>JAREIS010000351.1:350000-905000 GCA_030060385.1 Muscicapa striata striata
TCCCAAATATGCAATAATTCCCTTGGGGTGAGGTCTGGATAGAAGAAGAGAGTGTCTGATATCCAGCACACCAAATCCTGGATATATCAGGGACAAACCTTCCCCCAGCCCCGATTCCATCAGAAAACCAGGAGCAGTTCCATGGGATGCAAATCCACCTCTCCAAGCTCCTCAGTAATTCCCTGGATAAACACAAAGGGCCGGCCCCTCCCTGGCCTGGATCCACACATTCCCAGTGTGCCAGGAGCAGCTCCAAAGGCTCCCAGCCCCTGAGGTTTCCGTGCTGGTGGCGGGAATTGCTGGAATCCTGAAATTGTGGAATCGTGGAGTTGTGGAATAATAGAATCCTGGAATCGTGGAATTGTGGAATCCTGGAATCATGGAATTGTGGAATCCTGGAATCGTGGAATTGTGGAATCATGGAATTGTGGAATCTTGGAATTGTGGAATCCTGGAATCATGGAATTGTGGAATCCTGGAATTGTGGAATTGTAGAATGTTGGAATTGTGGAATCTTGGAATCCTGGAATCCTGGAATTGTGGAATCCTGGAATCATGGAATTGTGGAATCCAAGAATCTTGGAATTGTAGAATGTTGGAATTGTGGAATCTTGGAATCCTGGAATCATGGAATTGTGGAATCCTGGAATCATGGAATTGTGGAATCTTGGAATTGTGGAATCCTGGAATCATGGAATTGTGGAATCATGGAATTGTGGAATCCTGGAATTGTGGAATCCTGGAATCATGGAATCCTGGAATCATGGAATCGTGGAATCATGGAATTGTGGAATCTTGGAATTGTGGAATCCTGGAATCATGGAATCCTGGAATCCTGGAATTGTGGAATCCTGGAATCATGGAATTGTGGAATCCAAGAATCATGGAATTGTAGAATGTCGGAATTGTGGAATCTTGGAATCCTGGAATCATGGAATTGTGGAATCCTGGAATCATGGAATTGTGGAATCTTGGAATTGTGGAATCCAAGAATCATGGAATTCTGGAATCCTGGAATTGTGGAATCATGGAATTGTGGAATCCTGGAATCATGGAATTGTGGAATCCAAGAATCATGGAATTGTAGAATGTCGGAATTGTGGAATCTTGGAATCCTGGAATCATGGAATTGTGGAATCTTGGAATTGTGGAATCCTGGAATCATGGAATTGTGGAATCCAAGAATTGTGGAATCTTGGAATTGTGGAATCATGGAATTGTGGAATCCTGGAATCATGGAATTGTGGAATCCAAGAATCATGGAATTGTAGAATGTCGGAATTGTGGAATCTTGGAATCCTGGAATCATGGAATTGTGGAATCTTGGAATTGTGGAATTGTGGAATCATGGAATTGTGGAATCCTGGAATTGTGGAATCTTGGAATTGTGGAATCATGGAATTGTGGAATCTTGGAATTGTGGAATCCAAGAATCATGGAATAGTGGAATCATGGAATTGTGGAATCATGGAATGATGGAATTGTGGAATCTTGGAATTGTGGAATCCTGGAATCATGGAATTGTGGAATCATGGAACAATGGAATCCTGGAATCATGGAATTGTGGAATCATGGAACAATGGAATCATGGAACTTTGGAATCGTGGAATGATGAAATTATGGAATCCTGAATGGTTTGGGTTGGAAAAGATCCTCTCCTCTCCTCTCCTCTCCTCTCCTCTCCTCTCCTCTCCTCTCCTCCCTCTCCTCTCCTCTCCTCTCCTCTCCCTCTCCTCTCCCTCTCTCCCTCTCCTCTCCTCTCCTCTCCTCTCCTCTCCTCTCCCTCTCTCCCTCTCCTCTCCTCCCTCCTCTCCCTCTCCCTCCTCCCCTCCTCTCCTCTCCTCTCCTCTCCTCTCCTCTCCTCTCCTCTCCTCTCCTCTCCTCTCCTCTCCTCCTTTCAGTCCTTTTGGCTTTAATGGCATTGCCTGCATTTAAAGAACAAGTGAATTCCCTGCTTCCAGCTCCTTTCCTGTGTGGATCCTGATGTGCCATGGTGTCGTTGGATACTGCTGGGAACCAGGGAAAAAACAACTTGAAGCCTTGGATTTGTCATGCTGCTCAAGAAAAACAAAAAATTTGGAAATTTCCTGGGCAGCTATACCCAGGTCTCCTGCATGTGTCTGTCCTCCCTAGCAAGGAGAGCACAGATAGAATTTTTTTTTTTTTTTAATATATTTCAAAACTGGGATGTTTTGTTGGATACTGCTGGGAACCAGGGAAAAAACAACTTGAAGCCTTGGATTTGTCATGCTGCTCAAGAAAAACAAGAAAATTTGGAAATTTCCTGGGCAGGTATCCTCAGGTCTCCTGCATGGGTTTGTCCTCCCTAGGAAGAGACCCCACTGGGGAGCACAGATACAAATTTTTTTTTTTTTAATGTATTTCAAAACAGGGACGTGCCGTTGGATACTGCTGGGAACCAGGGAAAAAGAAGCCTTGGATTTCTCACGCTGCTCAAGAAAAACATAAGAGAAAGGAATTGTAGCAATGATTATGCACCTTGGGGTGTGTGAGCTGTGTGACTGGGGTGTCACCTTCCTTGCACCAACTACATCATGTCTATGCTCAGCTCTATATAACCACTCTATATAAGTGAGGTGTTTCTGTAAACAAAGTCTCCCTTTTTTGCTCCTCCACTACTCTTTGTTGTTAGATCCTTTCTCCACTCTCCTATAGCCCAAATGCAACAGCCTTTTGTATAACCCTCTGTCCCAGAGGAGCTGTGGAAACCCCTGGAATGTCCAAGGTCGGCTTGGATGGGACTTGGAGCATCCTGGGGTGTGTCCCTGCCCATGGAAGGGGTGGCACTGGGTGAGTTTTAAGTCCCCTTCCATCCCAGTCCGTTCTGGAGATCAATGATCCATGTAAATCCCAGGGAGAGCTGCAATTCCAGGGTGTCTATGACAACGATGACAAGCCCAGGCTGGCTGTCACTGCTTCCTCCAAGCAGGACCCAGAGCTTCCCATCAGACTGGAATATTCCTCCTCCACTCCTCCATGAATCCTTCTCTGCCCAGCACAATCACCAGTGACCAGGAATTCCCCTTTTCCCAGGAACAACGACCTCATTCCTGGAGTCTGCACAGGAAATGTCTCTGTGCTGTCCAGGTGACAGCAGTGCTGGCCCAGCTGTCCCCAAACCTGGAATGGCCTGTTCAGGACACTTGCAGGGATCCAGGGGCAGCCACACCTTCTCTGAGCACCTGTGCCACCCTCCCAGGCAGGAATTGCATCCCAATATCCCATTTAACCTCCCCTCCTTTTCCATTCCCCCTTGTCCTACCACCAAAGTTAACCTGTCTCAAAATGTTCCCTCCCTTTTTTTTTTTTTTTTTTTTTTTTTTTCAGTTTTCCACCCAGATTTCCCATGGCAATTTCATTAAAATCATCTTTCCCATGAGGTTCCCACCTGCCCTCTGCAGTTCCCAAGTTCTGTTCAGGTGACATTGGTGGTGGCACAGCTGTCCCCACTGTGTCACCTCCAGCTGGAATAACCAACCTGGGATGGTCCTGCTCAGGTGACAGTGATGGTGGCACAGCTGTCCCCACTGTGTCACCTCCAGCTGGAATAACCAGCCTGGGATGGTCCTGCTCAGGTGACAGTGATGGTGGCACAGCTGTCCCCACTGTGTCACCTCCAGCTGGAATAACCAGCCTGGCATGGTCCCGCTCAGGTGACATTGATGGTGGCACAGCTGTCCCCACCGTGTCACCTCCAGCTGGAATAACCAGCCTGGCATGGTCCCGCTCAGGTGACAGTGATGGTGGCACAGCTGTCCCCATTGTGTGACCTCAGCTGGACATAACCAACCTGGGATGGTCCTGCTCAGGTGACAGTGATGGTGGCACAGCTGTCCCCACTGTGTCACTTCCAGCTGGAATAACCAACCTGGCATGGTCCTGCTCAGGTGACAGTGATGGTGGCACAGCTGTCCCCACCGTGTCACCTCCAGCTGGAATAACCAACCTGGGATGGTCCTGCTCAGGTGACATTGATGGTGGCACAGCTGTCCCCACAGTGTCACCTCCAGCTGGAATAACCAGCCCCTTCAGGAGGGCTCCAATCCTTCCTCCCTGATTCTCTCCCCCAGGCTGCCAAACCCCGGATTTCTGCCGTGGTTTAAGGACCTGCCAAGGGGCACCAAGGGACATTCCTGCTCCAAGAATGGCCTTCCACGCTTCTGGCAAAGCTGCATCCACCAATTTATTCCATGAGGATTTTGCCACATTCTCCTGCTTTTCCTCCACCTCCTGTGCTGGCCGTGCCCACTACGGGGGAGTCAAACTTGACGATCCTTAAGCTCCCTTCCAATCCCAACCATTCCACAGCATTTCTTTGTTTTCCACGGGAATGACCGAGCTGGTTTTTCCACAGATCCCACAGGAGGAAGGGGCCATCCCCCAGCAGAGCTGGAAATCATTAAATTGGAGCAGTTTCGGAGCGGAGCCGCGGGGATGGCGGAGGATCTCGGCCGATAATGAAAGACGCCAGGAAACTCAATTTGTTTTCCTTAACGAACAGAAGGTTAAGAGAGGATCCGCTGGCAGCCTCTAATTACTTCTGGAATTTAAATGTGATAATGGAGGGCTCCCTGGCCAGGCAGATGAAAGTACACCCAACCCCGTGCCTGCCAGATTAAAATTCAGCCTTGAATTAAAAGCACCTTTTTAGCAGTGCAGGTTATTAAGCGCTGAAACAACCGTTGAGAGATCTTCTGATTTGAAGAGGGTTGGTTTTTCTTTTTCTTTTTTTTTTTTTTTTTCCTTTCCAAACCTAAAGCTTTAATTCAAATAGAAAAGTCCCCAGGCATGTTTTACACGGGAGTTCAGGCCAGATAATCACGATGGCTTTTTGCCAACCTTATCAAGTATTAATGTGCCATCACCCCTCTGCCCTCCCTTTGTGCTCTGCTCATCAAGCAATAATTTTGTCAGCAAACACAGAGAATTTCTCCGGCCTGGTGTCACCAGAGGTGGTCAGCAGTGAGGGCCATGTCCATAAAACACCCTGGATGTGGCAGGAAATCCCTGTGGGTGACAGCTGAGCACCGGCAGCAAATCCCTGGGGATTTTTCCACCTGGATATTGGGAGGAGGTGCTGGGACACGATGACCACAAGGGCAGCTTGGGGACAGGAGCAGGAGCTGGAGAACCACCAGGAGGCTGGAGAAGGTGCCAGAAAGGGAGAAGACACCAGCTCAGTGGAAGGAGCCAACAGCACACAAAGTGTCACCGTGATGGAAGGTGCTGCTGTGAGGAGATGCCACCACCACTCAAGGTGCCAGTGGTGCCTTGGGTTTTAGATTTTGTATTTTTCAGAATCTCTGCTGCTTGATGTGTTACTCTGAAACTTCGTGTTAGGTGTTAGTAAGTTCTCTTCACAGGGTAGTGACAAAACAAATCCTTTCTAGCCAGAGAATTAAGCACAACTGGTATCCAAAAATCATAAACAACAGCAAGAGAAAGGAGGCTGAGACTTCATAACCTGGGGCTGTGTTTGGATAATTAACCCAAATATGAACCAAAACTTATCAAAGTGTAAAACTCATGACCAGGATCCATCCTGGGTTTGATTTGGGTGCAGCCCCAGCCAGGCTCTTGCACTGCCCAAGGTGAATCCTTTCAATAAATTCCTATTTTATCCTTTCAATAAATTCCTGTTTTATTCCTTTTGCTCTGCCTGGTGTCTGTTCCAGGTCAGCCTTTCCAGGCATCACCACCACCTCTCTAGGTGTCACCACCATGGAAGGTGCCACCAACACTCAAGGTTCCACCTCTTTGGAAGGTGCCACCAACACTCAAGGTGCTACCCCATGGAAAGTTTATTCCAAAATGTTGGAACCCTGGAAACTGGGAATTTTGAGCTTTCTGTGCTGTCAGGCACTGACCCCCAGGAGAACACTGCTTTTGACCTGAGACATTGGAGAAGCTCCCAAAATGGAATTATAGGACTAAAATCACTGCTGTGTAGTTTGAACAGAAGTGGGTAATACCACATGGTGAAAAATTCAGAATTTGGGGTTTTAGAATCTAGTAGTAGGTATGGGACAAGATGGAGGTTTTGGGGCAGAGGTTTCTGAATTTCTTCACCTTCTTCTTCTTCTTGAGTCTGGGTTGCATTTTTTAATTGGATAGAAAATGCCACACTGTGGGTCACTGGTGTTTGGTTATTGGGTGAAAAGTAAAAATAATTTAGGTGTCAGTTCTTAATTGGACTGTTAGGCCTTAAAAGACCTTGTAGAGAGAGAGATCCATCACCATTTCAACATTTTTAACTTGTGAGCTACAAGTGCTGCAGCACTCACAATAACACAGATCAGAATTAATGAACATCTGAGTCCAAACATGAAATTGAATCTCTCATGCTTTTAATCCCAACTCTGGCTGAAAAGAGAAAAGAGAAAAGAGAAAAGGAAAATGAAAAGGAAAAAAGAAAAGAAAAGGGGAAAAAAAAAGAAAAAAGAGACAAAAGAAAAGAGAAAAGAGAAAAGAAAAAGAAAAGAAAAAAAGAAAAAAAGAAAAGAGAAAAAAGAAAAAAGGAAAAAGGAAAAGAAAAAAAAAAAAAAAAAAAGGAAAAAGAAAAAGGAAAAAGAAAAAAAAAAAAAAAAAAGAAAAAAAAGAGAAAAGAAAAAAGAAAAAAGAGAAAAGAGAAAAGAAAAAGAAAAAAAAAGAAAAAAAAAGGAAAAAGAAAAAAGAAAAAAAGAAAAAGAAAAAAGGAAAAAGAAAAAAGGAAAATGAAAAAAAAGAAAAAAGGAAAAAGAAAAAAGAAAGGCGATGCCACCACCACTCCAGATGCCACCACCACTCGAGTGCCACCACAGTGGAAGGTGCCACCACCCACTCCACAAGCTGTCACTGTGACAGAAGGTGCTGCTGCCACTCCAGGTGCCACCACCACTCCAGGTGCCACCACCATGTGTCGGTTTTAAGCCCAGCTGGAGATGGAAAAGCTCGGAGCCGCTTGTTCTTCTCCCTCATCATGGTGGGATGGGGAGGAGGGTCGAAGTGAAATTTTGTATGTTGAGATAAGAATGGTTTAATAATGGGAAAATATAGAAAAATTATTAGTAATAGCAATGGTAATTAACAGTAATAGTAATAGTAATCATAATCATAGTCATAATGGTAATCGTAATAAAATAATAATAATAATAATAATAATAAGTATAAGTATAAGTATAAATATAAGTATAAATATAAATATAAGTATAAATATAAATATAATATAATAATAATAGTAATAATAGTAATAGTAATGGTAATAATGATAATGATAATAATAATAACAATAATAATAATAATAATAATAATAATAATAATAATAATAATAATAATAATAATAATTTGTTTTTTTAAAAAACACTGGAATGGGCCCTTCCCAGAGCTCTGGTGATTTCCTCACCAGGCTGAGGAAAAATCCAATTCAGTAATGGGTTCAAAGTGGGAAAGGGGAGATGGAGGTGGGATATTGGGAAGGAATTCCTGGCTGGGCTGGAGTTCCCAGAGAAGCTGTGGCTGCCCTGGATCCCTGGAAGTGTCCCAGGCCAGGCTGGACATTGGGATTGGAGCAGCCTGGGATGGTGGAAGGGGTTGGGGTTGGAATAGGATTTAAATTGGATTTAAGGTCCCTTCCAACCCAAACCATTCTGGGATCTCAAAACCTGCACCAAACAAGCCCTGTGCTCAGGAGATGTCACTTCAGTGACAGAAAAAAAAAAACCCAAACGGGTTTTCAAACAAAAAAGGGTTTTCAGGAAGCTGCTGGGAACTGGGAATGAGGGCAGAGCCTTCAGACCTTGGTGCCTCCACAGGCAAGGCCAGGAAAAGGCTGAGGGAATTTGTGGAGAGCAACTTCTCCAAATGCTGGGAGCAGCCTCAGTGCCAGGGGTGTTTGTGGAATGCCCTGGGCAGCAGGAACCTGAGCGAGTGCCCTCAGCACATCCTGCTCCTGCTCCTGCCTCCCTCTGCAGCCTCACAGCTGACTTTGCTAAAAATACCCCTTTGTCCTGCACTTTCTAACTTCCTGCAGTTTCTCTGTAGTCAAAAGTGGAGCTGGCTGCCAAAATCAGATACTCAAGGAGCTCTCTGGCTTATAAAATCAGCTGCTGCCACGTGACAGCTGCAAACATCTGGAATCCATCACCCAGGCTCCGTGTGGGACTTGATCCTGCTCAAATATCAGCCTGCAGCTTGAGTTTCTGCAGCTTTCTCAACCCCAAAACAATTCCTGCAGAAAGTGGCTTGCAGATAATCAAAATTTCAGGGGGAAAAATAATGAAAAACACATCAAAAAAAAAAAAATCGTTGTCAAAACAGAAGGATTTTTTAAAGCTTTAATGATATTTTTTTAAGTTAAGGGAAGCTTTTCCCTCCAAGGGAGATGGGAAGTGTTTCTCATCTGTGGGTGTGAAGGGAAATGCTGCTCCATGAGTTAATCCACACGTGGAGCTGAGCAGGAAACCTTCCTGCAGGATATTGGGTGTCCTGGGAGGTGACAGCCACTCCTCCAGCAGCACCTGGAGAGGTCCTGGGGCAGGACAGGCACCTGAGCATCATCCTGTGGGATGCTGCTTCCCCAAAAAGTGTGGGATGGAGAGAACTGAGCCAAAGACATGGAGCTGGGACAGGTGGGACAAAAACACCCAGGTTGTTCTGGGCTGCCCCAAATGGTGCCAAGAGCTCCTGGCACGTCCCTCTCCTGGCAGAAATGCCAGCCTGTAACCTGAACACCACTGTCAGATTCATTTCTTGTTTTCATTCAGTGTTACTGAGAACAGCACAGGCTCCCACCCCACGTTCCCAAGAGGATTAATCCTAAAAAAATCCTCTGTGATTTTATTGTGGGTGTAGGATCCATGCAGGGGGATTGGAAAGGATTCTCTGCTTTATGGAAAAGGTGGGAACAGCTCTTTCATCCTCGGGTCAGCAGGCAGCACATCCCCTGCCCCTCCTGCTGCACCACCCCAGCTCCTAAAAATCCTGGGATTAGTCCTGTGTGGCCAGATAGAGCAGAATAACACAATTATCAGTGTGTAATTATCTAACTAGCTCAAAGAATTATAATTAATTTATTTAGAGGATCAACTCTGGTAAGATGCAGCCACGACTTTCTCTTCTCCCTGCAGGGAACATCCCAGAGCACAGCTCCAAGCCCCTGCAGGGGGGTCAAGAGCCAAACAGGAATTTGGAGCCAGCTCTTCCTCTTCCCTGAGTTTGGAATTTTATTTTATTTTATTTTATTTTATTTTATTTTATTTTATTTTATTTTATTTTATTTTATTTTATTTTATTTTATTTTATTTTATTTTATTTTATTTTATTTTATTTTATTTTATTTTATTTTCAGGCACATCTCCTCCCAGCTGCCCGTGCACAGCTGGATCCCAGTGCATGGAATATTCAGCAGGAAAACACAGGAGCAGCCAAGCCTGGGAAAAGAGAGGAGGGAAACACCTGCACTCCCAGCCCTATCCCAATTAATATTTGAACATTTTCCACAGAGCTGGGACCCTCTTAGCAGAGAATTTTGGAAAAAAACTCCGGGGTGGTTTAAATCTGGAGCTTCCCAAATTCCCCAGGCAGGCTCAAGGCTCAAGCCCAGCTCTGTCCCCCTCCCCTGGCACAGCACTGAGCTCCTCCTCTTGAGATGATTTTATTAATTAAACTCTGAAGTTTTATTAATTAAACTCTGAGGTTTTATTAACATGGTGTTCTGGGCCACTTCAGCTGGCAGAGAAAGCTCAGGAGGAGATGGAATTCCCAGGAAGTTTCCAAAAGCAGCTCCAAAATTTTAAGTATTAATCCCTAAAAATCTCAGGTTTTAATTCCTAAAAATCTCAGGTTTCAGTCCCTAAAAATCTCAGGTTTTAGCCACCTGCCAGTGGCACTGAAAAAATTCTTTTTTCCCAAGTTTTGCACCTGCAGGTGGCAAATGTCTGATGGCTGCAGGCTCTGCTGGCAAAACAAACATTCCTGAATTTAATCCTGTGGAGAGGAGCTACAACTCCAGGGCTTTTCCCTTCCCTGTGCTCCCTGGGCAATGCTTGTCCCTGGAGCTCCATCTATCCTTCTCATAAATTATCCAAGGAATGCTGAAAACCTCCAAATTATTGCCACAAGGTCCAGTCAGTCTATGCCTACTGTCCCAGGAGGAGCTTCACCTAAAAAAAAAAATCTTTCACCCCAAACACAGCAATCCCAAAAATTCATATTCCTGCAGCACAGCAGGATTAATAATTTTTGTGCAGTGGTTTTGTTTAATTTTTTTTTTTGTCTTTATCTTGTTCTCAGGATCAACACCCTCATGGCAGCAGCCAAAACTTTGGGATTTATTCTGGTTTCTGTCCCCAAAAGTCATTTTGTGGTTGGCACATCCCTTCCCACGGAGCTTGATCCTTTCAGGAATTTACCTGGAGCAAAGTGCCACCAGCACTGGTGACTTCTGGAGAATGGGAATTGGGGGAACTGGGAGCTAATCCAGATCCAAAGGGTTTTGTGGGAGTCCAAGGTGCTCCCCCTGGATGCCTCAGAAACCCTGGGCATTGGATTTAAGTCCCTGAAGAAATTTGCCAACATTGCAGGAAGAATTACAAGTCACAAAAAATAAGTAGAGCATAAATTAAATTGCTAGAAGGTAGAAAAGTGAATTTTTTAGAAATGTTTATATTAGGAGGTTTGAAGCTAATATGGAGGATTTTGGGTGTGGTGTGTCTTTTTCTTCTTCTCCATGCCATCCATGTTGAATGCCAAGCTGGCATTGTTGGATTGGTTTGGGACAGAGTTGGACAGTGTAATAAAATTGTCATGTATTGGAAAGTAATTGTAAATATTAGGTGTGTAATTTATGGTGTAAAAAATAAGTCCTGAACAGACATCTGTTAGCTAGAGAAAGAATTTATTAGATAAGAAAAAATAAAATAATAAACAACCTTGGAAACCTCAGAAAACGGCTCCTGCCTCTCCTTCAGTGCTCGAGCTGGGAAAACCTGAATTTCAAACCACCTTTGTGTCCCCCTGGGGGGATCTCAGGCTCAGGAGACCCCTCAGGCAGGGACAGATTCCCGGGGACATAATTAGGATTTAATCCCAATTAAGGGATCTAAATTCCAGAAGGAACTGGGGAGAACGTGCTCGATTCCTCCCATCCCGTCCAGGATTGCTCCCAAAAATCCTCCAAGGGAATTTTCTCCTGTTTTAAGCTCCCCCAGCCTGGGGTCAGAGTGCAATAAATGAGATTTTTGCTTAATTATCTAATCACTGTTAATCCCATTACAGTGGGATTAACTTCCCATTACAATCCCATTCCTTCCTTTCCATTTCCCAGCATTTCTCTGAGCACATTTTCTGTTCTATTTTCCCTTTGCTAAATCTGGAATTCTCAACAGTTTTTATTTTTACACAAAACTACTTCTCAAATCCTCCAAATTTCTGAATTTCTCATTTCAGGGCCAACAAAACTTTACAGAAAATGCTATTTTTTTCCAAGTTCATGCTCTACACATTCTAAATTTCTGCCTTTTCCTGGATCTTTTGAATAACTTTTATTTTAATCTCCAACCCAACAGAGCCTGGATACAGAAATTTTCCACCATTTCAAGACCTTTCCTCTCCATATATTCCATTCATGCCAGGTTTTGGCCACTGTTTTGATCAGAAATATAAATATAAATATAAATATAAATATAAATATAAATATAAATATAAATATAAATATAAATATAAATATAAATATAAATATAAATATAAATATAAATATAAATATAAATATAAATATAAATATATAAATATAAATATATAAAAATATATATATAAATGTAAATGTAAATATACTTCTTGAAAATTTCTATTAATTCTCTTTGTTTTTTAATTTATTTTTTTACCATTCCTGCTTTTTCCTGGTACAGATGTTTGGGAACTTCAGCTTAATTAAAAAAATTGATTTCATAAAATAAAATAAAAATAAAATAAAATAAAAATAAAAATAATTAAATTAAATTAAATTAAATTAAATTAAATTAAATTAAATTAAAATAAAATAAAATAAAATAAAATAGAAAATAAAATAGAAAATAGAAAATAAAATAAAATAAAATAAAATAAAATAAAATAAAATAAAATAAAATAAAATAAAATAAAATAAAATAAAATAAAATAAAATAAAAAGGAGAAGATCTGTGCTGTGGAGACATTTTTGATTTCACCACTTGTGGGATTTTCTCCACTGCAGGAAAAAAGATTCTTAAAAGGTGAAGAGGAAAAAAAAATTAATTTAAAGCAGTGAGCAGAACAAAACTGGGAAGTTTAGAATGCTCAGCTCTGTCATTTTTGTGTCAAGTCGTGCAAATCCCAGGAATTATCCACCTGACAGGATGGATGCCTGGGATTCTATTTTTAGAATGAGAAATAATCTTAATAACCAGTTTGTCATCACTGAGGCGGGGACAAAGCTCCTGAACTCCGTTTGTTGGGGGAAAAAAAATCAGGAAAACCAAGCAGAATTCCCATTTTCCTTCCTTCCAACAATCAGAATTCCCATTTTCTCTCATTCCAACAACCAGAATTCCCATTTTTGTCCTTCCAACAACCACAATTCCCATTTTCCTTCCTTCCAACAACCAGAATTTCCATTTTCATCCTTCCAACCACCAGAATTCTCATTTTAATCCTTCCAACAACCAGAATTCCCATTTTCTCTCATTCCAACAACCAGAATTCCCATTTTCCTTCCTTCCAACAACCAGAATTCCCATTTTCCTTCATTCCAACAACCAGAATTCCCATTTTTGTCCTTCCAATAACCACAGTTCCCATTTTCCTTCCTTCCAACTACCAGAATTCCCATTTTAATCCTTCCAACAACCAGAATTCCCATTTTCGTTCTTCCAACCACCAGAATTCCCATTTTCCTTCCTTCCAACAACCAGAATTCCCATTTTCCTTCCTTTTTCCATTTTTCCTTCCAACAACCAGAATTCCCATTTTTTTTCTTCCAACAACCAGAATTCCCATTTTCCTTCCTTCCAACAATCAGAATTCCCATTTTCAACCTTCCAACCATCAGAATTCCCATTTTCTCTCCTCCAACAACCAGAATTCCCATTTTCCCTCCTCCCAACATTTTGATTTTTTTCCCTCTTTTTCCTCCATCACCACCCTCTAGGTCAGTTCATCCACAGGTTTTTCCTTCCTTGCTTAACATCCCATAAACTTTGCATTTTGAAGGGTTTTCTGCTTCAGCCTTTTTTACAACCATTTGGAGAGAATTTTTCCCCTCTGCCCTCGGAGCAGGTTCTGTAATGCTGGAATAAAAACTGATTTCAGTATTTTATCCTGGCTGCTGGTGATGGGCTCAGCCAGGCAGGATAAAAAAAAAAAAAATCCCTGAGGCACTTCTGGGTTGTGCTGAGCTGCAAAATCACAACTGGCAGTGGTTAAGGACAAGACAAAAATAAATAAAATAAAATAAAATAAAATAAAATAAAATAAAATAAAATAAAATAAAATAAAATAAAATAAAATAAAATAAAATAAAATAAAATAAAATAAAATAAAATAAAATAAAATAAAATAAAATAAGTAGAAAGAATAGAATAGAGTAGTGTAGAATAGAATAGAATAGAATAGAATAATAAAAATAAAATAAAATAAAATAAAATAAAATAAAATAAAATAAAATAAAATAAAATAAAATAAAATAAAATAAAATAAAATAAAATAAAATAAAATAAAATAAAATAAAATAAAATAAGTAGAAAGAATAGAATAGAGAGAAGAATAGAATAGAATAGAATAGAATAGAATAGAATAGAATAGAATAGAATAGAATAGAAACAAAATAAATAAAATACATAAAATAAATAAAATAAATAAAATAAAATAAGTAAATAGAATAGAATAGAATAATAAAATAAAATAAAATAAAATAAAATAAAATAAAATAAAATAAAATAAATAAATAAAATAAGTAAATAGAATAGAATAGAATAGAATAATAAAACAAATAAATAAAATAAATAAAATAAATAAAATAAGTAAAAAGAACAGAATAGAATAGAATAGAAAAATAAAAAAATAAATAAAATAAAATAAAATAAAATAAAATAAAATAAAATAAAATAAAATAAAATAAAATAAAATAAAATAAAATAAAATAAAATAAAATAAAATAAAATAAAATAAAATAAAATTCCTCCATCCCTCCTTTGAAAGGGTGACTCAAATATTTTGGGATGATGAAGCATCTTCTATCATGGTAGAACCAGAATTTGGGGTTCAGCAGGACCCTTGCAAGTGCAACAGAGGCATCCCAAAAATCCACCTGGGTGCCAAAAAAAAGGATTTTTGGAAACTGCTTCTCGTTATTTAAAATCAGTGGTGATAATGCCCGGCCTAGCAAAGTATTTAAGCTTAAACTCGGCGTTAAGCACCGGTTTAGTCAGGGCTAAATGGCTCAACCCGCCTGTTCACATGGAAATGTCGCTTTTTTGTCACCCTAAAACCGCCCTGAGAACTTTTCCCCGCAATCCATAAAAAGGAGGAGCTGCGAGAGCAGAAATTTGGGGATTTCAGCCCTTTTTCTTTCAAAATGCGAATTTTGGAGTGTTCCAAAATTTGAATCCCATCCAGGATTTCAACCAAGGGATTTCAGCTCCTTGTGCGGGAAAAAAAAAAAATAAGGATTTTTTAGAATTTAATGGGGGTTTTTTTGTTGTTGTTGTTTCAGTTCCTCACTGCAACCCCTCAAGCTCAGACCTGGAGATCAGAGTTAAATCCACCCCAATCTGAATTTTGTGGATCATTTCCAGCAGCAGGGATGCGACCAAAAAACACAAAAAAAAAAAAAAAAAAAAAAAACAAAAAAACACCTTCCCATCAGAAAGTGATGCTTCACCCATCCCCAGCAAAACCTGCACACACCAAAAAAATTACATTAAAAAAAAAAAAAAAATAAAAAAAAAAGGAAAAGCACATTAGGAAAAACTCCCATTTCTAGGCGAAAAAAAAAAAAAATATATATATATATATTAAAAAAAAGCAAGCCTTGACAGCTGTGTTGAAATTACCTCTGGTAATTTGAACTGAGTGGAAGCTTTTAGGTTCGATTGCACCGAAAAAATGTAAAGCATGTCACTTATTAAGCTTTTATGCCTGACATCCAGCCTGGTACCTGACGAGTCTTCCCAGCAATCTGGAGATCAAATGTGCTCGGAAATGGGAGAATTGGGGATGCTGGAGAGTCATTACAGCGGGAATTCAATGGGCTCTCTTGTTCTTGAGGGTAATCTCACAAAAAAAAAAAAAAAAAAGTCAAAAGCATCTCTCTCCTCGCTTTCCTGCTCTTCCTTTAATAACAATAATTATTTGATTCGAGTGATGACTGGGGAAAAAGAAACCTCAACACCTTCTCTGTTGGCGGAGTCTTAGTCTGAGCTTTGTTAGACCCGACTCAAAGGTTAAAAGAGGTGTCAGGCATCACCTCTGGCAAGCCAAGCTCTTTTCTAGCCCAGGAATTTTAGTGAGGAATGGCTAAGTGCTTCCTAACAGGCGAGGACAGAGATCTCAGCCCAGCCTATTAAAATCCATGGCAAAATGGAAATATAAAAATAGCTGGAGGAAAAAAAAAAAAAAAAAAAAAAAAGCCTGTAAAGTGTTTAGGCCAAATTAACCGGCCCAGAAATGCTTCAAAGAGTTGTTGCCATGGTTTCCTGCAGGATGCTCTGCCAGCCACACTCTGTTCTTCCCGGGAATTTGGGAATTCCAGGCGTTTTAAAGGTGATGGAGAGAGCCCGTGCCAGCTCCTCTGTGGGGTTCCAGGTGGCCAAAAAAAAAAACCAAACCCCAAAACCTTTTCTGGGATTGTGAGTTGTGGAGTGACAGGGGTTAGTTGTATAACCTAATATTTAAATTTTTTTTTCTTTTGTTTTTACTTAGAGTTAAGACTAAATCATTAAATAGATGGATTTTTTTGTGTTTGGGTTTAGTTGTTTATTAAATTTTGTCTATAGTAGATATAGATATAGATATGGATATGGATATGGATATAGATGATATAGATATAGATTAGATATAGATATAGATATAGATATAGATATAGATATAGATATAGATAGATATAAAAATAAAAATAAAAATAAAAAAAAAATAAAAATAAAAATAAAAAATAAATGTAAATATAAATATAAATATAAATAAATAAATATAAATATAAATATAAATATAAATATAAATATATATATAGAAAGAGATGTAGATATAGATCATATAGATAATATAGATAATATAGATAATATATAGATGTAGATATAGATACAGATATAGATATAGATATAGATATAGATAAGAGAATTTTGCAATACTTTAACTAACAGCTAAAAACGAGCCAAATAGAGGTGAATTTACTTAGTTACAAGGGTTTTTAAAGCTAAATATTCTAATTAAAAGTTAACACTTGTATTTTTGACTCAATAATTAACACATGTGACTTGCAGTGCAGCACTATTTAACTAAAAACTATTCCTTGAAATCATGAAGGAGAAGGAAGAGGCAAGTTCCAAGAACCTTCATTTTGTTTTATTACTGAGAAGAATGTTGGATTTGCCTTTACAAACGAGCTGTGGATCTGCTGGGAGATAAAATCAACACTCAGAGACAAAAGAAACAATGGGATGGATTCCTCTGATTGATGGATGGAAAAAAAAAGATATTTTCCCTTACAAACAAACTGTAGGTTTGCTGAGAAATGAAATTGGATATTGAGAGATGAAAGAAGCAATGGGGAAAAACCATGAATTCTGTAAGAATTGAAAATACAAAGGGAGGGTTGGTCATGAGAGGGGAATCTCAGGGACCAGGATTTGGGATGGGGAATAACAGGATGGGGTCACCCACACCCAGGATCCTACAGATTTTTTATTTTCTTTTTGCCAGGGTCAGGATTAAATGCTTATTTCTTGTTTGCACTCAGATGTTTGTTAGTTTTTATTTATATTACAGTCTCACGAACCGTGAGTTCAACAGCACAAACTAAAAATTTGTTTTATTTATTTCTCTCTCTACAAGACCTTTTAAGGGTAAACTGCCCAATTAGGAAATGCCACCTAAATTATTTTTGTTTTTAACCCAATAACCAACCACTCATGGCCCACAATGAGAACTTTTTAATCCAATCCCACAATATCACCCAAACCCATGAAGAAGAAAGTGAAGAAGGACAAACCTCCACCCTAAAACTTCCATCTTGCTTTATATATATATTATTATATCCTAAAACCTTTAATTCTAAGTTTTTCCACCATGTGATATTACACACTTCTATTCAAACTGCACGCCCATAATCCCAGTTCTATAATCTAATTTTGGAAGATTTTTCCTGACAAACACACAAAACCAGCCATCAAAAGCTGTGCCAGAGAAGGATTCTTCTGGGAATGAAGGGAAATTTCAGAGCCCTGGGGATGTGGCACTTGGGGACAAGGGGCAGTGGCAGAGCTGGGAATGCTTGGGATGATTTTCCAACCCCACCAATGCTGTCATTCCACACGAGATTCCCACAGTGGATACTGCCACCATTTCCTGCTGGTTTCATTTTCAGGGTTTTCCACCTCTCCAGATGAAAGGCTGGGAATAAACTGAATTTTTGGTGGGTTTTGGAAACAAACCCCAAGGCAGAAAGTCCCACATGGGGACTTTGGAAACACAAACACCATGTGGGGTCTGGTGTCCTGCACTTCCCAAATCCCAAAGTGTTAAAATTTCCCTGGCCTGACCTTCCTGTGCCATTGTCAATTTTTATTCTCCCACTGAATGTGCAGCCCCAGGCGAGCATTTGCCCTCTTTGCCTCCATTTTTCAATCCATAAAATAACAAAGAAATTCCAATCCTTTGACAGTTCTGGAAACACAGAACATTTATGCTCGTTTTACATAATGTCCCAATTTTTCCAAACAATTGAGGCTTTGCCTCAAATTTCACATTGAAGGGCTGGACATGGGAAATAATTTCAGAGATATTAGCATAAAATTTAGGTGGAACTCAAACATCCCAGCAGGAAACCTCTGGAATTAAAAAAAAAAAAAAAAAAAAAAAAATCCTGTAATTCCAGGAGCCCAAATTCCGTGTTAATATGTTGGATTATAATGGGAAATAATTCCAGAG
Organism: Muscicapa striata striata; assembly: GCA_030060385.1. NCBI lineage: Eukaryota > Metazoa > Chordata > Aves > Passeriformes > Muscicapidae > Muscicapa > Muscicapa striata. Next base: position 368,154 of record JAREIS010000351.1, read on the forward strand.
GAATAAGATAAAATTCAAGTGGAAACCCAAACATCCCATCAGCAAACCCCTGGAATTTTAGAAAACCAAATCCTGTTATTCCATGAGTCTAAATTCTATGTTAATTTGCTGGATTATAATGGGAAATAATTCCAGAGAAATATGACAAAATTCAAGTGAAACCCAAACATCCCATCAGCAAACCTCTGGAATTTTAAAAACCAAATCCTGCAATTCCAGGAGCCCAAATTCTGTGTTAATACGTTGGATTATCATGGGAAATAATTCCAGAGAAATTAAGTAAAACCTCAAGAATTTTAGAAAACCAAATCCTGCAATTCCAGGAGCACAAATCAAAGATCATCTCTGGAAAATTCCTGAGGCTGAGGTGCCACAAACACAAAATTTTGGGGATGATTTGAGGTTCTGGAGATGTCTCAGAATTGAAGAGAATAAACTTCAATAATTTGAGCTGATGTGGTGCCTTTCACTCAACCCTGGACATTGAAGGTTCTGTAAAAATCCTGAAAGAAATCTCATTTTTAGCACAAAAAAAAGCAAATTTTCCACACCAGGCTTTCCCAAAAAACCAGGAGGGATTTATCCAGCTGTGGTTGGGCAATCCTTTTCCTTTTCAGCCAGTGGAAAAATCTGAATTTATGGAGATAAATTGGTGGTTCCTGGGAGGGGTGAGGCCTTACAGTGCTTACAGAAATAAATATAAATAATATATTTGCTAGTTCCATAATAATATAATTAAATTTTCATCTATAATAACACATAAATATTTAAACACAGCATAGTCTATCTAAATACATTAAATATATTTAGATTAAATAATGCATATAAAATATACCCCATAAATAGGTTAAATACAGAAATATACTCATTTATTGGTATAATATATATAATGTAAATATGTTAAATATACAAATATACTAATTTATTGATATAATATATACTATGTAAATATGCTAAATATAGAAAGGAATTTATTGATATATTTACCCCATAAATATGTTAAATATACAAATATACTAATTTATTGATATAATATATACTATGTAAATATGTTAAATATAGAAATGAATTTATTGATATATATGTCCCATAAATATATAAAATATAGAAATATACTCATTTATGGCTATAATATATATAATGTAATTATGTTAAATATAGAAATGAATTTATTGATATATATGTCCCATAAATATGCAAAATATAGAAATATACTCATTTATGGATATAACATATATAATGTAAATATGTTAAATTTAGAAACGAATTTATTGATACAATATATAATCCATAAATATGTAAAATATAGAAATATACTCATTTATTAGTATAATATATACCACATAAATATGCTAAATATAGAAATACACTCATTTATGGATATAACATATGCCACATAAATGTGTTAAATATAGAAATACACTCGTTAATTGATATAAAATGTAAAATACATTCATTTTTTGCCCCTCCTGGGGTTGTATCCTATGGCAGATTCTCAAGTGATGCAGGTGTGACATTTGGTGGCCTCAGCACTGGTGTGGGATCAGGAATTTAATTTGCCATTCTATTTTTAGAATTATTTTTCCTGCCCAAAAGTACAAATTCAACATAAATTCAGTGCAGGCCACAATTCCTCAATGGATCATCAGGAATTTCACAAATTCCTGCACTGCCCAGTAGCTGGATTATTTCTGCTCACCACTGCAACCATTAAGACAAATTTTAAAAAATCACAGTTTTATTTATTTATACAAATATATATATATTATTTAAAATATTTATATATTTCTATTTTAATTTATTTATTTATTTTATTTTTTAAGCCACTTAGCAGCAATATTGGACAAATTCTGCTGGATTTTGCACAACTTCCCATTAATCAACGCCAGTGATTTTTTTTTTTTAATTTGTTTTTTTTTTTTTTGTTTTTTTTTGTTGTTGTTTTGGTTTTGGTTTGGGTTTTTTGTGTTTTATTTGTTTGTGGGGGCTTTATTGGGGTTTTTGTTTTTTGTTTTGTTTGGGGGCTTTTTGTTTGTTTGTTTGGTTGGTTGGTTGGTTGTTTTTGAGTTTCTTTGGTGGGTTTTTGGTTTCTTTTTTTTTTTTTTTTTTTTTTTAGAAGCAAGCACTTCATCCAGTCCATTCCCAAAAAAAAAAAAAAAAATCAGAGTTCAACAGCAAATCACTGCTCCAAAGGGAGATCAATTAATTATCCTTCAGGAGAGGCTGCCTGGCCTTATAAAAACCCAATTATTTCAGACAAATGGCTCAGGAAATTATGAAAAGGCAAGACAAGGAGCACCCTGGATAATGGGAAGTGGAAAAAATGGGATTTGAGGTCCCTCCCCACCCCAAATTTATTCTCATTTTAAGCCAAACACGATCCTTGAGGATTTGATTAGGGATTCAATCTGTGATTCCCACTGCAAGTCTGGGAGCTCCTCAAGGTTACTCACATTAAAAAAAAATGAGAACTTGACACCAAAAAAATTTAAAAAAAAGAAACAAAGCTTTAAATTTAAATGGGCAAAGCTTTAAAAATGCCTTTGAGGCTGCAGATAGTGAACACTGAGGTAATATCTGATATTTTGGGATTTTTGTGCTGTCTGACACTGACCCCCAGGAGAACACTGCTTTTGACTTGAGGCCTTGGAAAAATCTTCCAAATTTGAGTGATGGAGTTAAAATCATGGATGTGTAATTCAACAGAAGTGTGATATCACATGGTGAAGGGTTTGGAATTTTGGGGTTTTTTTAATATAGTAATAGGTATGGGACAAGATGGAGAATTTGGGGTGCTCATCTTCCTTCTTCTTCATGATTTCAGGCAGTGGCTTTTGGTTGGACAGTCAGTGTCACACTGAGAGTCACAGGAATTTAGTTATTAAGTTAAAAACATCAATTACAGAGGTGTTATTTCTCTATTAAACTGCTCAGCTTTAAAAAACCTTGCAGCAGCTGGATCTCTCTCTCCATTTTGCTCACTTCTAGCTGGTAACTAGAAGTGTTGCTAAACTTTCTGATAAAAATTTAAATCAATTGAATAAACAACCAAAAATTTAATAAAACTAAAAAATAAAACTGAACAATAAACTGAAAATTTAATAAACAACCAAACCTGAATACAAAAAAAAAAAAATTCATGTCCTTTGTGTATTTTTAATCTTGACTCTAAGTAAAGACAAAAAAACTCTCCATGGAAGATTTCCCCTATGGAAATTCCATTCCAGCCCCTCCAGGCTGCAAAAAATAAAAGCACCCAGATGATGGTGAAGATGATTTTATGCACAGCAAGTCCCCAGTGCAGAGCACAACTCTCTGTGACATTCAGGAGTGAAGCAGTTTTTGTTGTAATAAAAATTTGTCACAATCCACATCAAAGGGGAAGCGAATTTTATCTTTATATTTATATATATTATATATAAAAATATATGTAAATATAAATATAAATATAAATATAAATATAAATATAAATATAAATATAAATATAAATATAAATATAAATATAAATATAAATATAAATATAAATATAAATATAAATATAAATATAAAATAAATATAAATATAAATATAAATATAAATATAAATATAAATATAAATATAAATATATATATAAATATATATAAATATATATAAATATATATAAATATATATATATATATATATATATATATATATATATATATAAAAATATATATAAATATATAATATTTATAATAATACAAATAATAATTAAATAAATAAATATTTGTTCTTCCAGCTGGAAGCTCCCTCCTCTCTCAGCACGGTGGTCACAGCTCACCTGGCTCTGTGTGGAGCCCCTGCTGAGCTCACCTGGCTCTGAGGATGAAATAATGGGGTTGAACATGGGATTCATCACAGCAAGGTTTAATTACGAGGTTTTTAATGAGGGATTAATCACAGCCTTCTGCTCATCTCAGGCATCCACGAGCACAGCGTGAAATCCTGGTTTTATAGAAGCTGGAAAGGAGGTGCTGGGAGAGCTTCCTGGGCAGGGAAAGATGGGGAGGAGATGATCCCAAAATCTCCTGCAGGGAATGGTGAACTGAGCAGGACTTGATCCCAAAATCTCCAGGGAAAGGTGAGCTGAGCAGGGCTTGATCCCAAAATCTCCTGCAGGGAAAGGTGAACTGAGCAGGACCTGATCCCAAAATCTCCAGGGAAAGGTGAACTGAGCAGGACCTGGTCCCAAAATCTCCTTCAGGGAATGGTGAGCTGAGCAGGGCTTGATCCCAAAATCTCCTGCAGGGAAAGGTGAACTGAGCAGGGCTTGATCCCAAAATCTCCAGGGAAAGGTGAGCTGAGCAGGACTTGATCCCAAAATCTCCTGCAGGGAAAGGTGAGCTGAGCAGGACCTGATCCCAAAATCTCCTTCAGGGAAAGGTGAGCTGAGCAGGACCTGATCCCAAAATCTCCTTCAGGGAAAGGTGAACTGAGCAGGGCTTGATCCCAAAATCTCCAGGGAAAGGTGAGCTGAGCAGGACCTGATCCCAAAATCTCCTTCAGGGAAAGGTGAACTGAGCAGGACCTGATCCCAAAATCTCCTCCAGAGAAAGCTAAGCTGAGCTGAGCTGAGCTGAGCTGAGCTCGGCTCCATCAGAGGTACAGCAGGACCTGATCCCAAAATCTCCTCCAGGGAAAGCTGAGCTGAGCTGAGCTGAGCTGAGCTGAGCTGAGCTGAGCTTGGCTCCATCAGGGCTACAGCAGGACCTGATCCCAAAATCTCCTCCAGGGAAAGGTGAACTCAGCTTGGCTCTATCAGGGATGGAACAGGATCTGATTCCAACATCTCCTCCAGGGAAAGCAGCTGAGCTGAGCTGAGCTGAGCTGAGCTGAGCTGAGCTGAGCTGAGCTGAGCTCGGCTTCACTGGGGATGGAACAGGATCTGATCCCAGCATTTTCTCCAGGGAAATGTAAGCTGAGCTGAGCTGAGCTTGGCTCCATCGGGGAGGGAACAGGACCTGATCCCAGCATCTCCTCCAGGGAAAGGAGCTGAGCTGAGCTTGGAGCTGAGCTGAGCTTGGCCCCATCAGGGATGGAATAGGATCTGATCCAAACATCTCCAGGGAAAGGTGAGCTGAGCTGAGCTGAGCTCGACTTCACTGGGGATGGAGCAGGACCTGATCCCAACATTTCCTTCAGTACAAGATGAGCTGAGCTTGGCTCCATCAGGGATGCAGCAGGACCTGATCCCAACATCTCCAGGGAAAGCTGATCCAAGCTCAGGGATGGAGCAGGATCACTCCTGGCATCTCCTCTTCCCAGGCAGGACCCACACAGACCTTGGAATTGCAGCTCCAAAGATCTCAGAATTGTGGATCCAAAGATCTCGGAATTGCAGCTCCAAAGCATCGGAATTGCAGCTCCAAAGCATCTTGGGCTCAAGCATCTCCAAAGATCTCGGAATTGCAAAGCATCTTGGAATTGCAGCTCCAAAGATTGCAGCAGCTCCAGAGATCTCGGAATTGCAGCTCCAAAGATCTCGGAATTGCAGCTCCAATGATCTCGGAATTGCAGCTCCAATGATCTCGGAATTGCAGCTCCAATGATCTCGGAATTGCAGCTCCAAAGCATCTCGGAATTGTGGATCCAAAGATCTCGGAATTGCAGCTCCAAAGATCTCGGAATTGCAGCTCCAAGGATCTCGGAATTGCAGCTCCAAAGATCTCGGAATTGCAGCTCCAAGGCATCTCGGAATTGCAGCTCCAAAGCATCTCGGAATTGCAGCTCCAGAGCATCTTGGAATTGCAGCTCCAAAATCTTGGAATTGCAGCTCCAAAGATCTCGGAATTGCAGCTCCAAAATCTTGGAACTGCAGCTCCAGAGCATCTCGGAATCGCAGCTCCGCAGCATCTGGCTCCCTCTTGTGTTCCCGAGCCCAGCAGGAGGAGGACGGGACAAGTCGGGCTCTGTCCCCGTGTCCAGCCCGAGGGGGACCCAGCAGAGCCGGGAGTGACCCCAAGGGACCAGCCCGAGCCCCGGGGCTCGCAGGGACCGTCCCGTGTTCCCACCGGGAATAGGGAATGGGGTGAGCGCTCCTGCAGCTGCTCCATCAGGGATGGGCTGAGAAAAGCCCAGCGTGGGGAATTCCCACCTTTCCTGCACCAAAGTGTCAGGAAAATGAACCCCCAAACACCAGAGGTTTGTGTCCAAGAAGGAGACAGAGGAGTGCTTTTGCTTTATTCCAATAAAGGGAGATATTGTGGGATTGGATTAAAAAGTTCTCATTGTGGGCCATGAGTGGTTGGTTATTGGGTTAAAAATAAAAATAATTTAGGTAGCATTTCTTAATTAGACAGTTTACCCTTAAAAGGTCTTGTAGAGAGAGAAATAAATAAAACAAGTTTTTAGTTTGTTAGCTTGAAGTGCTGTAGAACTCACAGTTTGTGAGACTGTAATATAAATAAAAACTAACAAACATCTGAGTCCAAACAAGAAATAAGCATTTGATCCTGACCCTGGCAAAAAAGAAAATAAAACTCTGTAGGATCCTGGGTGTGGGTGACCCCATCCCACTATTCCCCATCCCAGGAATGCTGATCCCACATTCCCAAAGTTCTGCTGCCGAGAGGCACCAAAGTGTCGGGAAAATGAACCCACAAACACCAGAGGTTTATGTCCAAAAAGGAGGCAGAGGAGTCCTTTTGCTTTATTCCAATAAAGGGAGAGGCCATGGGGCATCCCCTGGGCTCTCTCAGATTTTTGGAGGGTGCAGCCTCCTTTTTATCCCAATTTCCCTCTCTCTGTCCCCATTGCTGAGGTACCTGAGAGGCACAGACTTCCCAAATCCTGATCCCTGAGATTCCCCTCTCATGTACAACCCTCCCTTTTCATTTTCAATTCTTACAGAATTCATTATTTTCCCATTGCTTCTTTCATCTCTCAATATCCAATTTCATTTCCCAGCAAACTTACAGTTTGTTTGTAATGGCAAAGATCTTTTTTTTTTTTTTTTTTTTTTTCCCATTCATCAATCAGAGGAATCCATCCCATTGTTCCTTTTATCTCTGAGTGCTGGTTTTATCTCCCAGCAGATCCACAGCTCGTTTGTAAAGATAAATCCAACATTCCTCTCAATCCCAACCCATCTGTACATCCCACCCCTGGCATCCCTTCTCCACCGTGCAGGGATTTCAGGAGTGTGAAACTATTCCAGCTGCACAAACACAACAGAACTTTATTTTTCCAATATTTTATCCCGTTTATTATTATATTTTAATTTTAATTTAAATTTAAATTTTAATTTCTATTTCTATTTCTATTTCTATTTCTATTTCTATTTCTATTTCTATTTCTATTTCTATTTCTATTTCTATTTTTTATTATTATTTTTATTATTTTTATTTCAATTTTTTCCCTTTAGTATTCTGGGTGGCAGGTGCTGATCCCCACTGCTCCCATGACAAAAGCAGAGGGAAAATCCACCTGGAAACTGCTTTTAATGCAACCCCCAGCACTGGTGGCTGCTGCCTTCGGAGGTGATGTTTTCCTTTAACAGAGTTCCTTTTAGGAGATTTCTTCCAAGGTCATTAATGGGTGTCAGGAGACAAAGGAAAGCAGAAAAAGGGATTTGTTTTCCAGCAGATGTTCTACAATTCCTATAATTAAGGAAAAAATAAGTACAAGCAGACCAGGTGCTGTCAGTCCCGAATTGTGAATCTTACCCGATTTTTCTGGTTTGCTTTAAATCATAATTAAAATTAATGAATTTTTTTTTTTCATTTTTTAATCCCCTTGGCCAGGTTGCCTGGTTATGTTCAGGAATCAGGGAAGACTCCCATCCTCTAATTTAGGTGGCAAAGCATCCACAGGGGGATTCCTCTCCCAAAAGAGAGGGGTGGAAAAGATCTTTTCACTGGGAGCTGCAGGCAAGGAGGCCAAAGGAATGATTTGGAATTAAACTGGATGGAAGGAAAAGTTCTGGAGCACCCTGGGTGTGAGGGAGAAGCCACCACAGAAGGGTTGAGAAATGCAGAATTAATTCCCAAGCATTTCCAGCCCCTCAGAGCTGCTCCACCACAGGAATGAGAATTTTTTTCCTGGAGCCAAGGGAGATCCCTGCTAAATCCATCTCCTTTCTCCGGATGGGATCCACCCCTGGATGGTCTCAAAACCACCCTCAACTGGAAAATATTCCCATTTTCATCTGGCTTTGAGGCTCCCCAATCTCCGGGGTGGCCTGATAAAGGTGTAGGTGTGAAAGTCGCCTCAGATAATGAGATAATTGTTACTAACTCTGTTTATTTTTACTTCACGCGGTTATTTAAATAAAACACAAAAGCAGAATATTCCTTCAGAATATCCCTGCGGGATTGCAATTTTTTCAGCTCTTTCACAGCTCTTTTGCAGTTTGGAAACAAACGCACGAAGTTTGAGCGCAGCTCAAAGGTGGCAGGAGCAGCTTTGGGGACAAAAAAAAATCTGCAAGAAGGGATTTTTTTTTTTTTTTTTTTTTTTTTTTAATGGAAAAAACCTTCCTGCAGGAATGTCATCCATCCTTCCCCCCCATAATGAGATGCGCAGGTACAATGGGAATAGGGGAGGCTTTGTCCTCCCTGCCCTGCAGGAGCAGCTCTTTGTGTCAGGGATGCTGAAGGATTCCAGTCAATCATCACCTCCCCCAGCCCCTCAGGACAACCAGGAGATTGCTCTGGCCTCCAAATCGGGAAATATTTTCATGCTGAGGGATATCCCTCAAATCCTCGTGGTTTTAAGATGTTTTTAAGGTGTTTTTAAGATGTTTTTAAGGTGTTTTTAAGGTATTTTTAAGGTGTTTTAAGGCATTTTTAAAGTGTTTTTAAGGCGTTTTTAAGGCATCTTTAAAGTGTTTTTAAGGCATTTTTAAGGTGTTTTTGAGGCATTTTAAGGTGTTTTTGAGGCATCTTTAAAGTGTTTTTAAGGCATCTTTAATGTGTTTTAAAGGCATTTTAAAAGTGTTTTTAAGGCATTTTTAAGGTGTTTTTGAGGCATTTTTAAGGTGTTTTTGAGGCATTTTTAAGGTGTTTTTAAGGCATCTTTAATGTGTTTTAAAGGCATTTTTAAAGTGTTTTTAAGGCATTTTTAAGGTGTTTTTAAGGCATTTTTAAGGTGTTTTGAGGCATTTTTAAAGGTGTTTTTAAGGCATCTTTAATGTGTTTTAAAGGCATTTTTAAAGTGTTTTTAAGGCATTTTTAAGGTGTTTTTAAGGCATTTTAAAGTGTTTTTAAGGCATTTTTAAGGCATTTTAAGGTGTTTTTAAGGCATTTTTAAAGTGTTTTCCCCACTGACTGTAGCAAGGTGTTGCCAGAAACTGAACTCACATTCTGCTATTCCTGCCCTTTTAAAAAAAAAAAAAAAAAAAAAAAAAAATTAGGCTTTTTTTATTTTTATTTTTTTAGGCTTTTCCAGTAGGAGCTGTGCCTCAAATCAAGATTGAGCTTTGTATTTTTACAACTCTCATTTATCCCCTTCTGGGAAAGGGCACAAATATTTTATTGAGGTCTCCTGAGCACGTTTTTTTATTCAAATTAATGTGCAAACCTGAGAGTCCTGAGCCAACACCAGATCCAGCAACAACAGCTGTTTCCCCAGATATTCTCCAACACACACAAATTTTTTTTTTTTTTTTTGCAAGTGGAATTTCATAGAGACAGCAGCTTTTTACTTGCCATAAAAACAACTGTGAGAAGCAGAGCAGGGAAATCTCTGAGCTGCCCTAACAGGGATTTGTTTGGTTGGATTTATTGGAATATCCATGGAAATGACCACACTGGGGGGTTTGAGCTGAATATCCGTTGTTTTCCATGGGATGTGCACGGTGAGGGAAGGGATGTGTTTCACTGTGATGTTCTGGTTGTTTTTCCTGGGCTCACTGGGCTCTCCTGGGTCACAGCTCTGCTGCTGTCACAGAAATCTCAACCCCTGGATCCATCTCAGCACCCCTGGATCCATTCCTGGATCCGCCTCAGGTCCCTTGGATCCACACCAGGTGCCTTGGTTCCATCCCTGGATTCATCCCTGGATCCATCCCAGGACCCCAGGATCCATCCCTGGATCCATCCCTGGATCCATCCCAGCACCCCTGGATCTATCCCTGGATCCACCTCAGGTCCCTTGGATCCACACCAGGTGCCCTGGGTCCATCCCTGGATCCACCCCTGGATCCACCCCAGCACCCCTGGATCCACCCCTGGATCCACCTCAGGTTCCTTGGATCCACACCAGGTGCCCTGGTTCCATCCCTGGATCCATCCCAGAAGCCCTGGATCCATCCCAGGTCCCTTGGATCCATCCCTGGATCTGCCCCAGCACCCCTGGATCCATCCCTGGATCCACCCCAGGATTCCTGGATCCATCCCAGGACTCCTGGATCCATCCCTGGATCCATCCCTGGATCCATCCCAGGACCCCTGGATCCATCCCTGGATCCACCCCAGGATCCCTGGATCCATCCCAGCACCCCTGGATCCGCCCCAGCACCCCTGGATCCACCCCTGGATCCACTCCTGGATCCACCCCTGGATCCATCCCAGCACCCCTGGATCCATCCCTGGATCCACCCCTGGATCCATCCCTGGATCCATCCCTGGATCCATCCCAGGACTCCTGGATCCATCCCTGGATCCACCCCAGCACCCCTGGATCCATCCCAGCACCCCTGGATCCATCCCTGGATCCATCCCTGGATCCACCCCAGCACCCCTGGATCCACCCCAGCACCCCTGGATCCACCCCTGGATCCATCCCTGGATCCACCCCAGGTGCCCAGGGTGGAACATTCCCACCCAAACCCAGCCTGGCAAAGCAGCCCTGCAGCACAGCAGCTCCTCTTTCCCCACCCACCTCCCCCAGACGCCTCTTCCCAAAGCTCCCCACAAACCAAACAGGCAGCAAAAAGCTCTTTTTGTCTCCAGAAGTGCCATCCTGGGAATGAGAGCAGATGGGAACAATGGGATAATGCTGGGGGGGTGCCAAGGACGTGGGGGCAAAGGGAATGTGAAGAGGAGCTGCTCCAGCTGAGCCACGACTCAAAAAAGAACATTTCATTCAGCTGGGATTTCAAGGTTTGGAGGTTGTGACAGCAAATGTTGGGTAGGAAGGAGTTGTTTGGCAGAAAATCAGAGCTGAAGGACACCTGAAGTGCTGCTGATGCCAAAACTGACTCAAAATCCACCCTCAGGCAGGGCTCACACAGCCACCAGTGCCACTTCAGCAAATAGCAAATACCAAAGCTCTGAGTCAGAAAAAAAAAAAAAAAATTAAAAAAAAAATGAGGCTCTTCAGAAAAAAGAGGAGCTCAATGTAGATATTGGAAAAGAGCACTAATTTAATTAAAGGATTATCCTTCAGAGAGGATTTTCTCTTTGACAAGGTTGAAAAACTTCCCATCTCTGCTTGTGCTCTGCAGGGATGGCCCCAAACAGCTCCAGAGTTTCCAATCCCTGACCCCTTGGAGAGCCTGCAGAGCATGGGGGAACTTGGGAAGGATGAAATCTATAAACATTTAAACATTTAAATATTTAAATATTGCCCCCTCCCAATTCAGCAAAGCACTTACACCCATCAGCTTGCTGCTCTGTCATTTTTAATAAATGCTTCAGCACTTTTCACTGCCATGGATAATCAGCCATGACAAGAAAATGCCTCCAGGATTTCTTGGGTTTCAGGTTTGAGCTTCCAACCAAAAACCTGGGATTTGGTTAAAACAACACAGACACCAATTTTTGGAGATTTGGACAACTCCTTTCTTTAATGGTATAAACTCCTAAAACTTTCCCTGCACATCAGATAGAAGAGCTGGTGCTCTGGATGTTTTGACAAATTATTCTAAACACACAGATATCACAAAATAAAAGCTATTTTCTAATTATTTTTTTTTAAACCCTTAGTGCCCTTGTAATGGATATAGAAACAGATTTGCATAAACAGAATCTGATTCCAAAGCCTGAATGGCCCCAAATTTTCCCATCAAATCTCTGGACACACTTTCATGTGCTGTCAAGAGATGCTGCAGAAGCTTTTGCAGCTGGAAAAAAAAAAAAATTATTGCTCCTTTGAAAACAATTTGAGGGAAGAATTTCCAAGGTTTTCTCAAGGCTGCCCATGTGCATTTTGCTCTGCCAAGTTTTTTCTCTGTGCCCCTCAAGGGGGAGAAGGGGGCAGACCAAGGTCCCCATTCCTGCCTGCTGTGGTCACCTCCTCACAGAACCTCACACAGAATTTCCCTGCAGTGTTTCCTACAAGCTTAAAAAATACAAAAAAATCTCTTTTCTCATCATGTACTCCTCGACAGCAAGTTGGGATGAGAGTGCACTGAGGTATCAGAAGGGATAGAAAAGTTTCAATTCTTTGCTCCCTAAGTGCAGAGATCACTGGTTTCTCGTTCTGACCTTAATTTGGTATTTTTTGGGGGTGGCTGTTTTTGCAGTGAGTGGGACAAAGTGACATCCCAGTGCCACAGGGATGTGACAGGCACAGTCTGGGTGGGAAGAACAAACCACAGGAGCTCTCCCTCCTACCTGGAGAGCCTCTTCACCTCCTCTGTGAACCCCAAAACATCTGCAGGAGTCCCCACCACATCCACGTGGGTGTCACAGGGGATGAGCAGCACTGCAGGGAAACGGGGCTTTACCCTCTCACAGAGCTGCCTGAACCTCTGCCTCTCAGCCCTGCTGTGCTCCCCAAAGCTGATCCTCTCCTTCCTGAGCATCCTCTGGAGCTCTGCAGAGCAATCCTGGATGGTTTTGCTGGCCCTCAGCCCGGGGGCAGCCCCAGCTCTCCTGGCAGCCCCCTGGATGCACACTGTGGTGATGTCACCCTCGGGGACAGCAGAAATCACAACGTGCTTTGCCTGCAGAGCACTGGGGTGGAAGCAGCTCATGTACTGATAGATATCCGTGTCCAGAACCAGCACTTGTTTGTCCCCCTGGGCATCCTCAGGGGAATTCTTCATCTCTGCAGCACCTCTGTGCTCCTGCAGCTTCCTCCTCGGCCTCTGATGGGATTTTCCCTCTTTTTTGTCCTCCCCTGGGAGGGATTTTGCCTTGAGCAAGAGGAATTCTCTCAGAGCTCTGAGTGCTGGGAAGGAGCCTTGCACAGCAATTCTCCCATCAGGCTGCAAAGGTCCAAAACTCAAACCCGGGCTCTGCTTCTTCATCTCTTCCACCAACTCCTCCAGAACAAAGTGATCTCTGAAAACAGCCATGCTGAGGGTGGATGTGACACAGAGGAAGGCCTGGAATGGTGAGATGGAGCAGTTAAGGGGTGGTTAATTAGGTATTAAGCACAATGAGATGAATTAGGGAGGAGCTCACGTGTTGGCAGCAGCGGGTCACGCTCAGGGGGTAGAGCCTGGGCAGCCTCTTGTCCTGCAGGAGATGCTGATCCTTCCTCAGAACGTTCTCCACAACTGAAAACAAACCCAGAGCCACTTGTTGAGTCACCTCCAGCCTGCTGGAACCCTTCATGTACCCTTCATCTACCCTTCATACCCACTCAGTGCCCCCAGCTAATATTTTATGTATTGCTCCAAACTGCTCAGAGAGACACGAGCCCTGGCACATTAATTGGCAGAGATTGATTCCCCAGAGCCTGACTACAGAAATAATACTTTATTCATGGCATAAATTTGTTCCTGCAAAACAAACACAAGGCTCTGCATGACGAGTGAGTCATTACTCCAACGAGCAGAAATAAAATCCTGAAACTTGGCCTGATTACCAGAGAGGCTTCAGCCTCCCAGCTCTATAAAATCCCAATTTAAAATTGAAAATTTGGCTTGGGATCAACATTCTGGGGCTAATTCTTTTGCAGGGTGGCTGCAATTTAAATAATATTTTAATACAGCAATTTAAATACCTTCTTGATCCTCGAAGGTGATGTAGGCAACTCCTTTATTCTGTGTGGGATACGTGACCTCCTCCACATCCCCACCGTTATTCCTGGACATTTGGAAGTGGATGGTGAGGATGTCAGCCATGACATCATCCTGCAGGAGGCCAGCAGGGACACCAGAAATGACAATTGTCCTCGTGGATCTGGCAGCTGGGCCCGTGGCCTGTGCAGAAATAACACAGAGTAAATGCAGGAGGGACATCCCAGATTCCCACTCCCTTTGCAAAGTGCATTCAGGGGTTAATTAATCCTGCTCAATCACATCTCAGTGCAGCTGCATTGCTGTGCACTAAAAAGTGGCTTTAAGTGCCATTTAAACCCTCTCAGTGTCTTCTTAAAGCAGGAAAAAATTAAGTTTTAAATTTAAGTTTCTCTGCTGGAAGGTCCCACTGATAACGTGGTTTCCTCTGATTCCAATATTTCAAAATCAGAAGAGAATGAAAAATTGTAACTGCACGTGGTGCTCAGCAAGGAATCCTTGCAGAGTGGAAGGGGCAGATTCCTTGTTAAATTCAGGAGAGCTGGGATCCCAGCAAGGAATCCTTGCAGAGTGGAAGGGGCAGATTCCTTGTTAAATTCAGGGATCTCAGGCTGTGCTCTGACTCAGCTCTCCCCATTTATTACACGGATAAACTTGGAAAACTGGGAAAACATCCCCCCCAGCCAGCTCAGGCTCACAAAGCATAGAACAACCAACCACACACAGGATTTCCAGCAGAGCCAAACCCCCAGGAGCAAACACAAACCCCATCCCAAACAGGATCTGCATCCACATCTTAGGAGAGCAGATTTTCCTTCCATTCTTATTACATGGACATAAACAGCAACATTTCACTGGGAATATCACAGCAAAGTCCTGCAAACTGTGGAGCACTGACTAAATTTATAACAGTGGAAGAAAGGAGATAAATTTGGTTTGTCTGCACAGCAGCGTTTGTGGGAATGAGCTGTTGTAACTGCACTTGAGGTCACTCCATTTTTAAATAGAATTCTTTCATCTGAATTTAATCTGAATTCTTTAAACTTCTCTTAAGTTTTTTGGGGGGTTTTTTGTTTTTTTGTTTTTTTTCCTGGGCTGTCTAAAACATGATCCCAGCTCCAGTGCTGCTGAAGGAGTGATGTGTGTCCAAAATCCTAAAATCCTGGGGACCACCAGGGCTCTGCAGACAAACCCAGCCAGAGGCTCCTCTCTTTTATCCCCCACCAAATTCCCGAGAGCCAGGAGCTTTTAATTAATGACAGTAGCCAATTATGCCGGCGGTGTGAGAGCCAGCAAGGAGGCAGCAGGCTGGGAATACAAAGAGGGCGCTCCCAAGGATGCAGGCGGGATTTTCTCACGGCTGGCACAGCCGGAGCTCGGCTCAGCTGCCAGACAGCCCTCGCACCTTCCCAACTGGTGTTTGGGAGAAACACTCGGGACTGCCAGTGGGGTTAGGGGGAAAAAAAAACCAAAAAACCCCAAGAACACACGGTTTGTGCTGAATCACTCCCGAGGCGCGTCTGTGCAGAGCAGCTGCTCCCGGGGATGGATGGATGATGATGGATGGATGGATGGATGGATGGATGGATGGATGGATGGATGGATGGATGATGGATGGATGGATGGATGCTGGATGGATGGATGATGGATGGATGGATGGATGGATGATGGATGGGGATGGATGGATGGATGGATGGATGGATGGATGGATGGATGGATGGATGGATGGATGGATGGATGATGGATGGATGATGGATGGATGATGGATGATGGATGGATGGATGATGGATGGATGGATGGATGGATGGATGGATGGATGGATGGATGGATGATGGATGGATGGATGGATGAATGGATGGATGGATGGATGGATGGATGGATGGATGGATGGATGGATGCTGCCATGGCAGGGACACCTCTCACTATCCCAGGCTGCTCCAAACCCCAGTGTCCAGCCCGGCCTTGGGCACTTCCAGGGATCCTGGGAATTCCAGCCCAGCCAGGAATTCCTTCCAAATCTCCCCTTTCCCAGCGTGCAGCCTTTCCCTGTGTCCCTCCCTCCATCTTTTGTCCCCAGTCCCTCTCCAGATCCCTTCCCACCCTTTTCCAGCGCTTTTCCCCCAGCTCCTCCCGGCCCTGTCCCTCGCTGCCCCCGCACCCCGGCATTTACCATGGCCGACGCTCCAAGGGACAGGATCCACCGGGATGGGGATCCCAGAGGGATGGGGATCCCACCGGGACGGGGATCCCACCGGCGAGGATCCGGAGCGAGCAGGCCCGACAAGGAAACGAAAGCGAAAGCTCCGGGGAAGCGGCGGGGCCGCCCCTCCGGCCGCCTCCAGCGCCGGCGGGACACGGCGGGACCGGAGCGCCCTGCCCGGCTGGGAATGGGAATGGGAACGGGACCGCCCTGCCCGGCTGGGAATGGGAATGGGAACACGGAGCGCCCTGCCCGGCTGGGAATGGGAACGGGAACGGGACCGCCCTGCCCGGCTGGGAATGGGAACGGGAACGGGACCGCCCTGCCCGGCTGGGAATGGGAATGGGAACACGGAGCGCCCTGCCCGGCTGGGAATGGGAACGGGAACGGGACCGCCCTGCCCGGCTGGGAATGGGAACGGGAACGGGACCGCCCTGCCCGGCTGGGAATGGGAATGGGAACACGGAGCGCCCTGCCCGGCTGGGAATGGGAACACGGAGTGCCCTGCCCGGCTGGGAATGGGCACCGGGACCGCCCTGCCCGGCTGGGAATGGGAATGGGAACGGGAACACGGAGCGCCCTGCCCGGCTGGGAATGGGAATGGGAACACGGAGCGCCCTGCCCGGCTGGGAATGGGCACCGGGACCGCCCTGCCCGGCTGGGAATGGGAATGGGAACACGGAGCGCCCTGCCCGGCTGGGAATGGGAATGGGAACACGGAGCGCCCTGCCCGGCTGGGAATGGGAATGGGAACACGGAGCGCCCTGCCCGGCTGGGAATGACTGCGGGGCTGGGAATGGGAACGGGACCGCCCTGCCTGGCTGGGAATGGGAATGGGAACGGGACCGCCCTGCCCGGCTGGGAATGGGAACGGGACCGCCCTGCCCGGCTGGGAATGGGCACAACGAGCAGGGACACGCGGGGACAGGGACATGGACAGGGACACACAGGGACAGGAACACGCGTGGAAAGAGGACACACAGGGACATAGAGATGGATAGGGACACACGTGGAGAAGGGCAGGTGTGGAGAGGGACACGCAGGGACAGGGACAGGAACACACATGGAAAGGGACACAAGGAAGAAGGACATGCATGGAGAGGGACACACATGGACTGGGACATGCAGGGACAGGGACACACGTGGAGAGGGACATACACGGAGAGGGACATGAAGGGACAGGGACACACATGGACTGGGACATGCAGGGACCAGGGACACATGGACAGGGACACACATGGACTCGGATATGGAGGGACAGGGACGTGCAGGGA
The DNA here is from genome assembly GCA_030060385.1 of Muscicapa striata striata. Classification (NCBI taxonomy): domain Eukaryota; kingdom Metazoa; phylum Chordata; class Aves; order Passeriformes; family Muscicapidae; genus Muscicapa; species Muscicapa striata. The sequence continues at coordinate 385,498 of JAREIS010000351.1, forward strand.
CAAGCGACACATGGAGAGGGACACACGTGGAGAAGGACAGGTGTGCAGAGGGACGCGCAGGGACAGGGAAACACATGGAGAGGGACACACAGGGACAAGAGATGCACATGGAAAGGGACATGGACAGGGACACACACGGACAGGGAACACTCCCAGGGACTCTGTGCCAGCCCCAGCTGCTCTGTGCACCCTGTGCCAGCCCCTCCCCACCCTCCCAGGCAGGAATTCCTTCCCAAAATCCCACCTGGCCAGGGACACCCCCAGGGCACCCCACAGGCACAGTCCCCGTGGCCCCACAGAACCCCGTGTTTGGGGGAAAGCTGCAGCTCAGAATTTTCCCCGTGTGTAATTTGGATGTTAAAAACCTCCCAGCCCGAGAGAAAGTCACCCCAGCAGGGAGCAAAAAGGATATTGACTTTTATAGACACATCACTGATGCTTTATTCTTATTTTTCATCATTAAAACCAGTCTCCAGCTTTTAAAGCACCACTGCAGCTTTAAAATTTAACAGGGAAATCATCACAAGCCATAATTCATCAGGGACAAAAGCAAAACATTTACATTGTCTTTAAAATGTAAAAATCTCATTTATTTTCTGCAGTTTAAAACCTGCAGCTTCTCACTACTCCTTATGAGAACTTTAAGCTTTTTCCTTTTCAAGGATTTATTTCTCAGTATTTATCAGTGAAATGCAATTGAAATTCATGACATTTTTTACCTTTCTCAGGTTTTCCCCCTTTCTTTTTAAGGTGTCTGGTCTTACCAAGTTTTTGAGAGTGCAAAAGTGCACAATCTCCAAAAATTCTTCAGCACTACTTTGTTTGAAATAATAATAATTATTTTACAATGGTCAGGTAACCAATCCCTGCCTTTGCATGCCCTAAACAGTGAGAGGTGCTGCAGTCCCATGTATCTCACTCAACAGCAAATTCAGAATAAACTGTGGTGTCTGCAGCCTTTTAATTTTCCATATTAAACTTTTATCCATTGCCAATTAACAGTTTGTCTGGAATAATTAACAGTTTGTCTGGAATTATAATCCCTGAGGGATTTTTGCAGTGCTCTTCTCAGTGCACTCTCCTTTCCCTGCATATCAAGATGTCAAATACCCTGAAAATAAAATATTTTCAGTGGCAGGCTTATTTTAGTTTGGAGTTAAGATTGTTTGGGCCATTTCAGCCCCCAAGGGTGGCAAAAGTGTAAAGTCAGAGGAGGATTTGTTTTCCAAGGATGACAGCAGAAAAATAAAAACATTTCTCCTTGGAAAATGACTCTCTCCAAGAACACCAAACCCCTCAGAGCTGTTCTTCCAGAATCTTACAAAACCAGGCACAGCATCAGGCTCAATCCTTGGCTGCAACAATTTAAAACAACCAAAATCATGAATAAAAACAAGGAAAAATTTAATCACAGAAACAAATATTAAAATCAAACAATAAAGAAGACAGAAGCTCAATGCAGCAAATGCCAGGACATTTCTTAAGTGCAATTTCTTGGTTTTACAATCCCCCTTTTATATTTTAATTCTATCATTAATTTGATTTTAAAATATTTTATTAAATTTCTGGATAAAACTACATGGCTTTTTAAAAAATAAATTTGTTAATTACAGGATTATTTCAGGTATTTGAGTTCTGGTGGCACTCAGCAACCTCAGCAGGACTGGAGTTGTGTCAGAGCCACCTTCTGAAGCTCTGGCACTTCAACAAAGCAGGACTGTGATGTGAGGAGGTTTGGATTTGGATTCTATATTATGTATTTGGATATATATTTTGTATTTAGATTGTAAGAAATAAACTAGTCTGGGGTATTTTAAAATCTGCAAAGTTGCAGAAAACCTGAGAACAACCTGAGATTGTGTTTCAGGGGCTGCTGAAGGCTTGGTCTGTGCCTTTAATCTGCAACACAGGCAGGGAGTTGTGTCAGTGCCATGAGACAAAGCAGAAAAGCAAAGATTCCTCTGTTGCAATATACATTTCAGGCCATTAAAGCACAACATTACATAAATTCCTATGAGGAACAAAACCTCAGAACGAGTTCCTTGTGATTTCTGGGCTGGCATTCCCAGTATCCTCCTCAAAACAAACATAGGCTGCTCCTCTGGAGGTGTATTTGATTTTGTCTATCTCCCCCCCACCGTTGCTTGGCTTTTGGAAGTGAATTTCAATCATGTCCTGCACACTTTCCTCATCCTCTTCCACCTCTGGGATTCCTTTCAGCAGGATTGTCTTCTTGGAAACCCTGCAGTAGGGCTGGGGAGGAAAGAACAAAGCTGGGTCACACAGCAGCTGAGCATCCACAGGGGCTGGCAATGAAATTCCTCACTGGGGTGTGGCTGGGGGCTTTGGATAGTGGGAATCTCCCTGGAAAGAGCAGGAATTCTGGATTCATGCTACAATGAAGGGTCTGGAGGGGCCATGGAGGAGCAGCTGAGAAGAGTGAGGGGAGACTCCTGAGGGCAGCTCTGAGCTCTGGGAGCAGAGGAAGAACAGCTGCAGCTGGGCCATGGAATTTCAGGTTGGATTTCAGGGAAAGGTTCTTTCCCCAGAGGCTGCTGGGGCTGCCCAGGAATGGGAACATTCCCAGACTCCAGGAGTGTTTGGACACCAATCCCAGGATGCCCAGGGTGGGATTTTGGGGTGCTGGGGCTGCCCAGGGAATGGGAACATTCCCAGAGCTCCAGGAGTGTTGGACACCATTCCCAGGGATACCCAGGGTGGGATTTTGGGGTGCTGGGGCTCCCCAGGGATGGGGACATTCCCAGAGCTCCAGGAGTGTTGGACACCATTCCCAGGGATACCCAGGGTGAGATTTTGGGGTGCTGGGGCTCCCCAGGGATGGGGACATTCCCAGAGCTCCAGGAGTGTTGGACACCACTCCCAGGGATGCCCAGGGTGGGATTTTGGGGTGCTGGGGCTCCCCAGGGAATGAGAACATTCTCAGTGCTCCAGGAATGTTTGCACACCACTCCCAGGGATGCCCAGGGTGGGATTTTGGGGTGTCTGTGCAGCACCAGGAGCTGGATCCACGATCCTGTTGGTCCCTTCCAGCTGAGGATTTTCTGTGATTCCCTGATTCTGAGCCCACACTTTAACTGTTGTGTCCTGCACTTCCCAACTCACCCACACTCTGGATTTAGGGAACTCTCATAAAATCCCTGCCAGGACCTGTCCCACAGCTGCAGAGAACCCTGCATGCAGCCCATGCCTTAATTGCAAACCCTAATTATATACACAGTCCTGAGCTGATCACCTTTACTCATTAACAGCTCATTAACACGATGAGCCAGCTCTGCCACTGTTTGGGCTGAATGAAGGAGTGAAATCAAGGAATGAATGAGCAAATGTTGCATTTGCTGGGGCTCTGGGATCCTGACAAAAAAACAAAAAACAAAAAACAAACAAAAAAAACAAAAAAAAAAAAAAAAAAAAAAAAAAACCAACAAGCACAGCCTTTAAAAATAAATTCCACTGCACCACAAGAGCTCAGCAGCCAATTTCACACTCACACTCACAGTTAAATTCACACAAAAGGACTCAGGAGTGAAAATTCTGCCCATTCTCCTCTTTCTCACTTATCTGTTCCATCAGCTTGGATAAGATTCTTTTACCTGAAACTTCCTCAAGTGAACTGCAAAATCTGGGGAGACAGAAAGGTTGAAGCACCTTCCCTCTGCATAGAAAGGGAATTTAGTACATCCCACAAAGTTCTTTGTTGCTGTAAGACAATAAGGAAAAAAAAAATTATTTAATATAATTTAACCAGTATTTTATAAACATTTCAAAGACCAGACTCATCTTGCTGGATGTAAAAACTAATGTAGGTTGGCACACTTGTGTGCATTCTGCAAAAAGTTTATTTGGCATCAAAAAAAAAAAAAAAAAAAAAAAAAAAAGCAAAAATGCCCACAAAAGCTCTGAAATAAATCTAAAGCAGCTGCTCTAAGTGGATGTGGCTGCACTGATCATGGAATTCCATCCAGCTGGGCAACAGGAATGTCTGTCCAACCTCACTGCAACAGGAGCTAAAATCAAACCCATTTTCCTGATTTTCTGTATGGAATGTGTGTCTGGCAATGCAGAGGAAAAAAAATTTTTTTTTTTTTTAAATCTGTGAGCAGGTTTGCTCAGAAAGGATGGAATAAAAATCTGCTTTATTTACCCACATCTCTGAGGGATCCAGGAACTCCCTGTGGGAAGAGTTTCAACACTCAGTGCTGACCCCAGGATGGACAATCTGAATTGGGATGAGAAAATATTGCAGACTCTACCTCCAGGTTTGAGGAATGTGATGACAGCTGTCCCAGCCCCCTTGTTGTAGGTCACATTTTTAATTTCTCCTCCTCCTGCTGCCTGCTCAGTTTTGTAGAAATTCAGCTCAAGTTTGTCTCTCATCCAATCCACAGGAATGGGAAGCTCAGGGATTTCTGAAACATTGATCTTCTTTCCAGAGACAGTGACACGGAGCTAAAAATAGCAATTTTTGGTGAAATTTCTGACTGAAAACATTGGAAAAAAAACCAACCTCAAGCTTTTAAAGAACTCAAGATTTTTAGAGTTGCATATTTCAGTTGTTTACCTCAAACTGGAATCCAATGTCAAGTTCAAAAGGTTTCACAATCACATTTGCTGTTCTGTTGTCCAGGTTCACACAGTGCTTGCTCATCTTTGTCAGCCTCTGGGCAACTGAGGGAAATCAGATATGAAAAGCTTTGTTTAATCACTGTACCCCCAAATTATTCCCCAGTCTTTTAAAAAAATCTCCTTTGGCATCAGTAAAGGAGAAATAAATAATAATTAGGCAACGAGATCCCAAGTATCCATGTCTATTTCCATAAAATCTCTGAGGTTTTATGTAGGCCAAATAATATAATAACAAAATATTACATCAAATTTAATAATAACAAACAATAAACAGTATTATTAAAATAATACACAATAAATATAACACGATTAATTATACATATAAAATAGATTTTGAGTGGGAATAGTAAAATTGTAAGCTGTCTAATGATGCTTTTATTGTATAAAATATTAATACAAGATTTTATTCCATTCAAAACACCCCTGAGGGAAAACCACACCATTACCAGGTGAAAAACATCAGAAACATTCATTTCATCATTAAAATATTCATCTTACCTTCTTCATCTTCAAAAGTCAGCAGTGCCTGGTTCTGATTGAGTCTGAAGGGGATTTTTGTGGCTGCCCCAAAAACACAGTGGGTGTCCATATCCACATCTGCCCCCTCATCCTTCATCTCTTCCAGCTTACTGAACTTCAGTTTCATTTCTGCCACCTTCTTTTGAACCTCCAATTTTAGAATTGACACAGGAAAAAGAAAACTTGAAAATTACCCATGCTGAGAATGGTTTTTATTCCACTGCCTTCCACTGAATAAATGTCTGCTTGTTTTCATTCACTCTTTCACTACTTTTTGGATTTATTTCCATGTCCTCTGCCTGCTTCAAATTGTCTTGCCAGGGAAAATAAGAAACTTTAGGTTTATTCCAAATGCTGAGCAAGTGGCCCCAAATTTTTTGTCTAAGAGAGACAAATTCAGGAAAAGCTCAGGTTTCCCAGAGCAGCTGTGGCTGCCCCTGGATCCCTGGGAGTGTCCAAGGGTTTGGAGGAGCCTGGGACAGTGCAAGGTGTCCCTGGGGTTGGAATGAGATGGGATTTAAGGTCACTTCCAACCCAAACCATTCTCTGAAAATAAAAATCTGCCCTCCTAAAAGACAAATTTCCAAATATTTCACCTCCATTACCAGATTATCCTGGGAACTGTGTTCTTTCAGTTCTTCCTTGAGCTTTTCAATTCCTTTTTTCAGCTCAGTGTTTTCTTGGTTTAGCAGAAGGAGTTCCTGCTACAGACCAAAAATATGAAATGCAAAATTAAACACTTTAATAAAGACAGAAACATATTTCAGCAAAATCTGGGCAGTTTCTGCCATGCTGCTGCTCTTCCCTCTTCGTGTCCTTCTCCTTCCTCCTTTTGCTCTGTAATTCCTGCACAACAATGAAACCTGTTTGGACACAAAGCTCTGTGACCAAATCCTGGATTTCCTGGACAGGGAATGTGACAGCCACAATCAGAAGGTGGCTCCTGTAAAATCAGCAACCACTGGAGACACTTGGACCACTTCCCATCAGCTAAAAGCCAAAGCCTGATGGTGATAATGACATTTCCTGGGTATAAATCCAAACTTTTATGATTAAAGAACCAAAATCAGTTTGCAGAAAATCTCTCACCAATCTGAGTGTGTATTAGCTGTTAATTGTGTTTGATTAGCTTTGTGTTGGGTTGCAATACAGGATGTGGCCAGAAATGTGAATTCTGTCCCATCTGTTGAACCTGCTGGGGCAGTGCCCCTGATCTCCATGGCAGATATCTCCTGCTCATGGGCAGCTTTAACCCAGCTGGGCAATCATCTTTATCTCTCCCACAGCCCATCCTCCCTCCAGGAGAGATCTCCTGTTCATGGCCAGTGAGTCCCAGGGCATGGCTGATAAAATTCCATCATCCCATGGGAGATGCTCCAGCCAGGGCAGGAGCCAAGCCTTTCCTACCCAGAGAAAAACTGACATTTGGAACAGCAGAGCAGCCTTTGCCACTGGATCCCAGAGGAAAACCAGACCCTGCCACATCATCCCTGCACCTTCAGAGGAAACTGCCCCTTCTCCAGGAGCACTGCTCCAGCTGAGCCACATCTGCCACTGCAGGAGGATGCAGCCACCATGGAATGGGGCTGTGCCAACACCCTGACTGACTGACGGGTGTCAGCTTGGATTCTGACTCTGGCAGGGTTTGGGATTGTTCTTTGTAACACTGCATCTCTATTTTAATTTTCCTAGTCAAGAACTGTTATTCCTAATTCCCATATCTTTGCCTGAGAGCCCCTTAATTTCAAAATGATAATAATTTGGAGGGAAGGGGTTTACATTCTCCATTTCAGAGAAGCTCCTGCCTTTATTGGCAGCCATCTGACCTCCAAACCAGGACAAGCTTGAAGCCATAATCTGTCATCAGTGATTTGCCAAAGCTCACTGAAAGCACCTCTCCTGCAGCCTGTGGAACCCTGTGCTGTTACTGCACGTGGAATATTGAGGGAATGAACCAAGGGGCTCTGGAACCAAGCAGTTCTGGAAGGAAAAACCCTCTTCAATCAGGGCCTGGCTCTTGCCAGCTCATTGGCACCTAAGAAATGCTGATCCTTTGGGTGCTGTGACCTCCCATAGAGCAGGGAGTTGGCAAAGCAGTGGACAGCCTGACCTGAAACTCATCTGTAGGGGAGAATCTTGCAAAAGGAAGATTGGTTTTGTCAGGTTTCATCCCCAAATAAATTCCATTTATTGCACTGTCTCTTTGCCTGCCAGTGATAAACTAAAGCAGCAAAAAATGTGTGGAACATTGGACCAGTCCAGCCTGCACAGTGGTAAAGCCACTGAAACTGGGAATATTCATCCAGTTTTCCTAAAGGACCAACCCTCCAAACACCAGAGCCTTTTCCATACCTCCAAGCTGATCATTCTGTCCTTTTGCTGCTTCTCTTGCTCCTTCAGCTCTGCCAGCTGCTTCTCTGCTCTGTCACACTCTTCATCAGCATTTAATTTGGAGAGACGAAGGTCAAGCCTTACATTTTCAGCCTCTTCAATTCTTTTCTGGACAGCAAAAAGAGAAAGATTTTCTGTTTTTTAAAGATTTATTTCTACAGAGATGAACAAAACCTTGAGTCAGCCCTTTGCATTTATTTAACACTTTGGGTAAATATTAAACTTACAAGAGTGGGATCAACACAAGCACAAAGCATTGAAGGACAGAACAACTTAAAGATGTTAAAAATGTGGGGGGATGTGATTTTAATCTTTCTCTTTTAGCAAGTTTCCATGATTCCACTTGCTTTACAGAACTTGCCTTCCACATCTTCAGCTCTTCCTTGAGTTTTTCTATCTCTTCCCTGGATGTCTCAAGTGGATCAGTGGGTACTATACTCTGCAAAAAGAACACATTGCTTTTTTCCACATTTTTTTTCCTCTGTTGGGCAAAACCTGAGACACCCCAAACAATTAAAAAATTTAAAAATTAAAAAGTTCTAACAAAAAATTTAAATCATCATTCACTTAGGTCAAATAATTGAATTATTTTAATGGCTGGACAGGACAAAAATCCACAAAAATGTGAATTACTGGCCAGCCATTATTATTTTCTGATTATCCAACTGCTAAAATCCACAGGTTAATATTTAGCTAAATAATAAATCAAGTTGTCTCCATGTTCTTCCACAGAGAACTAAGCCCCTCAAACCCACTGTGTGCTTTCTCAACAGTTCTTCCAGGAGGAGGTGTCAACACAAAAAAATCAAAGTGAAAATGGGATTTTGATCTTGCAAACTCAGGGAGATTGGATAATAAAAAGTAATAACAAGGAAGGTGATAAAAGAATGATTTCAGGATTGAAATTCAAGGCAGAAGTTCACAAGGGCAGGGAAACTACAAAGCCCAAGGAGAGAGAAAATCTCTGTTTTGTTCTGTTTCTATGGCTGCAGTATTCTGCAGAAAAAAAAATCCAAAGAGATCTGCTGAAATATTCCCTCCCTTTTTACTCAAGATTACATAAAGCTTGAATGGGAACCATGAAATTTAGTCATGGAAAAGGTCTAAATTAGATAATCCATGGAAAAGATCTAAATTAAATGATCTTGTCAGTTCTCTTGAAAATGCTGGGTATTTCCTAAAAATAATAAAATAGAAAGTATTTCTTCCAGTTTCAGATTAAGCAACAGGGAAATACCCATCTGTGTCTTAGTTAAAATGAGAAAAATATTCCTTCACTCCAAGGATTGAGTGCAGGGAATAAAGAGGATGCACGTGCCAACAGCTGGAAGAGAATAAGAAAAAGGATGCCTGTTTTTTACTAAAAAAAAAAATAAGGTGTCATGTGACAGTTTCCAACCTGAAAGAAGGAAAAAAAAAACCCCAAGAAAACACAAGAAATGCCAAGGAAAGTCCCATCCAAACCATTTGTGAACTGCTGGAGCTGAATCCCAGGAAAAGGGAAATTCCCCTAAAATCCTCCACAAACACAGATGAGCAAGAGAGGCAGGACAGAAAGTTCTGAGAGGATCAGTATTGCACAATCTTGGGAATGGGATTCTCCCTATGGAAACAGGAGGTGGAAATGAGGAATGTCCCAAGTATTAAAGGGTTGAAGTAGATGAGACAAGCAGGAGCAGTGGTAGCACAAATCTTCAGTCAGAAATACAAAAGTCAAGTACAAATTTTACTCCCAGGCAGAGGAGTAAAATTTTTGGAATACTTACAAAACCATTGTCTTGTAGAGATAATGGGGGGCTTGTAAAATCCATGGAAACCTGAGGGAACGGGGGAAAAAATGACAACACTGTGTGTATTATTTGGGGATTTCTTATGCAATAGAGTATCAGGAATACAAAAAGGTGTGCTGAGCTGAAAGGATTTTTCAATACAAATGTAGAGGTAAAAGTGACAGATAATGGGTATCTGAAGCCTCCTTCCTTACTAGGAAATAAAAGGCAGAGACAGATGTGAGGAATTCTGCAGTGCACAACTCACCTCTGCTGTTCTGGTAGTTCTGTATTTATCTTTATGCTACTTTTGTGCTGTTACACAGGTGGGAACAGCCTCTATGTTCTGTGCTTGAGAACCTGGAAAAAAGGAGAGCTCAGAGCCCTTTCCAGGGCCTGAAGGAGCTCCAGGAGAGCTGAGGAGGGATTTGGGAGAAGGGATGGAGGGACAGGACACAGGGAATGGCTTCCCATGGGAAAGAGGAGATTTGGGTGGGATTTTGGGAAGGAATTCCTGCTGGGATGGAATTCCCAGAGAAGCTGTGGCTGTCCCTGGATCCCTGGAAGTGTCCAAGGCCAGGTTTGGGACAGCCTGGGATGGTGGGAGGTGTCCCTGCCATGGCAGGGGTGGGTTGGGATGAGATTTAACCCTTCCAACCCAAACCACACTGGGATTCTACGACACGAATGGAAACACTTCGTACAGCAGACAATTTAAAAATTGGAATTGTTGCCACAACACTTTGTGGACACAGATAAAAAGGAATTTGGGGGAGTTCCCGGGTCACTGACCAGGAGGAGATGCCAAGGTGCACAGGCTCCCAAGCCAATCTTTGGCTGCCAGGGCAAGGTTTGAGCCTGGAATATTTAGGTTGGATTCTCCACAGGTCAGACACTGGCTGACCACGAGATCCCAGCAGGAGCAGCTCAAATTCCCGAACCACCCAAGCAGTTCCGACCTTTTCACCTGGGAACCCTCACCTTGATTCTGACCCGACACCGTTCGCTCAGAGGCTTGAAACTGAGTTTATGGATCTTTCTGGTTTGGATCGAGCCAAAGTTCAGAAACTTCTGTACAGTTTCCTGGGAAAGAAAAAAAAATTAAAAAGAAAGTGAAAGCATAAATAAACAATGGCTTCCCTCGGCTGACCCGCAACTGCTCCGCCACGGCGGACCCGAGGGGCTCCCTCAGCGCTCACCTGCCGCCGGACACGGCCGGGGATGGGCCGGGGATGGGCCGGGGATGGGGGAATAACCCGGGGGCGCAGCAGCTCCCGCCGGCTCCGCAGGCCTCGCCCGAGCCCTCCCGGTGCCTCCTTTCGCTTTCGCTTCCCTGCCCGGGAGGAGGGAGGGGCCGAAGCCCGGCCAGCCCCTCACACAGCCGGGGAGTCACGGCGGGACCCGCCGGGGCAGCCGTGTCCGTGTCGCTGTGTCCGTGTGGTGTCGGGGAGGACGTGCCAGCCCTCAGCCGAGCCCTGCTGAGGCTCAGGGGCACAAATGTGGGGAAAACGGGGAAATGTCGGCGAGAGGCGGCGAGCGGAGGGCTGGGAAAGGGGCGCTGGAGCAGCGCCCTCAGGGCGGCGCTGAGGGCGGCCATGGCCCCACGGCGGAGCCGCTGCTCGTCTGTTCCTCAGGTGAAATCAAACTTACACAGACTTAGCGCACTCTGCTGAGTTTGTGTGTGTGTTTATTTACTCGTAATTCTCTGGGATTACGTGTTGTATTTTAATGAATATGGTTTCTTTTCTGTAGGAAAAAGCCATCGCCTCACGGCGGAGCTGCTGCTCGCCCGTCCCTCAGGTGAAATCAAACTTACACAGACTTCGTGCACTCTGCTGAATTTGTGTGTGTGCTTATTTACGTGGAATTCTCTGGGATTACATGTTGTATTATAATAAATATGGTTTCTTTCTGTGAGAAAAAACCATCACCTCACGGCTCAGCCACTGCTTGCCCGTCCCGGCTGGGCCCGTCTGTGAAATCAAACTGACACAAATTTACACAAACTTAGCACACTCCGGTGAATTTGTGTGTTTATTTACTTGCAATTCTCTGGGATTACATGTTGTATTTTAATGAATATGGTTTCTTTTCTGTAGGAAAAAGCCATCGCCTCATGGTGGAGCCGCTGCTCGCCCGTCCCCGCTGCGCCCGTCTGTGAAATCAAATTTACACAAAACTTACACAAACTTAGCGCGCTCTGCTGAATTTTTTTGTATAGTTATTTACTTGTAATTCTCTGAGAGAACTTTTTGTATTCTAAGGAATGTGGTTTCCTTTTGTGTTGGAGTGTATAAAATAAAAGCCTGAGTCCCTCAAAGAGAGAAAAGAATGCAGGAATGGAATTAAAGCCTGTAGAGAAATTAAAATATATTAAGCCACGCAGATATGAAGTAGTTTTAAGTAAGTAGGAATACACCTTAAGTGCCTTAAGAGAGTAAAAAGCCCTAAAGTTTAAAGTTCAATAACTTAGCTCCAGACATAATGGAAACATAGCAGAACATTGCTTGAATTTCAAGATGAAACAGACAGAACCATTTATGTGAATAGACAGAACTATGTGTAAGTTATGTGTAAGGACTGACACTGCTTTAGTACTTTAGAATTGAGCTCTGATAGGTGTAGGAAGAATGTTTTAGAGTTGTGTTTTTAGCTGACTGGATGATTTATAAATAAAATCTCTTGTATTGGGATGAGAGATACAGAAGAAGAAAAGAAAAAAAACCAAAAAGCATCATGGACAGAAAGAGCCCTTGGGGATGGAGATGCTGCATTCTAAGAACTTAATGTATAGAATAATTCTGGAGAACCTAGTGTCAGTTTGTCACCAAAATGTGACCTCTGAAGAGGTTTCTGGGGGAAATAAATCCACTTTGATTTCAGTGCTGATCATTTTGAGGAAGAGAAAGCACTGGGTTCTCATCTAAGGGAGGGAGAAAGGCTGGAGAGGGACTGGGGACATGGGTAGAGGGGCAGGACACAGGGAGTGGCTTCTCACTGCCAGAGAGTAATGGGATTTTGGGAAGGAATTCCTGGCTGGGATGGAATTCCCAGAGGATCTGTGGCTGCCCCTGGATCCCAGGCCAGGTTGCACAGGGCTTGGAGCAGCCTGGGATAGTGAGAGGTGTCCCTGCCCATGGCAAGGGTTGGATTGGGATCTTTAAACCCCATCCAATCCAAACCATTCCACAATTCCACATAGATAACTAAAGGTAAGAGTCCATATCCCAGACTAAGAAGAAAAATGAAGTATATTAACTTTCAGGTTTCCTTTCAAACTAAGCTGAGGGATCTTTTAGCATTCCCCTCAAAATTGCAAACAGACTTGTACTCATTGGCCAAAGGATTTTGCATGGGTTGCAGTCAAACAGCGCTGAGTGTTGAAGAAATTAATCCTCAAAAATTCCAAATATGCCAAGTAGCTGGGGAAAGTGTAAATGCTGACTTTGTCACTTAGCAGATGTGGGCTCTACTTTTGGAGAAGAAGCAGATGGAGCTGGATAACAACGAAGCTCTGTGGTGGGATTGGTTGGGCTCTGTGAGCACACTCGAGGAGCTCTGTGCTGGAGCAGCCAGATTAAGGATTTCAGAATTTTTCTTTTCACTGGCTTCACACAGTGAATTTTGGATTGCCCCCTGCTTGGATTCTGATCACCTCATTCACTGGGAGTTTTACTCACCCTATGATTGTTAAGGCAGCTTCAAAAGTCATTATCTGTTTTTCCACATAAGTAGATGAAATTCTGACCCTGCCTTTGAGGGTTTGTTATTATTATTATTGTTATTATTTCCTGCCTTGACAATGGCTAACAATGTTTACTATTGCTTTATAAACACAAAGCTGGTTACTAATGAGTAAAAGGGAGAGGTTTGCTGGAGTAGCCAGGGAGGAGGAGGTGGTTCTGGTATGACCTAAGTCCCACAGATTTTCACAGATTCAGATGTCAGAGTGGTGGGCTGCTCTCCAGTGACCGTGGTCATGTTGGGATCTGAAGGAGCTTTATTTCCCTGAGCTCCAGGGAATGAGCAACGTCAGCCTGGTTACATGGGCAGCTTTGGGATTTGAGCTGAACAATGTGTTTGTGCTTGTTTGGTAAAGGGGATTTATTGGAGGTGCTGACCTGGGCCAAGTTCCTTGACTTGGAAATGGGGTTGACTTGGAGTTGATGTCTTTGTGGATTTCTGGTGTTAACCACATGTGAAGCAGAGTAAAGGGAAAAGTGTGGATTTCATAACTCTGAGGAGTTTAGCTAAAGGGGAAAATCAAGGAAATATACAGCATGGAGTACAAAAAGCTTTACAACTCCCCGAGCTGCCTGCATTGATTCCAAACTTGCTCTTCAGGAGCCTGCAAAACTCTGAATGAGTTTTTCCTGGATGAGCCCAGGAAGCTGAATTGGAAACTTGAAAAGAAAATCATGATTAGGACTCATCTACAGCAGGAAATATTCTGATTAAGCTGGAGAAAGTTCCACAGCCATAAGGTACCTTCTGTTGGTACAAAAACTGTTTGGCCATAGCTCAGTTAACAATCTCATGGCATTACTTTCAGAGGGAGAAAATTTGGGTTCTTTTAAAGTTATAACAGATTCAAAGAAGGAAGTGAGTGGAAATTAGATGCCTAATAGTGGTGTCTTCCCTGCTCATCTCAGGATTTCCAGAGTCTGGAAAATCCTGGAGCTGTGGCTTTTGTAGTTTATTGATACCTGGGAAAAAAAATAAATTTCCAGGTTGTTCTTTAAGGAACTGCACGTTGTCACACAAGCAGGACACAATCACTGTGACTGCTGTACCACTTCCCATCCTCAGGAATCTCTACTAAATTACTGAGGGAAAAAACCCTACACACCTCAGGCAAATAAAGAAATCTTTCTGGCCTTGGTGCCGTGCCAATATTGAGTATTGAGGAGCAGATTGGGATCTTGCATTTATTATTTTCTCAGGATCTCTTGGTGATAACTTAGGCTTGAAAAAGCAGCATCAAAATCCATCAGGATAAGAGTTCTGGATCTCACTGCTGAGGCAAAATCTGGAATTTTCTGTCCTTGATGTCAATGAGACTCCAAGAACACGTGGATCCCTCAAGAAGTTTCCTATCCTTCAATTCCCTGATTCTCCTGAGGATTCATGCAGCCAGTCCAGGGAAAAGGACCAGCTTCAAGGTTAACCCAGAATAAAGCTGGGTTTAGCTGGTTCCTCTCTGCTCATCCTGGGCCATCCCAGGGGGGTGATGTGCAGCAGGGTCAGCTCAGTGAGGGTGAAGGATAAATCAGCTCAGGGTGACAAAGCTTCCAGATCATGTTTTAAGGGGTCAACATTGTGGGGAGCACAAACCCAATCATTTTTTTAATCCTTTTTTTTTTTTTTTTTTTTTTTTTTTTCCAGCAAGGCAAAGGAGAATAGACCTGACAAGGAACATGTGACACACTGAGTTTAGATGTCAAATACCTGCTTGGCATAAATGTGCAATTGCCCTCCCAACACAAGAGAAGGATGGAATTAATGTTCTATCAATCTCTGTCGTTCCCAGGAAGGATTCTGAAACATTTCTAGCAGGAGTTGGGGATGTTCCAGCTTCCCTGGGCTGTGTGTCCTGGGAAGCAGCACTATGAGGCAATGCCCTGGGCTAGGAATTAATCCCAGCACGGTGCTGAAAGCAAACAATGCAGAAAGAATCATCTGAGATGTACATTGGCAGGCCTGAATCCCCCTCCTGTTCTTTGGAAAATCACTGCATGTTAATGAAATCATGGAATTAAACTCATTGCAAATGGCACTGCTGGTGTTGCAGGGAGGATTAGTAGTTTCTTGAGGCAGAATAAATTCCAAGTGCAACCCATTTTGTGCTGAGAAAATGGAAATGGGAGGGCAGGGAAAGCAGGAGAGCAGGTGGGGAGATGTGCCTGACAAAAGTATTATTCTATGGGACACAGGGAATGGCATCCCACTGCCAGAGGGCAGGGACAGATGGAAAATTGGGATTGAATTCCTGGCTGGGAAGGTGGGCAGGCCCTGGCACAGGGTGCCCAGAGCAGCTGTGGCTGTCCCTGGATCCCTGGAAGTGTCCAAGGCCAGGTTGGACATTGGGGTTTGGAGCAGCTTGGGACAGTGGGAGCTGCCCCTGCCATGGCCTTTGATGTCCCTTCCAACCCAAACCACTCTGGAATTCCGTGATCCTATTAAAAAAAAAAAAACAAAACACCTTTTCTGTTTGTTGCCAAACTCTGTAATCAGGATTTCTGAAAGAATATAACTCTGAATGAAAACTACCAAGATAATCTTTTTGGTAATATTTAAATAAGTGCCTCAGTCTCTAGAAATTATTTTTTTAAAGCAATTGTGACATTTCCCTCATTTTTTTCTTGATTCCCCGGAATTATTTTATACAATCCATTACACTGAGTGTCAAGCAAGAGAAAATCTTATATAGAAAGCCATGGTGCAGCTGAGATGAATTAAAAAGTGAATATGTGCAAGTTAAAACATGGGATTTGCCCATACAGATATTCCTAGGAAGGAGAGTAACCCCAATGTTCTAGAGCTTTGGCCTTGACACATTCCTGGAAAAACTTGTGAGTGGTGAGGAAAGGTCATTTCTGAGAAGCTGTTAATGAGAGCTGAGTGTGCTGGGCTTGGTTCATTAACAGCTCTGCTTTAGTTCATCCCATTCCCCAATCCTGAGAAACCCTGGGATCTCCTCCCTGCAGCCTGACATTCCAAACATCAGCTCCCAGTCCCCAGCCCTGACTGGGAGCAGTGGCTTTTTCACTATTTCACACTTCCTTTTCAATTTTTCTTCCTTTTGCTTTTTTCTTTTACCTTTCCCTTTTCCTCTTTCTCTTTTCCTTTCCCTTTTCCTTCTCCATTTTCCCCTCCCATTTCCCTTTCCTTTCTTTCCTTCTCCTTTTTTCCTTCCCCTTTTCCTTTCCTTTTTCCTATACATTTCCCTTTCTCCCTTTATCTTTTCCTTTCCCTTCTCTTTCCCTTCCCCTTTCCATTTTTTCCTTTTCCTTTTTATCTTCCTTTTCCTTTCTCCTTTCTCTTTTCCTTTCCCTTTTCCTTCTCTTTCCCTTCCCCTTTCCATTTTTCCCTTTTCCTTTTTATCTTCCTTTTCCTTTCCCCTTTCTCTTTTCCTTTCCCTTTTTCCTTCTCCTGTTTCTTCTTCTCTTCCTTTTTCCTTTCTTGTTCCCGTTTTTCCCTTTTCCTTTTCTTCTTTCCCTTTTAAATTTTTTCATTTTTTCCCAAAATAATCCAGAGCTGAATTGTTTTAGATCCATTCATATTTCAATTTCTGCCTTCACTCTTGTACATAAAGCACCTTCTGAGGATAAAGACCCAACAACTCTCAGCCTGGCTCATTTCCAAATGTTACCAACTCCTAAAAACCATTTAGTTTTTACAGGATTTCCTAAAACTCTATTTTTGATGATTTACTGATTCTGGCTGAAGTTACTTTGCTGTGTCCAGCTCTAAAAGAAGTGGCTCCTAATCCTTAATTTTCTGGTTTAAATCTGACAAGTTTCACATTAATTCAACATTAAATATCTGCTCTGATGTTATTCACAGCCTTAAAATCACTGAATGAATTTGTGGTTTTATTATTTAATAATAAGAAACACAAAACTAAATTTTCAGAGGGAGAAAACTTTTTAAAATTAGGGGAAAAGCAGTTATGGAAAGAAAGAAAATATATTGAATTCCTCAGGAATTACCTTTCCCAGGATGAGTGTGCTGGCAGGAAGAATCCTGCACCAAAGCCTCAGATACTCCACAGTAAATTTTGGTAAATTTTGTATCATCAGCTTTTGGGGAAAGATGATTCATTTTGCTTTCATCACCCAGCTTTAAATTCAGGATATTGATTGATTTAATGGGATGCAGCTGCTGCTATTGAGGGATGAGAGAGAAGTTTCTGGGATGACACTGCCAGCTTGGGAGCTTTGAAAATCTGCTCAGATTGGGCTGGGATTCCTGGAAAAGACCTGGATCTGGTCTGCAAAGCACTGGTATCAAACTCCACATGTGTTCCACCAGGATGGAAGCACGAATAAAAAAAAAAAAAAAAAAAAGGAAAGCTGGAATAAAACAGAATGAAACAAAAATGAGCCTCATTTTCATTAGGTAAGTTCATTGAGGCAGTGATATCAAGGAAAGTTTTGATTATTTTTTTTTGAGGCTGAATTTGAATATTTTGAGGTCATGGAATCATAGAAAGGCTTGGGTTGGAAGGAACCTTAAAGATCCTCTCATCCCAAGATCCTGAATTCAGGCTGAAGTTCATCCTGCTTTTGGATGCAAATCCTAATTTGTCACTTTGGGTTTGTGACAGTGCAAAGTTTCTCTAAAATTGTAAACTCCATATTTAAATGCAGAAATTCATACCCCACCAGGGCATTTTGATGCTCTTTATAAACCCCTCACACTAAGAAAAGAAATCTTTTTCACTTACTTAGTGAGAGCTGCAAGAATTCTTGTTCTACCTTTTCACCTTCAAGTGGCAAGAAATACAATTTTCCATTTCTTATCCCAATGATATTTTTTTTTCCACAGTGCCTGCAGTGGTGTTTAATAATATTTACTCTTGGGCAAGATAAATATCAGAGGAATATTAATCAGTTCTATTGTAAATAGCAGGGAATTTGTGTTTTCCATTCACAAGCTGCTGAAGCCTCAGAATGACTGGGAATGTTTAAGAGCAATTAGCTGGGTTATTTTGATCCATTTTTGACACTTTGGATGTGGTGTTGATTTAAAAGGACTCGAGTTCATGGGTGTATTTGTACAATGGAATTAATCTCACTGGAGGGGATTGGTTTACCTTTGGAATTGTTATTTAGGAGTGAAGTGTTCTAATGGCTCTCAAGCTGGCAGATTAAGAGAAGCACAGGCAGAGCATGAAAAATAAAGACAAATTAATGTTATAAAAATAAAATGTGATCAGTCACAATCTGCCAAGTGTGTGAGCAGAGCAAAGGGGAATTTTAATAAATGTGTAAAGAGGAGGTTGAGGCCACAGTCGTGTAAAAATGACTTTAATGGAGTGATGTTACCATGGGATAGAATATTCTATTTTATTTTATAATCAGAAAGATTAGAGAGAAAATAGACTTTAAAAAATAAGTAAAGGAAGGAGGATTCCAACTCCATAAAAAACCCACGCACACCAGGATAATCTGGGAAGGAGACAGTGGCTCACAGGCACAGGAAATAAAGAAATATCTGAACCACAGGATGATTAGAAGAGGAAAGTGTGAGTTACAAATAATTTACTCATTATTTCCATCAGGCTGAAAAGCTGGGATTGCCTCCTTTGGAAGCCCAGACCTCCAGCAGGAGATTCCTTTGGGAAGATGCTGCTTGGGACCACCTAGAGGAGAAATTCCAAGCATTATTTCAGAAGAAAATGGGATCATCCAGACTTTATAAATTCATTTCCAGCCAAGTTGTGCAAGCAGGAATTTCCAGGATTAGGAGGCCATGCCAGGAGCATGCATTGGCACCACCCTGGATGCTGCAATCGTGGAATTCCATGGGTGAGACAGCAGCTGGCTCCTCCTGAGCCCACAGCATGGATTTAAGGAAATCCACAGCCCAGCCCTTCACAGAAGTTAGGAAATGGGTGATGGAGATCTCACACATCCCACTAAAATAAATAAATTAACAGTACCAAAAAAAAAAAGCTGATCAAATCTTGAGTCATTAGAAAAGACAGAAAGTTCATTTCCTCAGCAGCTGGAGCAGACAGTGGGAGGGAGGAGAGAAAATCCATGGGCAGGGGTAGGAAATGAGTGTTGCAGAGATGAAGGGACATTTTAGAAAATACTGCTGAGACTAATCCCAGTGAGTTATCACAAATCTGTCATGCTGGGATTGAGGAGGAATTTATCCAAAACTGCAAACACATCAATGTGTGCTGACCTTGTACAAGGACAGATTCCATCACCACCATCAGTGCCCAGGGTGGTGAGATAATATTTGGATTTTTCCTGTGGAGAATCCCTGGATTCAACTACAAACTTTTGGAATATCACACAAAATGGGGAGTGAAGGAACCTGGTGCTGATCTCCTGGAGGAGCAGCACATGGCACAGGGAGGTGTTTGTCCAAAACTGTGAATATTCTTTTAAATGAGACAAGAAAAAAGGACATTTTAGATATGAAAGGACATTTTAGGCAATACTGGTGAGGTTAATCACAGTGTTTTATCACAAATCCATCTTGCTGGGATTCAGGAGGAATTTAACCTAAAACTGTAAAACAAATGAATTTGGTGCTTGGTTTCCATGTCCTTGTCTGAGCAAGGACAATTGCTCTGGAAAAAACACCCAAGGAGTTCAGTGGCCTCCAGCTTTTCCAAAGTGCAGAGTTTAGGGGGGAATGATGGAGTGCTGAGCTATCCAATTCCATCCTGGGGCTAATAAATTCCTTTTTTCATCCATCTACCAGGAATATCAATCAGGAACAACACATCAAGAACACAGAGCAGGAGAAATTTGGATAATGGTTAAAAAGACCAATTTTTCCAAAGTATTCATGGACCTGACTGAATTTTCTCAATTATCAGCCCCCAAAATAGCATTTTCTCAATTTTTCATTTTGCTTCTGAAAACTCCCAACCTGCCCATGCACAGCTTAGGGGATGAAAGGAATTGTAATTATTCCTTTCTAAGAAGTAATTATTCCTTGCAGTTTATTTATGCCTTTGCAGCATAAATAATTATTTCTACAATTAAATAATGATCTCTACGATTTCACACATGGGAGGATTTCTTTGAATTCCCCATTTTTAAAGCTTGGGAGCTTACAGGAATATTTATTCCCCCAGAGAGTCTTTTTCCCAAAAATTCTCTCCACGAGCTCGAATGGTCATGGTAATTCAACTCCAACTTTCCTTTCACCACTGTGAAAATAATTAACATAAAATGCTTTAAAAATTCCTGCAGTGTAAATCCCAGATGTTTCATCACTGCCAGGCAGTAATATTTTTATTTTTATGTATATAAAAACATAATATGTGTTATATAAATAAATATTACATTAGGCCTGCCAAATCCCATTGGATGCTTTCATTTTGGATGCATTTTCCTGCTAAGGGCATTTTCTTGTCAAAGTCATTTTAAGTGAAAGAAGTGTTTTTAAAAACCTGATTTATTTCTAAAGGATATTTCTCCAGCAGCAAATAAATATCTAGAATATTATATTTTTATAGATAAATGATATTATAAAATAATATATAATACATATTGTGAAAGGACATCATTTTAAAATCTCTGATTATTTGGTTTATTCATTAATTTAATATCCAAGGAACAAATCTCACATTTCCTACCTGTACACCTGATCTTTTCCATACATTCATTTTGCACTTGAACATTAACATTTTCATAACCCCCCCAAACTGTTGCAGTTGGCTTTGCCCTGGCTGGAGCTGCAAGTTGTTTTTAATTTTCTGAGTTTCTTGGCAATCCCTGGAGCCTGTTTGTCTTGGCATCCCCCTGCCCCATTACCTATTCCTCAGAACCAGCCTGAACTCTCTGTTTACAACATTTTCTGCTTTTTGACTGGATTTTTGTTGTTTTAAAATGGAAGCACAGAAAGACACTTGTTCATTTTAGATCTATTTTATATCTCTCAAAATATACATTTTAAATGTTGATAGGTTCAACTCTTTTCTCAAGAACAACTATCACTATAGGACTTCAAAAATTTGCACTTGGCAGATGTTGAGGTTTTTTATGAGTGAATCCATTCTTCTCTGCTCACATCTGCTCTTAATAATCCCAAATGTTTGGGGTTTGTTCGATTTTCACATGAAGGGTTTTGTTTGCTTTTTTTTAAACTACACACAATGGTCAATTCTTGTCTCTCATTGATGTTGCTGATAAAAAATGGGAATTGGTTTCAAGGACAATTCAGCTGCAAGACAAAAGAGAGAAGGTTTAAAAAATATTTAGTTCGAAGAGAGAATCCTCTCTGAAAGATTAACTCAACCCTGGGACAATAAATTGTAACATCATTGGCCAAGAAGTTCTCACGTTATCAAATTCTTCTAAAATTGCATCATCTGAAGCCTATAAGGGACAGAAAAAGTTGGGAAATGTCATTAAAAATTCTCCTGCCTTGCCTTAAGCACAACAAATGTGTGAAAAATTACGAAATTTTGTGTCTAAACAATAAGATGTCCATAAATATCCACACAACAAAACCTTGTCCAGCAAGAAATCCATAAATAGTGATTTTTCTTGTTAGACTAAACCATAAATGTCAATATTTTATTGATTCTTTCCTCCCCAAAAAACCATTTCTGCATCACTTCTGGCTTTCAGTGAAGCACAAGAGGAAAAGCAGGTGATTCATCCAAATCTCTTTCACTCTGGATGTTTTTTCCTGCTTGGAGCATCTTCTGATCCGAGCAATTCCAAGTGGAGAAAGGTGTTTTAAAAACCTTGATTTGTTGTTTTTAGAGGGAATTTCACCCCTAAAAACACCCAAGCATTGTCTGGAGCAGAGGTGACTCAGCCTGTGGTCGGAGCTTTGTGTTTTTTTTTCTTGGCATGGCCCTTCCAGAAGGATGCAGGACACCTGGGAAGGGAGCAGGGACAGGAATGAGAATGATCCCAGAGTCTGGAAAATATGAGCTGCAGGAAGGGTGGAAAGATCAGGCTGGTTGTTTGGTTTTGTTTTTTTAAGGAGACCTAAAACAAGAGAGAATTAAAATTGCAACATCATTTTCCTGCTGTGAAAAGGCACTCAAAAATAAAATTGCTAAAGAAAAAAAAAAAAAAAAAGAAAGGCAAGGAAAGGAAAGGCAAGGAAAGGAAAGGAAAGGAAAGGAAGGAAAGAAAGGAAAGGAAAGGAAAGGAAAGGAAAGGAAAGGAAAGGAAAGGAAAGGAAAGGAAAGGAAAGGAAAGGAAAGGAAAGGAAAGGAAAGGAAAGGAAAGGAAAGGAAAGGAAAGGAAAGGAAAGGAAAGGAAAGGGAAAAGAGAAAAAAAAGAAAAGAAAAGAAAAGAAAAGAAAAGAAAAGAAAAGAAAAGAAAAGAAAAGAAAAGAAAAGAAAAGAAAAGAAAAGAAAAGAAAAGAAAAAAAAAGAAAAAGAAAAGAAAAGAAAAGAAAAAAGAAAAGAAAAGAAAAGAAAAAGAAAAAAGAAAAATAAGATGGAGTTGCAGCAGGACAAATTGAGTTAATGCAAGATGTTCTGGGGAAGGAAGGTTTATTTATTATTTATTTATTATCCAGCAGGGATGATTAATGGAATGATAATTATTTCTGCCATTTGGTTGGGATCTGAGGGTTCTAAAGTTTTCCATGGAGGTTCTGGGACAACCCTTCAATTTGTACCTTGTACCTCAGTTTATGGAAAAAAGTTTAAAAACAATCAAATTGGTTTAAAATGGGATAAAGATAAGATAGGTGGAAGTGGCGTTTTTTTTTTTTTTTTTTTTTTTTTTTTTTTAAGAATACCAAGTCCAAATTTCTCCTCAAATATCCAGAATAAATCAGGTATTCTTGTTTGGCTGTTCTAAAACTTATCTCAATTTCTGTTTGAAATGATCTTCGGGTTTTCAGCCTAAATTTAAATCTGGGATGGGATGGGATGGGATGGGATGGGATGGGATGGGATGGGATGGGATGGGATGGGATGGGATGGGATGGGATGGGATGGGATGGGATGGGATGGGATGGGATGGGATAGGTTGGGGATGATTTTATTTTCAGGATTTTTCCTCTCTTTAAGTTAAAAATCTCTTCCTCCATTCCCAGGTTTCCCAATGTAAATTCAAAAACTAAATTCAATTCACAGCAGCTATTTTTAGGGTTTTTTTTTTTCTCATAAGAAAAAAACCTTAATTCTCCCACTTCCTCTTTCCCTGCACTCCTTTTCCTCCTTCCCCCCAAGTAATTTTTTCTGAATGAGATTACAGTGTCTTAAAACAAAAAAAAAAAATCCCAATGAAAGGCTTTTCAATGCATTCCTTCCATTTAAATCTATCATTTTTGGGATTCTTTTCAGGATCATTGAGATAATAATATATTCTATACTACAAATAATAAGATGTGAATACAAAAATCTAAAAGCTAAACTTTGTCTATAAATATTCTCCCTGTGTATATAAATAGAAGAAGAAAGAAAAGTTTGGGTGCTTGATATTTAAATTAATGCAAAGAGATTCATGACCCACATACACATATTTTTAAAAAATTCTTTCATCCTCAATGGTTCATTCATTAAGCTTCTGTGTTTTTTTCTTTTTCTCTTTTATCACTGTGGGTGTCACACCAGCTTGGGAATCATCAAATTTAGAGTTTCCTTTGAGTGCTGGTGAAACCCAGAGAAAAACTTTCCAATGAGGAAAGAGTTAAAGGAAAAAATTGAGGAAAGAGTAAAATAAAAAGTTAAGGAAAGAGTTAACAAAGTCCCCTCTCCCCCTCCAATTTCTATCAGATTTGTCTGGGATATATTTAAATGTGGGGAACTTGGAAGAAAGCTGAAGAATGTCAGCTGGATGCTTGTCAAACTGTGGAATGTCTTCCTGCTGCTGAGAGCTTCTGCTGCCATTTGCAGGTGGAAACTTTCCTCTGCAGCTCCCAGGGGCTGGAAAATCCTCCAGGATCAACAAAAAAATAACCTGTGCTGATCCCTGCAGGGCTTTTCCTGGAGTCCCAGGATCATCGAGGCTGGAAAATAATCCAGGATCACCCAAGATGTGCTGAAATCTGCAGGGATTTTCCTGGGATCATCAAGGTTGGAAAATAATCCAGGATCACTAAAAAACCTGTGCTGAACTTTGCAGGGATTTTCCTGGGATCATCAAGTTTGGAAATTCCTCCAAAATCACTGAAAAACCTGTGCTGAACCTTGCAGGGCTTCTTCTGGAATCCCAGGATCATCAAGGCTGGAAAATAATCCAGGATCAACCAAGCTGTGCTGAAACCTGCAGGGATTTTCCTGGGATCATCAAGGTTGGAAAATCCTCCAGGATCACTAAAAAACCTGTTCTGGACCTTGCAGGGATTTTCCTGGAATCTCAGGATCATCAAGATTGGAAAATCCTCCAGGATCACTAAAAACCTGTGCTGGATCTTGCAGGGATTTTCCTGGGATCATCAAGTTTGGAAATTCCTCCAAAATCACTGAAAAACCTGTGCTGAACCCTGCAGGGATTTTCCTGGAATCCCAGGATCATCGAGGCTGGAAAATAATCCAGGATCACCCAAGCTGTGCTGAAATCTGCAAGGATTTTCCTGGGATCATCAAGGCTGGAAAATAATCCAGGATCACTAAAAAACCTGTGCTGAACCTTGCAGGGATTTTCCTGGGATCATCAAGGTTGGAAATTCCTCCAAAATCACTGAAAAACCTGTGCTGAACCTTGCAGGGTTTCTTCTGGAATCTCAGGATCATCAAGGCTGGAAAATCCTTCAGGATCACAAAAAATCTGTGCTGAACCTTGCAGGGCTTTTCCTGGAATCCCAGGATCATCGAGGCTGGAAAATAATCCAGGATCACTAAAAAACCTGTGCTGAACCCTGCAGGGATTTTCCTGGAATCCCAGGAGTGAGGGATCTTTTAAAGCAATGTTTAAATGAGGGTGAGAGGAGTGTGAGGGATCTTTTAGGGAGTGTGTGGGATCTTTTAGAGAATGTTTAAATGGGAATGAGAGGAGTGTGAGGGATCTTTTAGGGTGAGAATGTTTAAATGAGGATGAGAGGAGTGTGAGGGATCTTTTAGGGAATGTTTAAATGGGAATGAGAGGAGTGTGAGGGATCTTTTAGGGAGAGAATGTTTAAATGGGGGTGAGAGGAGTGTGTGGGATCTTTTAGGGAATGTTTAAAAGGGAATGAGAGGAGTGTGAGGGATCTTTTAGGGAGAGAATGTTTAAATGAAGATGAGAGGAGTGTATAGGATCTTTTAGAGAATGTTTAAATGAGCATGAGAGGAATGAGGGATCTTTCAGAGCATGTTTAAATGGGAATGAGAGGAGTGTGAGGGATCTCTTGGATGCTGTAAATGTTGTGACTGGAAGCTCTCTGAGCACATTGGCTGGCTCCTGGTTTTATTGTGAGTGCTGAGGAACGAGCAGAGCCTGGCTGGGGCAGTGTCCCTGAGCTCTGCAGCACACAGGGATGGGATGGGATGGATTCTTGGCCAGGCTGGGCAGGAGCAGAGCCAGCCATGAGTCACATGGAGCACTGCAGCCACCCCAGCAGTTGGGCAAGAGGTGCAGCAGCACAATTGGAGCAGCCCTGCTGACCTCACAGCTGAGCTCTCTATTTAAGATCTGGCTCCCAGATGTTGCAGGAGGATCGAGGCAGCTGCAGAGCCAGCCTGGAGTGAGACCATTCCCAGCCCTCTGAGATGATTGCACTGCTCCTCTTCTCTGCCCTGCTCTGGGACCAGGCTGCAGCCTGGGGCTTCAAGGATGGAGTGCTGCACAACTCCATCTGGTTAGGTAAGAAATCTTTCCATTATCACCAGTTGTGTTTGCCCAGCAGGGGAAGGATGAGCTCCCAGCACCACAGAGCTGAGCTGTGCATTGGTACAGCCAAATTCTGCACTGAAATTTATTGAAATGGCTTTACCTGCAGAGTGACTGTCCCTTTTTAAAGCTCACTACTTGTAGAGTTTCACTGAACTGCAGGAAAAGCTGTTTATTTATTTTAAAAGGTAATTATGCATTTCATCCAACTGTATTTTCCTGCAGCAGGAGGCAAAGTGAAAACTGAGTTCATTAAAGAACAGAGGCTTTGTTTGGAGGGAAAACGAGCCTGAAAAGAAACATTTGCCAAAGGAATGAATTATTTTCTGCATGAACATACTTCCCATGCCTGGGGTCCTGCATGTGAAACTAAATGATGTGGAAATAATAGTGGGAATATTTCCTGGCTTTCTGGAAAAGTGCAGAAATGGGGATGTTTGGTTTGTTCTCATCCTTTAGCAGCACAGAGAAGATTCCAAAAGGGCAACACAAAAATGCTGTGGGAATGGTTGGTTGTATCTCAAGTGGGTTTCAAGAGCTCTGAGGGTTCTTTTATTGCTCATTATAATTATCCAAAACAACAGAGAGATCACTCAGGACAGAGCCTTGTAGAGGATGCCAAAATCGAGGCAATTTGTTTTCCAGACAAATATTTCCAAATCCTTGTAGAATGTGGTGCATTTCCCTGAGGATTTTCAGGAATCCCTGGAGCTGGCTGTGCTCAGGTGTCTCCTGAGCCCCTCTCAGGGGAGCCTGCAAAGCACCAGGAGCACAAACAAGGCACAGAAATGATCTTTTCCATTTGGCTGCACGTTTTTAATGACTTCTCTTCCCCCCCCTCCCCAAACCTGGGGCTGTACCTGCTGTGCCTCCCAATTCCTGAGAGTGCCCAGGTGGGGAGAGCTCAAAAAAAAACCAAAAAAAACAAAAAAAAACAGTTTGGCAGCTCCAGGCTCCACCTCTGCTGTCCAAAAATTTGGGATAACAGCAATCATTTGAGCAGTTTCATGAATTGAAGTCAAATGGAAGCAGAATCTTTTCAATGCTTGAAAATGGAGCAACTGTGTGCTAATTGGAATGCATCATAAAATTCTGTTTGGCTACACCTCTAAGCATTTACCAGGAGAGTAAATAAAAATAAACCAGGGGGTAAAGAAAACCTGATGGCTTTCTCTAAATAAACAAACCAAAATAGAAATGCACCATCTTGTGGAAGTACAGCAATAACATTATTGAAATGAACCTCAGAGTGCAGTTAATTGAATTACCATTGGAATTCAGTGACTCTGGGTATAAATGAAGATAAAATTGGCACATTTGCAGCCACCCACTTCATGTTTCTTTGCATTTAAAATAAAATAACTTGAAGAGTAAAAGAAGTCACCCCAATCTCAGCCTCACTGTGCTCTAGCATCACTGGAATAAAAC
This sequence comes from Muscicapa striata striata, assembly GCA_030060385.1. Taxonomy (NCBI): domain Eukaryota; kingdom Metazoa; phylum Chordata; class Aves; order Passeriformes; family Muscicapidae; genus Muscicapa; species Muscicapa striata. The sequence continues at coordinate 412,727 of JAREIS010000351.1, forward strand.
CTGGGGATGCACTGTGACATCTGAGCTTTGCTTTTCTCATCTTCTGATAAAGAAACAAACCCAAAATTCAGGAAAATTGCCATTTTGCCTTTTCCCTCCACAAACCCTTAGCGCATATATATATATATTTTAAAAAAAAAAAAAATCTGGAATTGCTGTCACTCTGGACAGCAATTTTCTATCCTGGCTCCTGGCTTTTACCTTTTTCCTTGTCACAAAACCTCTCCTCTCTGTCACCTCCTCAATTAATTCCTGGTGCCCATGGGATTTTAGTGCTGCTCATTTTTGCCACCAGCACGTTGTGCCCAGGGCTTTATTCTCAGCTTTGCTCCTGGGCTGGTTCCAGTGCCAGTTCTCAGTGCCATGGGGGTTTAGGGGCTGCACCAACCCCCTCTGCTGAACTTCCCTGAGCAGCAGAGGCCCCTGCCAGGAGCTCTACGTGGCCACCCTCTGCTTAAAAGTGAAATTTTTCCTCTGGATTTAGCACTCAGCACTGGTTTCATGCCTATTGCAGGTGTTTCATTGAGCCAAATTTCACTCTGCTCGTGTTTGTGCAGCAGAGCTTGGCTGAGTTTCAGCCCCTGCTGCTGCTGTGGGTGAGCTGGGGGTCACTGTCCTTGCAGGGTCCTGCTGTCCCTGGGCTCCAGGGAGGCATTTTGGGAAGTGGGAGTTGGAGCAGTTGGTCTGTGAGCTGTGGAACCCATGGCATTGTGGCACGTGGCAGAAAAATCAACATTTCCTGCAGGTTTATCTACTCCATAAATTGCATTTTCCTGTGAGGGTATGTGTGGAAGTGCATCCAGAGACAGAAATTCAGAGTAAATTTAATGGGAATGAAGAGCTCACCCTGCTCTGCCCCAGGTCTGTGTTTGCTGATGAGTTTATCTCCCTGCTCAGCCTCACCTGGAATTAAAAGGGAGGGGGAAAAATTTGCCAGTGCAAGATCCATTAGTTAATTGGGATTTTCTCTCAGGGAATGCTGTGTTCTTAAAATGGGACAGCCAGAGCCAGCAGCAGCTCCCAGGGCAGGGGGCAGGATGTGTGTGTGGTCTGGTTTTTCCAAAGTTGTTGTTTTTTTTTTTTTCCCCATGGAGGAGATGAAAGCTGGTTGCTCCTCACAGGGTGCTGCTGCTGTTGGTTTCAGGCTCTGTGAAGAGCTGATCTTCCCAGCAATATTCTGGAAAATCTGCTGCCTGTCCATGGTGATATTCCAGCAATAAGTGAGGGGATACATTTACAGTAAAAATCTGAAAATGATATTGCCAGGTGAGAAAACCACCAACTAAAAGTGGTGAGTTTTCAGTGGCAGCTCTGAGAGCTGCAGGAATTGGTTTCCAGTCACCTCCCAGCTCCCTTCCCTGGGCTCTGCAGGATCAATAATGTGGATTCCAGGCTGTCCCCTGAGCTCCAGCACTCTGCTGCTTCCTGAGGGGTTCAGGATTTGCCAGCCCTGCATTCCCAGCCCAACCTCCCCAGCCCTGCACACACTCTGAGCTGATTTCTCTGCATTTCTCACAAATTAGCCACGACAGATTATTGAGTGATTACAAAGTAATATTTCCTATTAACAAATTCTTAATTCAAAAGGAGTTTTTGCACAAGCCCATGCCATGATCCCCCAGCTGGGGTCTGTTCTGGCTCATGGAACTGGCTCCTCCAGGAAGATTTTTTCCCAGGATATTCCAGAGATATTCCCAGGGATGTTGCAGAAGGAGGCTCTCCCTCTCCTGAGACTGTTGTCAGCATTATAATTTATTTCTCTGGGCACAAGGCCAGCGACTACAGGTCCAAAAACCACCCTGGCAAACGTCATCCTGTGTCTACTAAGGGCTCTCACCATTCCTAACCACAATCCAGTGGCTTTTTCAAAAAAACCTCCCCTAACCCAGCCAAAAACGCTGACTCCCTAGAAAATACATTCCTTATTTTTATGCTACAAATAACTACTGTAAAAAATGCTCCCTGCTTTCCATCTTTTCTCAGTCACATTGGCTGGGCAGAGCTGCAAACAGCCATTCCTCTCAGATTATGCTAAATATAAGTGAGACCTAAACAAAAAGCCCCTTCAGATTAGATCTGCAGATTGCTGCTGAGACAGATTTCCACACATATGGCACCAGACAAGTGCAACATGCAAAGAGTGGAAAACTCTCAGCAGCTCTGGCAGTTTCTAGGTTTCCTTGGAAAGCTGTTTTATCTCAGACTTGCCACAGCAAAGTAAAAAAAATAAAGAAGAAATTGAATTTTCTGTGCAGCAGAAATGTCAGCCAGCAATTGTTCTGGTCCTGCCCTTTGTGACACACGCTCAGATATTTTTATTTGACATTTCCCCCTCCTCCTTTAATTTCTGCCTCTCCTCTGTCCAAGTAGCTGTGATTTCACTTCTCTGGAGATTCAAAACAAAGCTCTGATTCATCTTGCCCAGGCTCTTGGAGCTGGAGCCAGCAGGATGCTGTGCTGGGGATGCAGGAGGAGTCAGGCAGGACACACAGAGCAGGGGATGCTGACTCCTCGTGGTCCCCATGGCTGCAGCCCTGGGGAGCCCTCCCAGCCTTTGTTGATTTTTTGTTGTTGTTGTTGTTCATAAACTCTCCAAGCTCTGTTCTGAACTTCTCCCACACCAAATCCTACCTTTGTGTGTCACACATCATTTTGGGTTGCACACACGATGCTTTTTCAGGCTGCCCATAAACAGTTCAGACAAAATTAAGGGAATAAAAACCAGTTCTATTTATTGAAAGGCCTTCAGGGATATTGGGGGTTAATCTCCAAATTACAGCTTCAGGTAATGAAGTCATTTACCCCAAGTTTGCTGCCCCCCAACTCACTTTTATTTCCATTTCCTGGGGCCTGAGGCAGTGAGGATCCCTTTATTCCCAGCCTGGAGAGGAATTGTTGTGTCTGACCAAAATGGGAAAGCAACAGGTGTGAATGGAGTTTAGAGTTATACAAGAAAAAATTACAGGATTACAAATAGATTAAATATATAAAAGCTAAAATCCTGATGCATCACACACATCCCTTTGGGTGTCACACATCCCTCTGGGTGTCACACATCATTTTGGGTTGCACACATGATGCCTTAGGCCAGAAAAATTAAAGGGATAAAAACCAGTTCTATTTATTGAAGGGCCTTCAGGGGCATTTCAAGCAAAGACCCCCAAGGGCTACAGCCAAAATGGAAAATGAGTCACAGGTTTTCATACTTTTATAAGTTTGGTCCATTTGTATATTGGGGTTAATCTCCCAATTAAAGCTTTAGGTAATGAAGTCATTCATCTCAAGTTTGCTCCCCCCAAGTCACTTTTGTTTCCATTTCCTGGGACCTGAGGCAGTGAGGAGTCCTTGATTGCCAGCCCTGGAGAGGAATTGTTGTGTCTGACCAAAATGGGAAAGCAACAGATGACACTGTGAGTGGGGTTTAGAGTTATTAAAAAATTATATATGAAAAAAATAAATAATTATATATAAAAAATTACAGGATTACAAACAGATTAAATATATAAAAGCTAAAATCCTAATGCACCACACACATCCACCCCTCTAGGTGTCACTGACCCCTCTGGGTGTCACACACCCCTCTGGGTGTCACACATCCTCTGGGTGTCACACACACCCCTCTGGGTGTCACACACCCCTCTGGGTGTCACACACACCCCTCTGGGTGTCACACATCCTCTGGGTGTCACACACCCCTCTGGGTGTCACACACACCCCTCTGGGTGTCACTGACCCCTCTGGGTGTCACACACACCCCTCTGGGTGTCACCCATCCCATCAATTCAGGATGGATGATCTTTCCTGACGCTCCCTTTGTGCCACCACTGAACGTTTCCCTTGGCACCCGGCAGAGGCTCAGCGGGTCCTGCCGGGCTGTGGGAGCTGCTGGCTGAGGTGGGAGCTGTTCCCTGACCCTGTTTGTCCCCGTCTGTCCCCGTCTGTCCCCGTTTGTCCCCGTCTGTCCCCGTTTATCCCCGTTCGTCCCCGTCTGTCCCCGTCTGTCCCCGTCTGTCCCCGCTGTCCCCGTCTGTCCCCGTCTGTCCCGTCTGTCCCCGTTTGTCCCCGTTTATCCCCGTCTGTCCCCGTCTGTCCCCGTTTGTCCCCGTCTGTCCCCGTCTGTCCCCGTCTGTCCCCGTTGTCCCCGTCTGTCCCCGTCTGTCCCCGCTGTCCCCGTCTGTCCCCGTCTGTCCCCGTTTGTCCCCGTTTGTCTCCGTCTGTCCCCGCTGTCCCCGTCTGTCCCCGTTTATCCCCGTCTGTCCCCGTTGTCCCCGTTATCCCCGTCTGTCCCCGTCTGTCCCCGTCTGTCCCTGTTGTCCCCGTTGTCCCCGTCTGTCCCCGCTGTCCCTGTCTGTCCCCGTTTATCCCGTTTGTCCCCGTCTGTCCCCGTCTGTCCCCGTTGTCCCCGTCTCTCCCCGTTGTCCCCGTCTGTCCCCGTTTATCTCGTTTGTCCCCGTCTGTCCCCGTCTGTCCCCGTCTCTCCCCGTTGTCCCCGTCTGTCCCCGTCTGTCCCCGTTTATCTCGTTTGTCCCCGTCTGTCCCCGTTGTCCCCGTTGTCCCCGTCTGTCCCCGTTACCCCCGTCTATCCCCGTTGTCCCCGTTATCCCCGTCTGTCCCCGTTTATCTCGTTTGTCCCCGTCTGTCCCCGTTTGTCCCCGTCTGTCCCCGTTGTCCCCGTCTGTCCCCGTTTGTCCCCGTTGTCCCCGCTGTCCCCGTTGTCCCGCTGTCCCCGCTGTCCCCGCTGTCCCCGCTGTCCCCGTTGTCCCCGCTGTCCCCGCTGTCCCCGTTGTCCCGCTGTCCCCGCTGTCCCCGCTGTCCCCGCTGTCCCGCTGTCCCGCTGTCCCCGCTGTCCCCGTTGTCCCCGTTGTCCCCGCTGTCCCCGCTGTCCCGCTGTCCCGCTGTCCCCGCTGTCCCCGCAGAGCGAGCTGCCGGCGTGTATCACCGCGAGTCGCGCTCCGGCAAGTACCGGCTCACCTTCGCCGAGGCCAAGGCGGTGTGCGAGTACGAGGGAGGACACCTGGCCACGTACCAGCAGCTGGAGGCAGCCCGGAAAATAGGTCTGGAAAACCCAGGGCACTCTGGGGCTCCTTCGGGGGGTGTTGTCAGATCTGCCGTCAGTTCTGGGCTCAGAGATTCGTTAATTCTGGATTTTTGTGCTGCTTGGTGATTGAGCGTGATGAGAGCCAGGGTGTCCCCACCCTCGAGCCAGGAACTCCCAATTCCCAATGTCCCAATTCCCAATATCCCAATTCCCAATATCCCAGTTCCCAGTATCCCAATTCCCAATATCCCAATATCCCAATTCCCAATATCCCAATATCCCAATATCCCAATTCCCAATATCCCAGTTCCCAGTATCCCAATTCCCAACATCCCAATATCCCAATATCCCACTATCCCATTTCCCAATATCCCAATATCCCATTTTCCAATATTCCAGTTCCCAATATCCCATTTCCCAATATCCCAATATCCCAGTTCCCAATATCCCATTTCCCAATATCCCAGTTCCCAGTATCCCAATATCCCAATTCCCAATATCCCGTTTCCCACTATCCCATTTCCCAATATCCCAATATCCCGTTTCCCAACATCCCAGTTCCCACTATCCCATTTCCCAATATCCCATTTTCCCAGTTCTCAATATCCCATTTCCCACTATCCCATTTCCCAATATCCCAATATCCCATTTCCCAATATCCCAGTTCCCAATATCCCAATATCCCAATATCCATCCCTGCCCTCTGGCAGTGGGAGCCATTCCCTGTGTCCTGTCCCTCCATCCCTTGTCCCCAGCCCCTCTCCAGCTCTCCTGGAGCCCCTTCAGGCCCTGGAATGTTCTGGAAGCTCTCCCTGGATCCTTCCCTTATCCAGGGGAACATTCCCAGCTCTCCCAGCCTGGCTCCAGAGGGGATCCAGCCCTGGGAACATCTCCCTGACCTTCTCTGGACTCGCTCCAACCACTTTTGTTTCCATCAAGATATTTTCTCTGCAAGGGAATGAGTGCTGTCACACTGCTGTCACACTTGGACCGAAAAGTGAGGGGTCCCCTGTATTTCCAGCTAATTCCCAATAAATTCACTGGGAAAACAATAAAATATCCCCCACTCCAGACATTTTTTCACTCTGCTGTTGAGTCAGAAGCTGGGTCCCAGCACCAGCACATGTGAAAAGAGTATTTTTGCTTCTTCTGAACAGCTCAGAGCCCTAAGATGCCACAAATATGTTCCAGTTCCTCTCCATTAAAACACTGGATGGGTCTCTACCAGAAGGGGACCAACATTGCATTCTTTGGCTGTCGGTGTTAAGTTCTCAGCCACAAAATGCATTAAAAGGATTTTTTCGTTTGGCAAGAAATCCTTGAGGCATTCCAGGTATTTAAATTGAAATTGAAAGTGTTTTAAGCAAATGCTTGGGGATTTCAGCTGTCTGTAGTATTTGTCTGTAGTATTTTATTTATTTTTAGAACTTAATGCTGAGAACTCTTGAGATGGGGTTGAGTAAATTTGTGTGGCTTCAAAAAGGAAACAGAGAGCACCCTTGGAAAACTCATCCAGTGGATAATTTGATTACAAGTGCTGGTAGAGCACTTAAAACTGTCTGCCCAGGGAGCTGTGCAGTCCATCTGTGTTTGATTTGGAGTTTCTGATGAATCACATTGTGGAGTACACAATTTAATTTTATCCTCTGCATTTAAAATTATCCTCTCAACCTCCTGTTCTCCCATGCAGCTCAGTTCTCCCAGGCCAGCCACACCCAGGTCATTGAGCCATCAGCTTGAGCGAGGTTTTGTTGAATAAGAGAAGCTCAAGATTGATGAGATGCACGTCTCATTCTCCCTCTGCTGCAGGTTTCCACGTGTGTGCAGCTGGCTGGATGGCAAAGGGCAGGGTTGGTTATCCCATAGTAAAAGCTGGAGCCAACTGTGGCTTTGGCAAGACTGGAATTGTTGATTATGGGATTCGCCTCAACAGGAGCGAGAGGTGGGACGCCTACTGCTACAACCCCAACGGTGAGTGCAGCCATGGGGGCTGCCCTCTTCTGTCCTCTTTATCCTCTTTTATCCCCCTTTGTCCTCTTTTGCATTTAGCCCAGATTATCTGAATAATCTGAGGAGTATAATCTAAAATATTCTGCCTGCAGCAGGTTAAATGTGGTGTTAACCCTTCTGGTTTTGTGTCTGAGATGGAACAGCTCTGAAAATCAATGTCCTGTGTGGGGCTGGCATTCTTAGGAGGAATTGTCCCCTGTGAGGGTGGGGAGGGGCTGGCACAGGTTCCCAGAGAAGCTGTGGCTGTTCCTGGATCCCTGGAAGTGCCCAAGGCCAGGTTGGACAGGGCTGGGGGCAGCCTGGGACAGCGGGATGTGTCCCTGCCCATGGGAAGGGATGAGTTTTAATCCTTTCCACCCAAACCACCCTGTAATGCTGTGATTCTGTGAGACTCCCAGCAGCTCCCAGCAGTGCTTGGTGTGTAATTAGAGGAGGGAAAGTGGATCTCCAGAGCAGATCAGAGTTCCAACACCACTGACAAGAACCTCAGCAGAGACACGTCCCTGTCGAGATTTTCTGGGTCTTCAAAGAGACAAGAGCAGTTGTAAAGTTGTTTCTTGCAGAAATACATCAGTCTCCAAGGCAAGACTTCAAAGTATTAAAGTCTGTGCTAAAAAAAACTAAAACCTTTCTGGCATAGAGTCCTGAGCAGAAGCAGCAGCAGCAACAGCAGCTGCCACAACTTTCTTCTTTTCCTTCTTCCTTCTTTTCTTCTTCCTCTCTCACCCCAATACAGGAGATTTTATTCCTAAATCATCCAGTCAGCTAAAAACACAACTCTAAAACATTCTTCCTACACCTATCAGAGCTCAATTCTAAAGTACTAAAGCAGTGTCAGTCCTTACACATAACTTACACATAGTTCTGTCTATTCACATAAATGGTTCTGTCTGTTTCATCTTGAAATGCAAGCAATGTTCTGCTATGTTTCCATTATGTCTGGAGCTAAGTTATTGAACTTTAAACTTTAGGGCTTTTCACTCTCTTAAGTCACTTAAAGTATATTTTTTAAAACTAAACTTACACTTCTACTTCATGTTTGTGTGGCTTAATATATTTTAGTTTCTCTAAAGGCTTTAATATTTTAATTTCTTTAATATTTTTTAATTTCTCTAATATTTTTAAATTTCTTTAATATATTTTAATTTCTCTAAAGGCTTTAATTCTTTAATTTCTTTAAAGGCTTTAAAAGAATCCCTGCATTCTTTCCTCTCTCTGAGGACTCAGGCTTCTATTTTATACACTCTAACCCCTCCACACTGCACTGCAGGTGACAGCAATACTCACACCTCAGCTTGGTGTCCCTTCCCTTAGCAGGGGACATGGCAAACGTGGTCCCAGGAAGGAAAGCAAAGCTGAGCCTGGCTCTGAGCTGCTCCCAGCCCTGCCTGGCAGAGCCAGACTCAGCCCAGGCCGTGACATCTGCACAGCTGTGCTCATTTTGTTTGTGCTCCCAGGGCTGGGGTTTGTTTATGTTCATCACATAGTTCTGTGGGGTGGGGGCTCTTCCCAGATGTTCTGCACACAAAGGGCTGCAGAGAGATTCCTTGGAATTTCTGTATGGGATCGTGTCCTTCGTCAGCTTCTCCTCTGGGCCACAGGCAGCTGCTGACCAGTTTGGCCAGAGCACAAAAGGGAAAAGGAAACCAGAGTTGCCAAAACTGCACAGCCACGAGTGTCCAGCACTGAGATTTGTGTTCATGGTCTGAATTGTCCCAAATTGCACAGCCACGAGTGTCCAGCACTGAGATTTGTGTTCATGGTCTGGATTGTCCAAAACTGGGAATCTCCTCAGTTGGATCCCAAAGTGGCTCATGGGAATTCTTCAAAACTCAGCTGGTCCAGCCCAAGGTGGCTCAAAAGGGAATCTCTCAGTTGGAGCCCAAGGTGGCTCAGGGAATCTCTCAGTTGGTGCCCAAAGTGGCTCAGGGAATCTCTCAGTTGGAGCCCAAGGTGGCTCAGGGAATCTCTCAGCTGGTGCCCAAAGTGGCTCAGGGAATCTCTCAGTTGGAGCCCAAGGTGGCTCAGGGAATCTCTCAGTTGGATCCCAAAGTGGCTCAGGGAATCTCTCAGCTGGTGCCCAAGGTGGCTCAGGGAATCTCTCAGTTGGATCCCAAAGTGGCTCAGGGAATCTCTCAGCTGGTGCCCAAGGTGGCTCAGGGAATCTCTCAGTTGGAGCCCAAGGTGTCTCAGGGAATCTCTCAGTTGGATCCCAAAGTGGCTCAGGGAATCTCTCAGGTGGAGCCCAATATCACTCAGGGAATCTCTCAGTTGGATCCCAAGGTGGCTCAGGGAATCTCTCAGCTGGTGCCCAAGGTGGCTCAGGGAATCTCTCAGTTGGTGCCCAAGGTGGCTCAGGGAATCTCTCAGTTGGATCCCAAAGTGGCTCAGGGAATCTCTCAGTTGGTGCCCAAGGTGGCTCAGGGAATCTCTCAGTTGGATCCCAAAGTGGCTCAGGGAATCTCTCAGCTGGAGCCCAAGGTGGCTCAGGGAATCTCTCAGTTGGAGCCCAAGGTGGCTCAGGGAATCTCTCAGCTGGAGCCCAAGGTGGCTCAGGGAATCTCTCAGTTGGAGCCCAAGGTGGCTCAGGGAATCTCTCAGCTGGAGCCCAAGGTGGCTCAGGGAATCTCTCAGTTGGATCCCAAAGTGGCTCAGGGAATCTCTCAGTTGGTGCCCAAGGTGGCTCAGGGAATCTCTCAGTTGGAGCCCAAGGTGGCTCAGGGAATCTCCTCACAGGAGAAGCTTTGTCTTGTGATGTTTGTGGAGCATCCAACTGTGGATGTTGCTGTGGGACTCCCTAGGGATCTCCAGCTGTGCAGATTCAGCTCAATCCCAATGTGACACTGGTTTCATTTCTCTCTGTAGGCAAAGAGTGTGGCGGGGTGTTCACAGACTCCAAGCACGTGTTCAGGTCGCCGGGGTACCCCAACGAGTACGAGAACGGGCAGATCTGCTACTGGCACATCCGCGTGGCCTTCGGGCACAGGATCCAGCTGCACTTCCTGGAGTTTGACGTGGAGGAGGACACGGCGTGCCTGGCTGACTTCCTGGAGGTCTACGACAGCTACGACGACGTCAGCGGCCTGGTGGGCAGGTAAAGGGGGCTCCAATGCAAACCGGGCTTGGGTTTGTCTCCCCTGCTCAGGGGAATGAGGTTTATAGATGATAAATGAGGAAATTTATGGGATAAATGGAATAGAAATGTAAGACGTGAAATGTAAAATATAGGTGTTTTATATAAAAATATATTATATATATTTTTTTTCTAATATTTCATAAAATATGTACATTACATATATATACATACACATATAAATATGTACATTACAGATTTATAAAATATGTAATATATATAACATATAATATATAACATATAATATATAACATAATATATAATATATAACATAAAATATAACATATAACATAACATATATAATATATAATATATAATATATAATATAACATATATAATATATAATATATAATATATAATATAACATATATAATATATAATATATAATATATAATATATAATATATAATGTATAATATATAAAATATAATATAATATATATTATATAATATATAATATATAATATATAATATTTAATGTATAATATATAACTTATAATATATAACATATAATATATAATATATGATATATAACATATAACATATAACATATAACATAAACATATATAATATATAATATATAATATATAATATATAATATATAATATATAATATATAATATATAATATATAATATATAACATATAATATATAATATATAATATATAATATATAATATATAATATATAATATATAATATATACATATTAAATAACAGATTATATATAATATACTATATATAAGAGATTAAATAATAGATTATATATAATATACAATATATAATAGATAATAGAAAATGTGTAATATATAATGTATAATATATAACATGCAATATATAATAGTGAACATACAATATTAAATATACAAGATATATTATATTATATATTATGAAATATAGAATAAAATTATATTCTCTACAGTCTATATTTAATGCTCTATAGTCTATACAGTACATTATATAATAAAGTATATATTTTTAATGATTTATAAATATAATTATTAATATAATTATAATATAATCATTCAATATGATATAATATAGCAATTCTATATAATGTAATTATTATAATAATATACATGTAATGTATATTGTTAATATTATATATTATTATATCTGAAGACAGTTTTATTCATATGTTTTATATTCATATAAATATATTTACATTTATAGAAATATTTATATCAATGTAAAATACTTACATGAATAAAACTATTTTTAGAATATTGTAAAAGTCTGAAGGATTCATTGCTACCAAAGACTTTTAAGAACTTATTTTTCTATATATTTTTAATAAATTATTTTTCTTTAAGTTTTTTATTTTTAATTTTTGGGTTTTTTTAATAAATTTTTAAATTCTTTTCATAATAATTTACCTCTGGGAAGAATTTCAGGAACTGAGCTTTGCCTTTTTCTGCTTTGATAAATGAGATAAAAGAAAAGCTGCAAGTTTTGATTTCTCTGCTTCCCCCAATTGTCCAGGAAGAACCTCAAACATTTCTATTTTAATTGAAAGCAGAGAGGTGTTCAGCTGTGAAATAAAATAAATTTAATTGAACTTTCTAACAATGTCAGAGCAGGGGTTGTGTTTCATCTCTCTTATTATTAATTCTCACTTTCCTTCAGTGTTATAATTTTACTTTTATCAGCCTTATTTTGGTAAGGATAATTGGAATTCTTTGGAATTATTCCATAATTTGGAATGAAAATTAAGCTAATATTTTCCAGAACAAAAAAAATAAAGCAGAAAAAAGGATAAAAACCCAATTCCTGCTACTTTTCACCCCCTCTCTGCACATAATGTGCAGCAAAGCAAGGACTCAGTCCAGGTTTGCTTTTACAGAAAATTTAATTTTTTTTTTTTTTTTTTTTTGCAATGTTGTTCCTCTCTTAGCCTTGGCTCACTCTTTTTTTTCTTGTGAAATTCTTTTTTTCCTTCATTTTGCAGATATTGAAAACTGCTTCCTCCTCTCAATATTACCACGATTAAAAAAAAAAAAAAAAAATTCTTTAACACAGAATTCCAAACCCTAAAACCAATTTATCCCCATTTCTTTTCATCATCACCACATTTTGGTTTTTTCCAGGTTTTGTGGAGATGAGCTGCCAGATGACATCATTAGCACAGGTAATTTATTATTTTTATTTATTAAATAAATTTATTAAATTTAAATTTATTAAAATATTATCTCTTTGGGGGAGATCAAAAAGCCAATTAATGACTTCTCAAGAAATGTAAATCAGCCTAATTAGAGGGAAGCGTTCCCTGAAAAAAAAATTTCAAACCCCTAAAAAATGTATCTGGGTAAAAAAAGCTTAAAACTCAAAAAATATATCTGAAAAAAAACCCCTTAAAACCCCCAAAATATATCTGAAAAAAGTTAAAAAAACAAAAAATATATCTGAAAAAATTTAAATATCCCAAAAATATATCTGAAAATAACTTAAAACCCCCAAAAATATATCTGAAAAAAAGCTTAAAAACCCAAAATATATCTGAAAAAAACCCTTAAAAATTAAAAAAAAAAAATCTGAAAAAAATCTTAAACCCCCAAAATACATCTGAAAAAAATTTTAAAATCCAAAAGATATATCTGAAAAAAGTTAAAACCCAAAGAATCATATTTGAAAAAACTAAAAACTGAAACACATCTGAAAAAAACCTGAAACCCCCAAAAATATATCTGAAAATAAATGTAAACTCCCAAAAATATATCTGAAAAAAAGCTTAAAACCCCAAAAAATATATATGAAAAAAAAAGCTTAAAATCCCAAAATACCTCTGGAAAAAAAACCTTAAAACTCAAAATGTATCTGAAAAAAGTTAAAATCCAAAGAGTCGTGTCTGACAAAACTAAAAGCCAAAAAATATATCTGAAAAAAGTTAAAAAGCCAAAAAACATACCTGAAAATAAACGTTAACTCCCAAAAATATATTTGAAAAAATTTAAATATCCAAAAAATATATCTGAAAAAAAGCTTAAAAACCCAAAATATATCTTAAAAAAACCATTAAAAATTAAAAAAAAAATCTGAAAAAAATCTTAAACCCCCAAAATACATCTGAAAAAAAATTTTAAAAAATCTAAAATAGATATCTGAAAGAAGTGACCCCTTGCCAATGTGTGTGGCATTGGGATTTTTTGGAACCACAGGGAATGTGATGACGCTGAAATTCCTGTCGGACGCTTCGGTCACAGCCGGGGGGTTCCAGATCCGTTACAGCACCCTGGACACTGCCAGCAGCAGGAACTCCTCAGCCCCAGCAAAAAACAACTTTTTAGCTGGGAAATTTGGGATTATGTGAGCACTGGGGTTTTCATTTGTGTCTTTTTTTTTTTTTTTTTTTATCTCTGAGTTTTTCTCTTTGGTTTTTCCGTTTTGTTTAATAAATTCAACTAGGGAATAAATTATAAGATATGTTTCTATGGATGATAGAAAATGATTTTTCTGTACTGTAGCACAGGAGTAAAAATAGTTGTACAGTAGTACTGTAAAAATCTGAAGAATTCATTGCTACCAAAGACTTCAAAATTATTTTTCTATCTCAACTTCTCCTCATTTCTTGCACCACTTGAACAAATTTTTGTGTGACTGTTCTGATCATTTTTAAACTTAACAGGTTCTTATTTCCCTTGATTTCCACATATTTATTTTTTAGACTTTTTTTTCCCCTGTTCTCTACTCATGATTGTTATTTTCTGATTTTCTTGAGCTCTTAAAGGCCTCCAGTGTAAGCTTATTTTTAAGACACAAAAATTCATCTTGTGGGATGGCCTGGAAGTGAAGATGGGGAAGCAGCACAGGATCAAAGTTGGACCCACACTTTAATTTTACTATCAGATCAATCAGAAATCAGATGGATTCAGCTTTTCCTCATCCAAAGAGTTGTTGAAATCTTTTCACTTTGTAAAAAACGAAAGGAATGACTTTGTAATGAGAATAAAACTGATGAAGCAGCAGCAGGAGGAACTTCTCACCAAGACACCATGGAGGTGTTGGGCGTTGTTTACACGGGTTTAAACCCTTCTGCTTTTAATTAATGAAACTTCAATTAAGAAGGAATTTCAATCCTTCTCCATTTGTTTTTAACTGAAGCAGCATTAAAGCTACCTCTGTTCTAACCACACCGAGCTTGCAGTGACTTATTTTGTTTCTTGTTCCAGACTCTGCCATTGTGTTTATAAACATTGTGTTTATTTAAAGGAGTAAATAAGTTTTAAGTTTATTTCTGAGTGTTTTCTTCAGATCTGCTGAAATTTAATGCCCACTAAGAATTTTTCCTGTGAATTCCATTTTGTTTGGAGCATTTGTATCCCTTATCATCTGAACTCACCAGGAATAGTTTTGCACACCCAAATCAGCCCCGTTTTTGCTTTATTTCTTCTAATTCTCGATTGTTTAAATTTATTTCATTTCTGAGCTTTTATTGTCATTTCCCTGGGAATACAATCCTGGTTTTTGGCTGTCCTGGAGAACAACAAACTCCTCTCCTGGTTATTTCCAACACTTTATTCATGCCTCACAAAACAAGTTTAGTATCACCACATTTATGGGATGTAACTGTACTTAAAATGTGCTTTTTAATCCTGCCACCTTGTGTTCGCAGTGCCTGTGTACAACAGAATTCCCTTTTTTATTTTATTTTTTTCCAAGATCAGCAACAGGGAAGGGAATAAGGAAAAGCATGAGGGGAATGTTAATATTTTATTTATGACCTCAGGGGCGGGGTTTTCGTTGTTGTTGTTGTTTCTATAACTGGGAAGAGACAGGATTAATGTGGATGAGAACCAGGGAATACCTGGAATCCCCATGGGATATTTTTTTGGGAAAAAACCTTTCCTAGGATAGGAATTCCTGCTGGCACAGGGAAGTCCTGGAGGTGACAGAGAAAAACTCAGCTCTATCCAAAAGGTTTCCAACCCTTTGGATTTCCTGCCAGGGCCAGAATTTCCGATTTCACCATTGCTGGGACATCCCATACTGGGGGCTCTGGGAATTCCTGTGGAATTCCTTGTTCCTATGGAGCTGGAGGTTCATTTCCAGTCATTAATTAAAGATTTGACCTGACATGAGTTTCCTCCTGAGGGGCAGCTCTGATTGCTGCTGTGAGCAGGGGCATGATGTGGATGAGAACCAGGGAATACCTGGAATCCCCGTGGGATTTTTTTTTTTGGGAAAAGACTTTCTTCTAACAGGAATTCCCACTGGCACAGGGGAGTCCTGGATGTGACAGCCTGTCTCTATGGAAAAAGGTTTTCCAGCCCTTTGGATTCACTGTCAGGGCCAGAATTTCCGATTTCACCATTGCTGGGAACATCCCATACTGGGGGCTCTGGGAATTCCTGTGGAATTCCTTGTTCCTATGGAGCTGGAGGTTCATTTCCAGTCATTAATTAGGGATTCAGCCTCACGTGAGGTTCCTCCTGAGGGGCAGCTCCGATCGCTGCTCTCCGTGAGCAGATATGGATATGGATGAGAACCAGGGAATTCCTGGAATCCCCATTGGATTTTTTTTTTTTTTTTTTTTTTTTTTTTTTTTTTTTTTTTTTTTTTTTTTTTTTTTTTTTTTTTTTTTTTTTTTTTTTTTTTTTTTTTTTTTTTTTTTTTTTTTTTTGACCCCGGGATTTGCGGGCCGGGGGCCGGCTCGGACCGAGCGCCCTCAGCGCGGCGCAGGCCCCGCCCCCCCGCGCCTCCACCAATCAGCGGCGAGGGGCGGCGCCGCCGCAGGGCGCGGGAATCTCCGCGCCGCGCTCCCATTGGTTGGGAGCCGCGCGCCGCCAGGCCCGCGCGCGCCGCCATCTTAGCGCGGGAGGCGTGCGGGGCTGAGGGGCGGCCGCGCTGGGGGGAGGCGGCGTCGCCGCCATGAGCGCTCCCGGCCCCGATGCCGATCCCGCCGCGCCCGATCCCGCTCCTGTCGCACCCGATCCCGCTCCTGCCGCACCCGATCCCTCTCCTGCCGCCGGCTCCAGCCTCGGGCCGCTGCTCCGCACGCTGGAGGACCCCGCCGCGCCGCCGGGAGAGCTGACGGACGCGCACCTCACCATCGTCAGGTGAGCGCGGGCTGCACGGGCTCGCTGCCTGAGGGGAGCGGGGCGGCCTGAGGGCTCGGGCCCGGCCTGGGCAGCGACAGAGCCGGGAGCGCCATCCGAGCCCTGGCTGGGGGCGGCGTGGCCGCAGGGAGACATGCGGGGCTGGGGGGAGGGAAGGGAGGGAGGAGTCAGGGGAGGAAGGAGAGGAAGAGGAGGGAGGAAGGAGCGCGTCTTCCCCGGGGCTGCGCATCCCAGAGCCTCCCCACACTCCTGGGGGAATCACCAGAGGTGCGTGAAGAACTTGAGAAATAACAACTTTGTTTTAATGACAGAGCGTTGCGGCTTTATGATTGGAAGGGTGAAGTTTTTACTTGGGCTTTGGAGGATCTTGCCGTGTTTTAATTGCATTTCTCCCTGGAAGGTGCTTCTTCCCCATGAGGTTGTGCTTTTACCTACATCATTTGGATTTTATCACGTGCAAAGGCACGATCTCCTTCTCTCAGTGTTTCCCTTTAGTTCTGCAGTGACTTTTAAAGCTGTAGCTACTCAGATTTTACAGGTTTCTAGAAAATACCGACAGGAAAAAAAAGAAAAAATCCTGTTGTAAGTATGAAGCAGCAACAGGTTTCTCAGGTTGTCTCTGGATGACCGAGCTCAGTGTGGGTTTTGCAGTGAGAAACTGATGATTAACATCTTACAGGACAATTACAGCTTTCCTGCAAGGATGTTCCTCACTTATGTGCAAAGTCATCCTTGCTGCTTGTCAAGCCAGGATTTTCCTGCATTCTGGAACTGCTTTATGAGGAAACTGCTTTTTCAGCTCCTGTATTTCTGTTTCTCTAATTTGCAGCAAGTCATTTAAAATTTGCATGCTGAATTTTAATGTTTTTTTTTATAGAAGCTGACTGAGAAATTTAAGCCCTTAATATTTTTTATAGATGTTCCATAGGCAGAAAGGACTTTGCACTATAACACAGGATTGTGCTGCTGGGTCAGACCTGGTGGCATTTTTGCTCTTTAGCTCTTCAATGTTGTGTGAATTTCTTTCAAGAAAATACGCTGGTGTGTGTCAGAAATTGAAAGTTAAGTCACTTACAGTGTGTTTAACCTGTAAATATTGTTTGTTTGTTTTCCCTCCTGTTCCTTGCAGTCGCTTCACTGGTGAAGGAGGCAAAGCATTTGTTGCAGATGTCAAGAAACATTTCCCTCAACTCTGCAAGGTGTTCAAGGTAGGGTTTTTCTATTCAGTTCTCTTACACATCCATCAACAAAAATATATTTTTGTGGGCAAGGTCAGGGGGTGTTGAAAGACTCACATTTAAGTTGATTTTTAGAGTCCCAGAATCATTCAGGTTGGAAAGAACCTCTGAGATCATGGAATCCAACCTTTAGCAGGAATGTAGGCTGGTGACAGAGCAGGAAGGGGTTTATGGCAAAATAGATTATTTTTTTTGTGATGAGGGATTAGTGCAGAAAAAAATAAAATGTTGGGTCTTGGATGTGTTCAGGCAGCATCCCACAGACAAATCAAATTTTCCAGCCAGAATAGAGTGTGTTGTGGCTGCCTTAGAAACACTTCAGAATTCACAATATGCAGTAAATGTCAAGGGTTTTTAAGGATTAATGTAAAGGTTGTTCTCAGCCTTTTTTTTCCTTTTGTTTTAGAAGCTTCAAAACAATTGGGGAGTCAAGTGAGAGAACGTAACATACACAGCCAGAACTTGGGATGTTTGGGATTTATTTCATTAAAGATGTTTTAATTATAGAGAGCCAAAATGCCTTCAGCACTTCAAGTTGTTCTATTGATTTGGTGTGTTCAGAATCCAGGGAGGGTTTCCTACAAGGGTGGATTTTTCACCAAGTGTTTGCTTTTGCCATCTTCCCAGAAGTGTTGCTCTTCAGACAATAAATTCAGTATTTCTCAGTTACTTTTCTAACCTGAAATTCTCTGAATTTGGCTTTGTTTTTTATTTCCAGGCACACATTTCCAGTCCAAACTTGGAGCTCAGTAATGCAGCATTGCAGGCCTTGGGATTCTGCACTTTTAATTCAAGTAACACAGCTGAATTATCTGGTAAGCAAACAGACTGTGAGTATAAATATATCCATCAGAGCTCTTTATGTTTTTCTTGGCATTTATTTTAATTTTGACCAGATTTTGTCTGTAATATGAGCAGTGTGATCAGTTCATTAATTACACCTTGTACACAAATATGGTGATAATTTTCCATACTATTACACTAATTCTGTTTTGCTAACTTCTAGTTTAATTAAATGCTTTGGTAGTAAAATGCTTTGGTAGTAATTTTGTGGAGTTAGTGATCAAAAAAAGATATTATTGTGGGAAAAGAGTGAAGAAACTATTTGTAGGATTTGGGGGTGCATAGTCGAGCTTTTCTACATTTTCCAGCTTTTTCTTGGAGGTTTCTTTATTCCATCAAATCATGGAGTGGTTTTTGAAGAGACCATTAAAGGTCACCTAGTCCAGCCCCAAATATTTCAAATTAATCTAAAGTAATCCAAGATCTTATGACCTGCATTCCTAGAAACTTCTAAATCCCTTTCACAAAAAGTTTTGAGAACTTCAGGCTTTGTCTCAAGGTAAACCCACAGGTTTTTGGTAACAGGGGTGAGGACATTTTTCCTGTTTCAAATTGGTTCTTTTGGCTTTTCTCCATTTTTTCAGTGTCCTCTGCTTTCCTATTATGCAGAATTTCCCCTGATTTCCTGTGAGAATGAAGCATTTCTAACAATGTCTTATTATTATATCTTTCTACCCTCTCAGAACTCATTTTTTCTAACCAGTTGCTAAATTCTGTTACAGAATGTCAGGCTCCAGAAATCACAAACAATGGGGAGTTCAGGAGGGAGGGAGGACAAGCAGCCCCTGTACCTTTGGGTGTACTTGTGTTTGGGGGAGAGGAGTTGAAATGTCCTTCCATTTTTCTAATTGAGAGATCATTCACCCATAAACTTTTGCAATAAATCAGACTTTTCACCCTTGAATTTTAAAGGAACACATGATTTCCCCAAGTCCTATACTAACCTTAATTTTTAGGTAATGAGCTACAATTTTACCACCTTTAATAACAAAAAGGCTCTAAAATAAATTTATTTATGTCAATTTGTGACCAAAGTGCTGCTAAATTCACTTGAAGAAGTTCTGAATGATTAAATACATAATCTTTAGCTCAGGTTTCTAATCTTATGGATTCTTATAAAGGTAATACAGATGCACTGTGTTATTATGAATATATTTTCAGCTTTTTGCCTACTTTAATAGGAAAAAAACTGCTCCAAAGTGATGTTGAAGGCAATAAATCACTATGACTTGCAGCTGAATGGATCCTGGGCAAACAGAAGTGAGCAGAATGATGTGGGAACAGGATTTGGAGGGTTTGTGTGTTGTGCTTTCAGGCACTGAAGCCCAGGAGCTGCTGGCAGCAGTGAACAGCGTGGCTGTGAAATGCTCCGACAAAAACACTCGCACTCGGGCACTTTGGGTCATCTCTAAGCAGGCTTTTCCTCCAGAAGTTGTTAAAAAGGAGGTGAGCTCCTTCACTTTTCTTTTGGTGGCCTCATTTCTCCCAGAGAAGAGGCTTCAGAAGTTGTTAAAAAGAAGGTGAGCTCCTTCACTTTTCTTTTGGTGGCCTCATTTCTCCCAGAGAAGAGGCTTCAGAAGTTGTTAAGAAGGAGGTGAGTTTCTTCATATTTTTTTCATTTTGGTGCTGTCCTTTACTAAGGAGAGGAGGCAAATTCTTTGTCACTCAGTGGATTTTGAATCTCAAGGTTATTTGCCATCAAATCTGACAGCCAAGTATCAATTCTTGGAAAACCTGAGCCAGAAATTACTGCTTTCCTTGAGAGGAATACAGCAATGTGAGCAGTGAAAGATTATGAATATTCCATAAAACAAGACGTAGCATAATCCAAACACAATCCTGGAAAATGAAATGTGAAGGAAAAGTCAGAAGGAATTAATTCCAGCTTCTCATGGAATCTGTATCTAGGTGCTCACTGTGCTGTTCTCTTGTTCCCTCAGGTGTCCAATATTCTCTGTACCCTGGAAACAATTCTGACAAAAGGAGAAGTTCAGTCTGTTGTGGTTGAATATGAAGCACTTAATGTCATTATACGGTGAGAGCTCTCCAATATTCAATTCTGATCCTTGATTTGAGGGGGAAACTTCATATAAAACCTTAGTGTGGCACTAAATGTACTAAAGTAAAAAAAAACTTTAATGCTCCTTGAGTTGTTGATAATGTTAATTACAAATTATGACCTTAATAATGATATAATCATGCTGATGCAGAAATAAGACAATATTGCTTTCATTTTTAAGGGCTTTTTAGGAATTATTTCCCACCTCTCACCTGTTTTTCCCAAGTCATGTTCTTACTTTTTATTTCCAGAACTTGCCTGCTTGAGAAATTCTCTGCCATTATTTGAGGGTTTATTTAAAAATATCTTATTTGAAAATATCCCCTGGGCAACACATTTTGGTGCAGTGTTTCCTATAATGGTTGAAATTCCTGTTTAATTGCAAAAGTGACTTTTTAGTGCAATCACTGTGAGTGCATTGTTCTGGTCAGCAGAACTAAAATATTCAAATTTTATCTTTACTTAGTGTGAATTTAATTTTTGTATTAGTAAATACATTGAGCTTCTATCTTGACTCTTTTTAAAGTTTTCTCTTAAACTTTTGAACTGCAAATTCATTTGAAATAGTTCTTTTAAATAGTTCTTATCCTGTGGCTTGAATAAAATTATTTAAAGGCAGAACTTTTCCTTAGTACAGTAAATTTTCCATAAACTGTAGGGATGGGGATTTGACTTTGGGAAAAGGGTTTTTTTTTGATTGGGAAAAGTGGGACTTGACAAAATTCCAGGATTTCTAGATACAGGCTAGCTTGAGTATGTGCCAGATATTCCCATTTCTGCATGTTTGGTGTGTGTGGAATGCTGGAAATGGGTGCAATTTTGTCCTGGTGTGTTTGAGAATAGAATAAAATCAGCTCTGAGCAGCTCAGTGTTCATGGAGTCTGTGCAAACCTGGCTTGGGGTTTTTCCAAAAGTTGTTGGGATTTGTTCCCCAGTGTGTGGGAGCTGCTGGGGACTTCCAGGGATGGTTCATGGCCAGACTTTCCTTGGGCACTGTGCACTCCTGTCAGGCTCTCAGCTGCCTTGTGATAAAACTGAATTGTGATAAAACAGAAAGGGCAGCTCTGAGGTTTGTCTGAAATAACACTTGAACTTTGCAGTTTTAATACAATTTCAAAATACACATGATTAAAAAAATTTTGAATGATTTCCTATAAATCATGGATTGAATTAGAGCCCTTAATTGATGGTGCTAAGGTAACTTGAGTGCCTGAGCTGTCTGTTGGAGATCTGTAAAGACTATTTAAAAAAAATAATTAACTAACTAATTTGTTTCTATCTACTATCAATATAAAAGAAAAGAAAACGTAAGGGGGAGGAAAAATATTCTAAAAATTTTATTCTAATTTTTATATTTTTCTTTTAATTTCTATTACTAAACTTTAAAATTTAAACCTACTTTACCTTCCTTCTATCCTATATCACATCATAAAATAACTAAATAATTCCATTACTATTTAACCCACCACATAAATTAATACATGAATCAATAAATCACTTAATTACAAAATCAATTTTTTTTTTTTTTTTTTTGGATCCAGCTTAATGGAGCAAACTCCAGCCCAGATGGGAGAAGAGGCTGTGAGGTGGGCAAAGCTGATCATCCCTCTGGTTGTCCACTCAGCTCACAAAGTGCAGTTAAGAGGTGCCACTGCCCTGGAGATGGGGATGCCACTGCTCCTGCAGAAGCAGCAGGAGGTGGCAGCTGTCACCGAGCACCTGATGACCACAGTGAGTGACAAAGCTGGGCCTTCTCCACCAGGAGCAATTTGGGGGTGTTGGGGGGGGGACATTCATTTAATTTCCTGGGCATTAACAGCAACTTAATACCAGTGGTTTGAATGGGAAAAAAAAAAAAAAAAAAGAATGGAATTGTAAATATAGGAAAAAATTCCCAGCAAAAAGGGGCTGGGAGATGGAATTTGGAGGCAGGAAAGCAGAGGATTCTCAGCATTTTCCATTCTTTAGGATTCTCCATCCTGTGTAGCAGCCCTTTGGTGGTTTTAATGAAGCTTTTCATGTTCCCTTCACCTCCAGAGCTGGCTTATTTAATTTGCTTTATTTTCTGCTGAAAAACCCAAAAATCCAACCAAACAAGGTGGTGTTTGGGGTCAGGATGAAATGCAAATTTCCTTTGCTTTGTCGGTTGCCACTGTCAGAATAACAACCTCAAAGGAGAGAAACTAAAGAGAACTAGAGAAAGAGAACTAAAAAGAAAATCAGGAGTAGCAAATGCAGAATGAAATCCTGATGTACAAACAGGCTGGTTGTGTCCCCAGCCATTGCTATGAGTGTGCAGTTTTTAGAATATTTTGAGTCTATTTCTTGTAGAAATTCTGTTTTTTTTCTGTCTGCAGAAATTAATTTCCGAACTTCAGAAATTGTTCTCTGCCAAAAACGAGACCTTCGTGTTAAAGCTGTGGCCCCTGTTTGTCAGATTGCTTGGAAAGGTAAACAGAAAGGCACCAAAGGAAAGAAAAAAAAAAAAAAAGAGTTTTTAACAGCAGAAATCTCTTCAATTCTGATTTTTTTTTTTTTTTTTGTCCCCTGCTCAGACCCTGCATCGCAGTGGCAGCTTCATCAATTCCCTGCTGCAGCTGGAGGAGCTGGGATTCCGCAGTGGCTCCCCAGTGGTGAAGAAAATTGCCTTCATTGCATGGAAGAGCCTCATTGATAATTTTGCCCTCAATCCAGGTAGATTTAAAACAAAAAAAAAAAAAACAAAAAAAAAAAAAATTAACCTGACTTGTTTTGCTTGCTTTAATACATAACTGGAAAAAATTATTCTGTTAGTGGTCAATCAATTTTGTGTATACCACTGGATATCCACATAATGCTGCATAAAAATTTAGTGTGAGTATGCACAGCTAATATTCAAATTTTTTGGGTTTCTTTGTTGGTTTTTTTTCTTGTTTTGTTTTCTTTTTGAGGCAAGGTGATAGTTAGATCGTTTGTTCTATCCTAATTTTTCTGCTGGGAGTGCTAGAAATAGAATAAAATCAGTAAATCTTATTTTGTAGTGCTATAATTGATCCAAACAGCAATGAAATAGTGAATAAAACATTTTGTATATTTTATTTTGGATGGTGTGGTTTAACTGGAGAAAGGCAAAACACTTCAGGATTCCAGAGGTGTTTAAAAAAGTTGTTTTAAAGGTGTAACCTAGATCTGGATAAGTTTTTAGTCTACCTTGTGTCAAAATATTTTTTACCTTGATGGTTCTTCTCTGAAAAATCTCAGTGTTTGATTTTCCTTTCCCTGGAGCAGAAGGGACCTAAAAGAGCAAGCAAGAGGGAATTTCTTCTGTTTATCACAGAATCCCAAAATTATTTAGGTTGTGTCCAACCTCCCTTCTCCAGCAGGGTCAGGTTGGAATTCAGAAAATTTAATTTCAGTCTTGGTATTGAAAAGAAATATTTGATTTTTCCAGAGCTGTTCTAGGAAATAATTAGAGCAGTAAGAGAATTTGAAATGTTGATGTGGTTGAGTTTTGCAAATTATTGTTGATTGAAATTGAAGCTAAAATATATTAAGGGAAAAACCACAATGAATTAATCAAATATTGAGCTGTGATTTAATAATTTGTATTTTTGATCTTCCAGATATTCTGTGCAGTGCTAAAAGGCTGAAACTGCTGATGCAGCCCCTGAGCTCCATCCATGTGAGGACAGAGGCTCTGGCACTCACCAAGCTGGAGGTGTGGTGGTATTTACTGATGAGACTGGGCCCTCACCTGCCCTCCAACTTTGAACAGGTAACCCAGGTGACAACAGCCCTGATCCCCTCTGAATTCATCTCAATGTCTAATCAAATATTCCTGCTTCATCCCTTCCTGCTTTGGGACTGAAATCAAACTCCCTAAAGGAACCAGTTTGTCCCTGTGCATGATTTAAAGGAATATTTGGGAGTCACAGCCCCAAAATATTGGAGAGTGTGTGGCATTGTCCTGTGAGCATCTCTGAAAATCTCTCCTGAGTGCAGTCTCTATAAATTAGTTAATTAAAGGCTCTGTTCTCCTTTCACCAAGGAATTGGAAAAGGCTGCCAGAGGGAAACTGAGGGAAAACCCCTAATTATTTAGGAAGATCTAAAGAAAAATGATGCAGGTGTTCCATTTCTAGTCACATTGTAAGTGGAATTGACTTGTTTCTATTCAACACCTGGATTTCATTAAATTAATCTTCAAGAAGGGAGTATTAAAATCTATTACTAAATCTATTATTAAAATCTATAGCATCCCACAGGAATTTTTGTTGGATTAGACATTTCTAATTCATTGTAAATACCCAGAAACTCAGATTTGGGAGCAGCAGCTGGTGTGTGATATTTGAAATAATTTTTTTTCTGGGATCCCTTTGCAGGTTTGTGTGCCATTAATCCAGAGCACCCTGAGTGTGGATGCTGCTGCTGCTGCATTCCCAGGAACTCCCTCACGTCCCACCAACCCCAGCCTGGGCTCAGCAACCCCTGGGCAGAAATCAGGTACTGAAACATCCCCCTCTTCAAATTCCCAGCTCCATTTCACTCCTCTCTTCTGTTCCTGTCATGTTTCTGCTTTTTCACTTAGAATTATTCTTGAAAACAGGGATTTTTCTGCATGGGCTCAGAGGTCATGATTTAGATTGGGTAAAATGAGGCTGTTTGCAATCATTATTTCAAATTTTAAAAGCTGTGCCAATCACAATTTGAGGACCAGTTTTAATGTCTTGAATTGTTTTTCTCTGTTGCAAGGGAGCTCTGCTTTGAAATCTTATTTTTCAGATATTAATGCATGTGCTATTTCTATGTGCCCTTTTATTTCTGTAGTATTTTTAATTTCTGCCTCAATAGTCAAGACTCTTGGAATGGTGTGGGTTGGAAAAGACCTTAAAGCTCATCCAGGGACACCTCCCACTATCCCAGCCCTGTCCAGCCAGAAATTCCTTCCCAATATCCCATCTAACCCTGCCCAGTGATGATGATGATCCATCAGGAATTTTAATACTTTAACCACATGTTGAAACCACATCAATTTGATTTTATATCTAAATATCCAATAAAGAACTCCTGGTTTTTCTTCTCTTTCTGGCCTCCATGGCTTATGCCATTCTATTCTGCTAGAATTTCTTTTATTCATAAAATTCTGTAATTAGTAGCCTCAGGGATGTCCTGAATTTTGGGGGAGTTTCTTGTGTTCCCTTCTTAAAAAGTTCATCTTAGTCTGAATTAGTCAAAGTATTTTGCCAAGACCTCTTAAATTTCTGTTCCAGGTGACAATTTCCAATGGGAACTGTTTTGTAGCAGCAGATTTAAACAACAACAGCTTCCATGGAGATTTGTGTGACCAAAATCAAATCTGGTGTCCAAGAATTTACAATTTTGGGGTGTTTATATATATATATATATATATAAGTTAAAAAAAGAAAAAAATACATAATATTATTATATAATATTATATATATATATATTAATATTTATATAAAATATACATAAAAATATATATATTTTTATACCTGGCAAAAAGATGAGAAGCCTGGCTGTCAGAGGTGCCTTTCAGCCAGCACCACTCCATGATTTGTCCTTTTCCTGGGGAATTGGGAGGCTTTTCCCTGGAATGTGAGACCCTGATTTGTGGATTTATGTCCCTCCCCCCAGGTCCTTTCCCGTTTGTGGGCCCAGGCACGCCCAGGCTGGCCCTGAACAGCAGCACAGCAGCAGGGGTGCAGTTCCCTTCCATCCAGCTCCTGGGCATTGAAATGCTGCTCCACTTCCTCATGGGACCACAAGTTGTGGATTTTGCAAAGCAGAACAAACTGGTGCTTAGTTTAGGTATAAATATCTTTAATTTTTAAAATTATATTTGCATAATCTCCAATTTTGTCTCGGTGGAACGAAACTATTTAAACTTTGAAGTGTTGTCATCTTTAAGATATTTTTATGTTAAAAATGTTGTGAATACACAAATACTTTGATTCTTTTTAAGGCTTGTTTTCCCAGTAAACTGCAAAGTAACAGGTTTATGGAATGTGTTTTTTTGTTCTTGTAGAGCCTCTCCAGTACCCACTGATCAGTAGCCCTTCTTTTTTTTGTAAGCATGCCAGCACTCTGATAAATGCTGTTCAGGATGGCTTTGTTGCAATTGGAAAAGAAGTTCCTGGTAAGAATTCAGTGATGGAATTTAAACATTTTCTGGGAAATCAAATTAGCAAGGCAGACATAAAAAAGCAGCACTTTGTGTGATACCCTGATGGTATAAAAAGCAGAACTGCTCTGACTCGGGTTGAAATTTGAATTTTGGCTTAAATCAAATCCTGTCCTTTAACATAATTTGTATTTTAGCTGCAATTTCATTGAATTTTTACTGCAAACTGAATGAAACCATTGTTACCTTGCAGATTGTTTGCTGAATGTTATCTGGAAGGACATCAATGGATTTGGAAAAACAGCAATTGAAGCAGGTAAAAAGGGGCTTTTGAATTTGCCACTGCTTACCAGTCAGAGGTGGTTTATTTTTAAACTACATCAGAAATTAATGTTTCATTGCTTGGGTTTATTCTGGATCAATAATTCTGTTTTATTTTAAAGCAATTTCAAAAGAAAAACAGCCCTCAAGTCTTTAGTGCAGAGGAATGGAGACAAAAATTAAAGTTTTTTCCTCTGGTGCCTTTTTTTCCTCATTGAAATTCTGTTCCATGATAAACTGTAGTGTCTGTAAATGTATAGAAGTTGTTTCCTATTTTAAAAATGTCCTTTATCCAAGGAAAGTCCAGAATATTCATAATAATTCAAAGTTTTATATTGAAAATCAAACAGAAAATGAAGAAGCACCCTTTGGATTAATACAAAATTCTACAACTTTAATGTCTCAAAATTCAAATCCTTAATGAAAACAAAAGTGTTTCCATTTCCTAATTACACTTGGAGGGTTTTATTTAAACTTTGAAATTTCATTTATATTATGAGCAGAATTGATAGCTGAATCTCTGATAAATTTGGTAAATTTTTACAGATTTACACAGAATTTTTTTTGCTTTTGCATTAAAAATGGGAATGATGCTCAGTGACCATTGTGCTGTGACTGGAAATGTTCTTTATTCCAGGAAATAAGAAAGAGAAACAAGGCTCAGAAATACTGACCATGTTACTCCAGGCCTTAAAAAACACTGTGAGATCCAATTCTCTGCCTGTGCAGAAAATACTGGTAAGATTTTCTTAAAAACCATTTTCAGATTTAGCAGCAGAATTGGCTTCATGGTTCTCCTGTGCTTCAAAAAACAATTTGGAGACCTTGATGGAATTTTTTGTGTTTTTTAACTGAAGGGAATTGTTACAATTTTGCTTTGATTTGTGGTGTTGCTTAAAATATTTGAACCAGAAAAAAAAAATTTAAATGTGGTTTTTTTCACTCATCTTGTATTATTTATATATATACAAATATATATATAAGAAAAATATATTTAAATGAGGGTTTTTTGTCTTATTCTGTATAATTTATACATATTTTTATGTATAAATATATATTAGAAAAAATATATTTAAATGTGTTTTTTCTCATCTCTTATTATTTATATATATAAATATATATATCAGAAAAAAATATTTAAATGTGTTTTTTTCTCATCTTGTATTATTTATATATACAAAATATATATATCAGAAAAATATATTTAAATGTAGTTTTTTATCTCATTCTGTATAATTTATACATATTTTATATATAAATATATATCAGAAAAAATATATTTAAATGTGTTTTTTTCTCATCTTGTATTATTTATATATACAAATATATATATATCAGAAAAATATATTTAAATGTGGGTTTTTTGTCTCATTCTGTATAATTTATACATATTTTTATATATAAATATATATCAGAAAAAATATACTTAAATGTGGTTTTTCTCATCTTATATTATTTATATATACAAATATATATATATCAAAAAATATATTTAAATGTGGGGTTTTTGTCTCATTCTGTATAATTTATACATATTTTTTGTATAAATATATATCAGAAAAAATATATTAAATGTGTTTTTTTTTCTCATCCTGCTTAGTCTCTCATTGATATCACTGTCAAGGAGTTGCCTCCAAAAGTTTTGGGATCCCCAGCTTATCAGGTTGCTGATATGGATCTTTTAAATGTAAGTCTGAATTAATTCTGAGGTTTTATTCATGCTGAAAAGTCAATTTATTGTCAAATTATTTCATGTTCCAGAGTGCAGGCTTTGTTTGCAGGCCTCACTCCTGAGGAGTAATTAACTGTTTTTAATTAATGAAATTACTGCAGAAAAAAAGGCTGATAATTATTAGTGAATATCATTTTGTGTGCTGCATCAGAAGGAACAGATAATAAAATATTTAGACAATAATCACAAAAAACCTGTGAAGAAAGGCTGGAATGCTGCTGAATTTTGGGGATTTTTGTTTGGAGAGGAGCAGACTGAGTAGGAAGCAGTGGGCTCCTAAGTTGAAATTTTAATTGGCAGATATTAAATACATTTTGTTAAATACTCTCAGCATTGGCAAACTTGAAATATCTGGGATAGATTTGAACAGAAGTTGCCCAAAAGATCTCTTGGAAATGACCAAATCCCAGGATCTGGCAGCATCTTAGGTTTTCAGTTTTCCCTTTTTTTTTTATGTTGAAATGTTAGAATTGCCAATTTTGAATTTGAATTTTTGAATTTTGACAATTAACAATTACAAATTTCTGGCTCAGAGTTAAATACCATACAGAAACACTTGTGGAAATGAGGCAGCCATTTAATTGGATTGTTGATAAAATATTTTAACCCCTTCAATCTCTCTTCCAAGGGAACTCCAGCTTTGTTCCTCATCCAGCTGCCTTTCCACAATAATCTCTTGGAATGCTGTGTGACAGATGAGAGGTAGGTGGAGCTTTGAGCATCCCTTAGAAAATTTTTTTTCACACCATTTATTTTTTTTTTCCTCTCTAATTTCAGCTGAAGAAAAAAAAATAAATTAAAATATAATATAAATATAAATAAAATAATAAAAATTTAAAAATCTCTTATCTGTGGGATTTCCTTCCTCAGATTCTTTGGGATTCTGGAAACTCTGGTGGGTTTTGCCCTGTCTGGCCCCACCTCTGCCCTGGCTTTCAGTGAGTCTGTGCTCTGTGTCATTGATCAGAGTGCACAGCAGGTGGGCAACAAGGAGCACCTCTGGAGAATGTGGAGCATTGTTGTTAATCCTCTGACTGAGTGGATTAATCAGGTAATTAATTCATTAATCACAGGCTTTTGGTTCTCTTCCACAGTGCTGAGCATTTATCTGAATTTTTTGGGGGAATTCCATGTCTTGAAGGGATGCTGAAATTAGATATCTTGGCATAATTCTGCTGGTAAAAACCATGGAAAGCTTCACTCTAGGAACTATTAAATACCATGGAGTGGTTTAATTGGTGTGAAAATAAAATAAATCCCAGATTAGGATGATCAGGATTTAATTAGACCTGAGTTTTACTTAAAACCATGGAAAGCTTCCCTCTAAGAGCTCTTAAATACCATGAGGTGGTTTGCTTGGTGTGAAAATAAAATAAATCCCAGGTTGGGATGATCAGGATTTAATTAGACCTGAGTTTTACTCATGGTAGATATTTTAGTGCAATAAAAGCCATAGAAATGATAATATTTAAGAGATTTAGCAGCTTTTTTACTAGAAATACATTGAATATAATGTAGGAGCTGCTGAATGAATTAATCCTCATGAGTTCTTAGATCTAAAAATCATAGAATTTCTGGAGGAGGTTTTAGTTGCTGTGACTATTTACAGCAGCATGGACACAGGGAATGGTCAGAGGGCAGGGGTGGATGGGATTTTGGGATGGAATTCCCAGAGCTGTGGATCCCTGGAAATGTCCCAGGAGCAGCCTGGGATGGTGGAAAATGTGGAATGAGATGAGTGGAGTTGGAATGAGATGAATTTTAATGTCCCTTCCAACCCAACCCATTCCAGGATTCTCTAAGTGTGGCCATGACTTCTGAAATAAGTGAGAAATTCATCAGACATTTTCTACCAGATTGATTTAACTCTTAACATTTAGAAACATTGGCTAGCAGGATCCTCCTGAGCTCTTGAAAGAACAGAATATCTGATTTCAAACTGGATTTATGGCAATGAATCAGGAGCAGGCTGATTTGTCATCCCAATTTTGCAGCTTCATTAGTCCCTGTTTGAGACAAAGTTTGGGAGAAGCCTTTCCAAAGGGGTCTCCTCTAAAAAAGCAGATTTCAGCAAGTTTCAGTTTCAGCAGCTTTTGTCCTAACTGGTTTGGGAGATAATCTCCTTGGAGAAAAGTGGAAAAAACTTTTTATTTAACAAGCAAAGTATGAAAAATGAATACTATTAAACCATAAAACTTTTTTTTTTTTTTTTTTGTTGCAGAACAACGAGGTGAACCAGGGGGATGCCCTGGAGCACAACTTCAGTGCTGTGTACAGTGCTTTGCTGCTGCCAGTATCCCACATCTTTCCCACTCAGGGATTCCCACAGGTAACAACAAATAAATCAATTCAAAACTATTTTTTTATAAAATCTCTGCTGGGTTTTGGTGCAATACCTCGGATTTAAAACCCTAAACCTCCAACTTCAAACCCTGAAGAATCCCTTAGGTTTTGACAGAAGAAGAAAACGTAAAGCAAGTTTTTCTATTCTACTAGAATTTCTTCTATTCATAAAATTTCTGTAATTAGCAGCCTCAGGGATGTCCTGAATTTGAGGGAGTTTCTTGTGTTCCCTTCTTTAAAAAGTTCATCTTAGTCCTGTGAGACTGAACTGAGTTTGGTCAAAATATTTTGCCAAGACCTCTTAAATTTCTGTTCCAGGTGACAATTTCCAATGTGAACTGTTTTGTAGCAGCAGATTTAAACAACAGCAGTTCTGTGTAACCACAGCTTCCATGGAGATTTGTGTGACCAAAATCAAATCTGGTGTCCAAGAATTTACAGTTTTGGGGTAGATTTTTATACCTGGCAAAAAGATGAGAAGCCTGGCTGTCAGAGGTGCCTTTCAGCCAAGAAGAAGAAAACATAAAGCAAGTTTTTCTGTGCACAGATGTTTATATTTATCCTTTTTTTTTTTTGTTAAAGCCAACTTTGAAATCCTTGCTGCGCTCTTGGTCAGACCTGTACCGAGCCTTTGCTCGCTGTGCTGCTCTGGTTGCAACAGCAGAAGAAAACCTGTGCTGTGAAGAACTCTGTGCCAAAATAATATCTGGGCTAGAAGGTGAAACTCCAGTAGTGAGTATAAAACAAATCATTTAGCAGATCTCTTTTAACTGAGGTGTAAGGATGTTGTTGTAAATTCTGATTTCTGCAGCGTGGAGTGGTTTGGAGATCTAGAGCTTTAAGAATTCTTTTTGCTGACAGGAGTTGGTGGAAAAATGGAAGAAGGGAGTGAAAATAATTATGAAGTTTCAATATTCAGGCAGTTAAGCAGATTTTAGATTTGTTTTCTCATTAATAAGAATGGTTAATGAGTGTCATCGTGGTGGTAAATGGGATTTGTGCAGGGGAAATGTTTATAAATCACAAACCTAGCTGCAGTTAGGAAGGAGGAGCATGAAACCATCAGCCTTGTACACTAAAATGTGAGCATTTTACTCCTAAAGCTGAATAAAAAAGAAAGATTTTAAAAGAATCAATGTTTTTGTTACCTGAATTGCCTATTCCCAAACTCACACCACAAAGGGAGGGAAATGAACATTTAGATAAAAAACCCTTCATGCTTCAAGTTCACTTTATAAAAAATCCTGTGAAAGAAACAAAAAAAATGGAATTAAAAATCTGGAATTTAGAGGATTTACCTTTGGATGCTGCTGTGCCCTGATCATAAACATCACTTCCAAAAATCAGTGATCACCAAACAAGCCAAACTTCATTTCAAAGTTCAGTGTGAAGTTCTGTTGAAACTTCTTTTAGCTCACAATATCAGTGCTCCTTTTAAAGCAAGTTTGGCCTCATTTTGGAAAATTTATTTGGTTTAAGAGGGGGGAAAAAACCAATTTGATTATATTTTTCTATGCACTAAAAATTATTTGTGCTCTGATGTTAATGGCAACTTAATTGCTGTGCCTGTAATGATTTTTCTGGCAACCAGGCTTTGTCCTTGAGACCCTTGAACTTGAATTTTTTTGATTTCTCCTAAATGTGGCCCTTTCTCCCAGCTGATTGCTGCTTTAGACACCATTTATATCTTAATTATTAGAATGGAAAGCTCATCCTCAGTGTCAAAGTGGATTTAAAATGGAATTTTATCAGTCTGATCTGATCATGCAGAACAATTTCACTCACCTTTCATTAAAAGTTGTTTTTATGCTCTCCTGAGCACCCAGTGTGTTTCATTGTCTGGCATTGTTGCTCTTTTGAGGATTGATTTTTTTTTTTATTATTATTATTTTTTTTTTTCTGCTGATTTCTTTCTGTTTCTCCTCAGGTGTTTTCCATGCTGGAAGGTCTCACACACCTTGTGTCAGTCATGGTTGACTGCATCAACTTTGCACCCTATGGAACCAAATTCCAACCCAAAAATAGATGTAAGGAAATACTTAAATTTTTTTTTTTTGAGCTTTCTGTGTGTGGCTTCAAGAGTTGGTTAAAAATTAGAATTTAACAGAAGACAGGGGATTATTGTGTATAAAATATTCTTTTTTTTGTTTCCTATTTCCACTTAAAGTGCTAAAGCTGAACTAAACTAGAACTAATTTCCAAGAAAGCATAATTGAGTAAAAAGGTATTGATCATTTCTCTGCCCCATGGGAATTTGTTAAAGTAGTAAAATGCAGGAGTTTTTTTTTGTTAAAGTAATAAAAAGTGTTGGGCTGCTGAAGGAATAAAATGCTTTAAATGGAAATGTTGGTGAGGAAAAACATAATGAAGTAAATAGTTCACATTGCTTCATTTACAAATGCATAAATGAAGTAAAAAAGTAAATAAATAAAAGTAAATAAATAAACCAATACAAATTTATATTTCTGCTTCCCTCCTGTGCACTGTTCCAGAATTTGTATATCAGGTATCTAAGGAGTGCTTCTTTATTTTCAAGTGACATTAAAACCTTAAAGGCAGAATCTGACCAGCCAGAAATATAAATAAGAACAGAAATTAGTCAAAATTATGCATTAAGATGAGTGTTAGTTAA
This sequence comes from Muscicapa striata striata, assembly GCA_030060385.1. Taxonomy (NCBI): domain Eukaryota; kingdom Metazoa; phylum Chordata; class Aves; order Passeriformes; family Muscicapidae; genus Muscicapa; species Muscicapa striata. The sequence continues at coordinate 446,244 of JAREIS010000351.1, forward strand.
ATTTTGAAATTATTTATAGATAATTATAGATTATTTATATTTATAGATTTAGTTTGGGAATCAAAGTTCTGCCTCTCATGTAGACTCAATCTTCAGCTGTCTTTTGTTGTTAGTTAAGGAAAAAATAATCCAATTTTTAATGGAATTGTTTCCTATCAGCTCCCCAGACACCCACAGACTGGGCTAAGAAGAAAAAGGAGCCCCTTGGCAAACTGAGCTCTCTGTTCAAGCTGCTGCTGCTGCTGCTGAACTCCTTCCATGAGCTGAGCTGCAGGGAGGGGCTGTGCGAGCCCCTGAGTGCCCTGGGCCCCTCCCTGCTGGCTGCCCTGCACTCCCTCATCAGCCACATCTCCCTGCCCTCACTCCTGGGCACCACCTTGGCCTTCTTCTCCAAGCCCTTGGCAGTGTTCTATGAAAAAAACAAGTGAGTGTTAAAAAAAAAAAAAAAAAAAAAAAAAGTGTGTTTTATGGTTGTGTGTGATGGAGCTCAGGGTTTGCGAGACTTGGAAAAAAGCTTCAAATTTCAAATGTTGCCATTTTTTTTCCAAGCCCTTGGCAGTGTTCTATGAAAAAAACGAGTGTTAAAAAAAAAAAAAAACAAAAACAAAAACAAAAAAAAAAAGTGTGTTTTATGGTTGTGTGTGATGGAGCTCAGGGTTTGCAGGACTTGAAAAAAAGCTTCAAATTTCAAATGTTGCCATTTTTTTTCCAAGCCCTTGGCAGTGTTCTATGAAAAAAACAAGTGAGTGTTGAAAAAAAAAAAAAAAAAAAAAAACCAAGTGTGTTTTATGGTTGTGTGTGATGGAGCTCAGGGTTTGCAGGACTTGAAAAAAGCTTCAAATTTCAAATTTGCCATTTTTTCCAAGCCCTTGGCAGTGTTCTATGAAAAAAAACAAGTGAGTGTTGGGAAAAAAAAAAAAAAAACAAAAAACAAGTGTTTTTATGGTTGTGGGATGGAGCTCAGGGTTTGCGAGACTTGGAAAAAAGCTTCAAATTTCAAATGTTGCCATTTTTTTTCCAAGCCCTTGGTCGTGTTTTATGGAAAAGCCAAGTGAGTTTTTTTGACAATAAAACCCAAGTGAGTTTTATGAAAATAATGCAGTGAGTTTTATGAAAAAGACCGAATCAGTTTTTTGAGAAAGAACAATGAGTTTTGAAAAAAACCCAAGTTGAATTTAAAAAAAAAAAAAAAAAAAAGCTGAGTTTTTAAAAAAAAAAAAAAAAAAAAAAACAAGTTGAGTTTTATGAAAAAAACCCAGGTCAGTTTTTATGAAAAAGACCAAATGAGTTTTAATGGAAAAAAACCCCAAGCTGTTTTTTTGGAAAAAAAAAAAAAAAAAACCCAAGTTGAGTTTTTTGAAAAAAACCCCAAGGAGTTTCCTCACTTTTTTCTGGCTAATTGTACCTAAGAATTTTATATTTGTATATTATAATTTTTATATATATATATACACACATATATGTATGGTTATATAAATATATATATATATGAATAAATATATAAATAATTATTTTTATATTTATGTATTTATTTCTATAGAATATATTTAGATGGAATATATTTATTTACATGGAATATATTTATTTCTATGGAATTGCTTAGTTTATGGGATTGCTTAGTGATATTTCACCTTTTTAATGCAAATATTTCACCTTTTTAATGCAAATATTTATGGGGCCTGGCAAGTGGGGTTAAGCAGAGCATTAAGAGTGCAATTAGAGATTAATTAATAAGAAAAGCTTTAATTTTAAGTTTGTGCTAATTACTACTGACTTTTTGATTAATTTATCCTAAACTCAATCTATCAGTACCCAAGGAATTTAAAAATAATTTGGGGAACTCCATCAGGAAATTGTTTATTTTCACAAAATGCTTCCATTCCAAGAAAACCACACTAAAATGAGTGTGCAATGCTGGAATTTATTATCTGTTCAATTGTTATGCTTGGGATAAATGAGCCAGCAAAATAAAAAAAAAATTAATTGAATTTGATTTTGGCAGGCTCCCTGAGGTACCCAAAGTCTACAGCAATCTGAACACCAAGGTAAATCTGCTACAGAAATCACTGGGGGGAATGTGGAACAAAAAAAATGAAAATAAAAATGGGATGAGAGCAGAGATTTAATTTTTAAATGTTTTATTCTTGAGGGGAGGAGCACTCATATTTTGGACTTGGATGTGATGAGACATTTGGGGCTGTAACAATAAACCTTAAAATCAGCGCGTAATTCCAAATATTGCCGATTTGAGTTGAAAATGTTGAAAAATTTTAAATTTTAAAAAATTAAAAAGCTGGTTTTTTTTATTTCTCCTGAGCTGGAGAAGCTGCTGGCAGAGATGCTGCAGTGCCTGCAGTGTCACTGCCCTGGCTCCTGTGACTCTGAGCTCCTGCAGCAGCTCAGCCCCGTGCTGTGCGTGGCCTTCCAGCACAGGAACCGGCAGCTGCGCCAGCAGAGCGCCCAGCTCTGGAACTGCACCTTCGCCAAGGCCTCCTCCCTCACCTACCCCGAGCAGCTCAAGTAAGAAACACATTTTTATCCTTGACATCTTCACAGGAAGAGCTCCCAAGTTGTATTGTGCCTTTCTGATTGCTTGTGCAAGCTGGGGGATTTTTTTGTTGCAAGCTGCTGCTGTTTTTTTGCACCTTTCCTCCTGCAGAAATCTGAATTGTTGTTGTTGTTGTTGTTTGTTGTTGTTGTTGTTGAGCAGGTCAGTGTTAAGCCAAGCCAAAAAGAAAATCCCTTTGCTGCTGCCTGGTTTTGAAAGCATTGAGATGTCTGAGGAGTGCAGTGGCCCCTTCTCGGACATGGTAAATATTTTATTGGGATTTCATGGGAATTGTTCAGCAGGAAGTGAAAGGTCAGTTGGGATTTTTAATCTGATTGACCTGCAGTGGTTTCATGTTTAGAATGATAAACTCTGCTGGTTTAACACTGTCAAAAGACTCAGCTGGTTCTTTCTTACACTTCCTGCACTGTAAATTTTGGAATTTATTTGAAATAATTAATTTTTAATTATCTTATTTTTTAATTATTTTTTAATTATTTTATTTTTAAATTATTTTATTTTAAAATTATTTTAAAATTATTTTATTTTAAATTATTTTTAAACTATTTTATTTTTTATTATTTTATTGATTTTTAAGTTGTCCTCTATGTAATTTAAAGGAAGTTTGTGAGTGTGGGATGCTTTTATCCTAGAAATGACCACAGGGGGTGGGTTTGTGAGCTTGGAGTTTCTTCCCACAGTGCATTCAGTTTGGTTTTGTGTGAACAGATGGAAAGTTCCCAGCTGGATGCAAAGATCAGTGGAATGGAGGTGAAGGTGGGGCAGAAACGAGATTCAATATTGGCACAGACGAGTGAACCAAAACCTGATGGCAAAGACAAGTCCAGCAACGTGCAGGCAACCCCTGCCAAGGTAAAGAGTTCCCAGAATCACATCCAGGATCTGCAGCACAAAATCAGGAGTTTGGTGATGCTGAAATATTTTCCTTTCCAACTCAGACTGCCCAGCACAGTCTGATTTAAAATTTCCTGTCAGAATTCTTTGGGTGTGAGGGTGATAAAAACCCCTCAGTCCTCATTGTGGCTGGAGGCTGGGACAGATTTGGGTTTTGATGGGTTTGGGGCTTGGCAGATCCCTCCCAGGGAGGGAATTGTGTCCCTCAGAAATTCCTGATTTTCAGTTCCCCTCTTGTTCCTAACCCAGGATTTGGGGTTTTTATCTTTCTACAGTTAAAACTAGAATTTTCATCTCCTAAGACAACAAGTGAGACGCTTCTGGAAGAGGAGAAATCTGTTGATTTTGTGTTTATTCCTCCAGAAACAAAACCAAGAATATTGACAGAACATCAGAAAGAAGTGCTTAGGTCAAAGAGGTCTGTCATTTATTGTTTTAAACTAAATGTGAAATGTCATTCCTTGAGCTTGACTTAACTTCAATTCCTGCTTCTCACACCAGCACAGGAGATTGAGTCTTGTTCTTCCATCCAAGTTATTCAGTTTAAAGCTAAGAGAGTTCTTTGCTTTGTTGTTTTAAAATAATCAAATTATTCTTGCAATTGCATTTCCTATTTGATTAAATGCACTCTCTCTAGTCTGTTTGGAGTTTGGGAATTTAGAGTTTAGATTTTTACTTCGTGACTCACTTGCAGTGTGAAATAAAAAATGCCTTTTTTCATAAATCATGGAAATGAAAGGATTGGGTAAAACAGATTGAGGAAAGGATTTCCTGAGTCAGCAGCATGTCAGGAATTAGGGTATTCCCAAGACTCATCTTAATGGCAAAAGAACCTTTGGAATGACCCTCTTTTTAATGTGAGAAAATAACATTGGAGTGCTTGGGCAGCAGAAGCAGAGGAAGCAGGACTTGTGTGACAGGAACTCCTCTGGGCTGTGGTGGGTTCTTTGCAGAGTGGGATCCCAATCACAGCTTCTATTCCCCAAAAATAAAGATGTAAAGTAAAGATGGCCTTGAAATAAGGAGACAATAAATTCCAGAGAAGAGTTTTGACTCCCATTGCTGGTGCTGTTCCAGAGCTGATATCCCTGCCATGTACAACACCTTGGATGCCTCCCAGGACACCAGCTCATTTTCCCAGTACACCCAGAGCCAGGAGGATTCTTTGTAAGTGAAAGTGCTCAGTTGTGCTTATTAAAGGTGTCTCCTTTGGCAGCAGCACTGATTTCAGTAATTCTCTTTTAGGGAAGTACCACCTTTAGTGGAAAATGCCAAGGAAGAGCCTGCAAACCAACCTCAGGTAATTCCCATTGTCTGCTGGTGATTATTAAAATAGAGTTTCTGTCATAACATGAGAGGTTTTGGGGTTTGTTTTTCATTGTCAGCACCAAGTGGGAGAAAATTTACCACCACTGCAGTGCTGTGTTTTGCTTTGTATCCTTTACTCCTGACAGGCCCTGCCATTGGGTGTTGAATTCAAAATGGGAGGTTTTATGTGAGCAGTTTCTCATCACTCATGTGCCTGTGCTGCCACAATATTTTATCAGGGTAAAGATTGTAAACCCTAAATTCCTTTTGGGGAGCAATTCCTGAACAGCTGCTGTGCTAACTGTAGTGCCAATCAGACCAGGTAAAATACAGCAAAACATCAAACATTCATGGACTTCTTTGGTTTGGAATTAAATGGCTTAAAAAAAAAAAAAAAAAAAAAGAGTGTCATTTCTGACTACCAATGATAATAAATAATTTGAAGGATGATTAGAAAAACCTTGGAAGGCAAATTAGAAAAATCTTGTGGGTGTGTTGTTTTCTATTTCACCAGAACTGTGGTTGACTGTTATATTATATTCATAAGACAAGTACAACTGTTCATTTGAGTCCTAGGACAAATGTTTTGCTGTTGGTATTTTTGGGACAGGAGGAAGAGGCAGGGAGTGAAGGATGTCACTCAGAGGAGAGCCCAGCCTGCAGCAGCGAGGGGGAGGCCAAAAATGAGACAGCTGAGATGATCCCAGAGGAATCATCCATTGGAGAGGGATTGGAGAAGAGTTCTGTGGAAGCAGCTTCCCAGGAGGCCACAGCAGAGAAGGAGGACACCTCCAATGTCACCAGCAGCTCAGCCTCCAGTGACATCATCTCTGGCACTCCCCAGCCCGTGAGCCGGCGCCAGTCCTTCATCACCCTGGAGAAATTCGGGGCTGCAGAGAGCAGAGCCTTCAGCCCAGCCCCCCTGGGCTCTGTGCTGGAGCTGCCTGGGGGTGCTGCTGGGGCAGCCACACAGGAGAGCAGCAGTGGCAGCAAGGCCAGTGCTAAAGCAGAGAAAGCTGCAGAGGAAAATGCAAGCGTCCCGACGCGCAGGGTGACGCGGCGGCAGAGCAGGATGGAGCTGCAGGGCCACAAACAGCAGCCCCAGGGCAGGGCAGAGGAGACCCTGGCCTCTGACAGCCTGGAGGGCAGTGCTGAGCTGGGCTCTGCAGTGGAGGATGTGGAGCATGCCCTGCTGAGCCAGGCCCAGGCTCTGCCCTCTGCAGAGCCAGACACACAGAAAGCCGAGGATGCAGCCCCAAAAATGGAAAAGGTGCAGGAGCTGGACATGGACTCGAAGGAAAACACCCCCCCAGAGAGCAGCAGCTGCTCTGAGCAGCCCCCAGGGGATGACAGCCAGGTGGCAGCAGTGTCCCCTCAGCAGAAGCAGCTGCGACGCTCCTCCAGGAGACGCTCTGAGGCTCTGGAGAGCTCAGGGAGCCAGGAGAAGGAGGATGGGCTCCCCAGGAGAGACAGGAGGAAAGAGGAGGAGAGAGCTGGGCAGAAGAAGCTGTCCCAGGGGAAAGGAGATGGATCCCAAAAGCAGAAAGGAATTGCTGGGAAAACAACAGAAAGCACAAAAGAGAGCAGCCAAGCTGAGAGAGTGGCAGAGGACTGGAGCTGCAAGGACTCTGCTGCCTGCAGGGGCCTGGAGGAGGAGGGGAGCAGGGGGGGCAGGAGGGCAGAGGATTCCCCCAGGCCTGAGGGGGAGGCTCAGGGCAGCCTCAGCACTGCAGGGCAGAAGGTGGAGCGCCCACGCTACCACACCAGGAGATCCTCCCAAGGTTTGCTGGCCAGCATAGAAAACTCTGAGGGTGACAGCTCTGAGAGCAAGGAGGAGAGCACAAAGAAGAGGAAAACCATAAAAGTGAGGAACAGAAGCAATTCTCTTGAAGGAAAATTGAAAGAGGGACAGGCAGGCACCCAGAGCCTTGAGGGATCTCCCCAGGGAAATGGAACCAAGAGTCCAGTGGAGGTAAATAAAGATGATCCTGAGGTCAGCACAGGTGCTGCAGTGCCAGCTGAGCCAGGTGCCCTGGAAAGCCAGGAAATCCCTGCAGCTGCTGGGGAAGCTGTGGGGTCTGGCAGCTTTGAGGATTCAGGTGCTCTGCAGGACACCAGCGTGGAGCAGAGCAAGGGTGATGCATCCATGGAGTCACTGAGCAGCCCCTGCATGTCTGAGCAGGATGGGAGAGCAGCAGAGGAGAGCAGCCAGGAGGAGAAGCAGAGCAGCCCAGGGCACTGTGCACCAGCAGCCAGTGCTCCAGCTGCTGAGCCCTCCTCTTTGCAAAGCCACGAGTGTCAGAGCAAGAGAAGCAAAAGGGTGAAAAAAATCAAGAGCTGTGATTGCTGCTTCAAAAAGCCAAAGCAGCAGGTGACTGAAACCAAGTTCACTGAGTCAAAGAAGGAGAAAGCTCCTGAGCTGGAGGAGCCTGAGAGCAGCCCAGTGCAGACACCTGGGAATGTTTCTGGTCACTCAGATCTGGAGGAGAGCTTGGCCCTGGCTCCGTGTGGGATGAGCACTCCCAAGGAGCCCAGCAGCTTCAGCTTGGAAAGCCAGGGAGTGGCTCTGGAAAACATGGAGGGGAGCAGTGTGGTGGTGGAGGAGGAGAATCCAGAGGGTTCAGCTGCTGAAACCACTGAGTCCACGGAGGAAATAAAGGAACCTGCTGAGCAGAAGGAGCAAACAGAACAGGTTCTGCCTGAGAGTGTTCCTGGAGAGCCCAGGGAGAGCTGCCTGGACTCAGGGGACCAAGGGGAAGAACCAGCAGCTGCAGAAAAGGAAGAAATAAATGAAAATGGACAAGTGGAAGAGGTGCCTGAGGAGCTGAACATTAACAGCAAACCTGAGGAAAAAGAGATGAAGGAGCCAGAAGGAAATCAGGAGGATAAAGGAGAAGCTGAGAGCTCAACTGGAGAAACTTGTGTTGTTCCAGATCAAGAGATGAAGGGTGAATTGATGGAAACTGAAATAAAAGTGCCTGAAAACGTGGCCTTGGCAAACACGAGTGTGGATTCCCCTCTGAAGGTGGGGAAGGTGGAAGGGGATCCCCAAGTGCAGGTGACTGAAAGCCCCACCAGCCTCCAGGCCCGCTGCACCTGGTCCCCCTCAGCCTCCCCCTCCACCAGCATCCTGAAGAGAGGGGTCAAAAGGAGCCAGGAGGATGATTCCCTGTCACCTGCCAACAAGGTATCCCATGGGAATCCTGTGCTACTCAGCACAGCTGGGATGAGGGACTGAAGTCATTCCAAATATATTCAATTACTGGTTTGCATTGTGAGAGATCTCACAGAAATGGTGAGGTTTGGGGTTGGGATGTGCCAGCACTGACAGATTTGCATTGTGAGGGGTTTTATTTTTGAGGTTTGGGATTGGGATGTGCCAGCACTGACAGATTTGCATTGTGAGGGGTTTTATTTTCAGTCTGTTCTGCTGCCTGGATCTCTGCAAAACCAGGAGCAGCATCCTCAGGGGTGTTCATAGAGATTCCTTTGGGAATCCCCACAGCCTGTCCTTGGCTGAAACATCCCCTGTGTCATTCAAGAACTTCAGTGATCCAAACTGAAATTTTTTTGTGTCCTCAGACTGACTTCACCAAGCTGTGCTGGGTTGAGTTCCCACTCTAAACCTCCTTCTCTCCTCCTCAGATCCGTCGAGTCTCTTTTGCAAATCCCATTTTTCAGGAGGGCCTGGCAGACGACATCGACAGGAGGAGTCCTGTCATCAGATCCCATTCCTCACCCTCTTCCAGGAGTCTTAAAATCCTCTCTAACATGCAGGTCAGGGTAAATCCTGTTGCAGTATTCTGTGTGTCTCCAGTATTTGTGTATTTATCATGACTTTGGTGCATGGTTGTAGTTACTTAAACACAGTTGTAAGAGTTGAGGATCAATATTTTAAGAAACAAAACTGCTTGAGCATGACTGATTCTGTTACTCTGAACTTAAGTGAACTCTGAGGTTTCAGGGGCTAAAATCTCACTATTAACTGAATTCCTACTGTTAACTGAATTCCTACCATTAACTGAATTCCTACCACCCTGAGATGTTTTTTTCCTCTTTTTCTATCCAGCACATTACCACTCCAACCAAAGGATTTCTGTCCCCAGGATCTCGTACCCTTAAATTTAAGAGCTCAAAGAAGTGTTTAGTAAGAAGTGCTTTGCTTCATGTTTCTCTATTTATTTTTTCCTGTATTCAGTGTGTGACAGTTAATTTAATACTTTTCCCTGTGTTCTCCCAGATCACAGAAATGGCCAAGGAGTCTCTGCCGTGCCTTACAGAGTTTGTGTATCCTGCCTTGGCTGGCTGCAAGGCCCCTGTGGATGTCATTTTACCCCAGATCACATCCAACATCTGGTGAGTGGCTTCCTGCTCCTGAAGGTGACATTTCAGTAGAAACTGAGCTCTTACTGAACCTACAACACCAGAATTTCAGCCAGAATTCCTTAGGAAAGGATTGCGGTGAGGGTGAGGAAGAGACTTGACTCTTTTAGAATTCTTCAAGGACTTTTTTGGTGATTGAAGAGCTGCCCAGGGATGATGGGGAGTCTGTGCAGGGCCAGAGGTTGGATTGATGATCCTGTGGGGCCCTTCCAGCTGAGGATCTTCCCTGATTCTGTACCAATAACCCATTTTCCCTCCCCTGCTGCAGTGCCAGGGGACTGGGGCAGCTCATCCGAGCCAAGAACATCAAGACTGTGGGAGACCTGAGCACTCTGACAGCTCTGGAAATCAAAACTCTGCCCATCCGCTCCCCCAAAGTCTCCAATGTCAAAAGAGCTCTGAAAGGATACCATGAGCAACAGGTAAAGTGGAATTGCAGCACCCAGGAAGCCAATCATAATCTATCTCATTAATTGCAGGGGGTATTATGTGTTTTTTCCTTCATTAAAAACACTCAAAACGTAATCCCTGCCTGCCTCACTACCATGAATCCAAGATACAGATGGTTTGGTTAAACTGTAATTATTAACAGGAAAAGTGATAAAAATGATTGTATTTTCTATGAGGCTAAAATATATCTCGCTGTGTAATGTAAATTTTTTTTTTTCCAATCTAAAAGTGTTTTCTGGTAAAAAAGGTAAAGTCTCGAGCGTTGGAGGAAAGCTCAGTGCTTGAAGATGCTGAAAAATCTGGGAATGACGTGGAGGAGAAACCTCTTTGTGGAGAAGAGGAAAAACTTGCAGCAGGTACCTGCTGGTGGCTTTTACTTTGGATTTGGAGGGTTCTGCTGTCTTGTCTTCATTCTCAACTGGTGGGAACACCTCATCCTTCTTTTATTTTGGGTTTAGTTTTATTCTCACAACCCTGCAAAATTCACCCTGAGGAAGTGAAAATTCTCCCTGAGGGTGGAGTGCCTTTGCTGGGGATGTTTCCTGTGATCCAAACACGATGTGATTTTGTCCAAACCCAGCTGGAATTGTGCCTGCATTTTGCTGCATTCTGTCCTTTCCCTCCTTGCAGATCTGGTGGAAGCCCCCAGGAGCAGCGAGCAGCCCCCAGTGGATCTGGTGGGGCAGATCCAGGCTCTGGCTGCCCAGCTGAGCTCAGCAGATCTGCATGGCTACTCTGGCAGGCAGCTCTTTGAGATGCAGGAGCAGCTGGCAGGGATGGCCTCGTGCATCCTGAGGAACCTGCAGGCTCGCTGGAGCTCCCCTCCCCACCCGGGCCCCGAGTAGCTGCAGCTCCTCACAGTTTGCTACAACACTTCCCCACCTGTTTTCCTTACTGCTCACTTACTCCTTAAGTCTGCATTTTGTGCTGTAGGATATTTTTTTTAACACCTCCATAAATTGACTTATCTTTTTTTTTTTTTTTTTTTTGTTTTTTGTTTGGTTGGTTTTTTTCTTTCAATTTTTTTGTTGGTTTTTTTACCCCCCTAATTTGTGGGACTGTTTCCTCCCTGGCACAGGTATTTCTTTGGGATTGCTATGCATCTTCCTTTCAGGCAGTGAAACAAAACCTGACAAAGCTGTGCAATAGCAAAGACTGTGAAAAACCAAACCAAGAGAGTAATTAAATTATTTTTTTTTTCAAATCCAAAGTGTTCTTACTGCTGCAAACTTTTGCTGTGGGGTGAGAGCTGCAGCTGCCAGCTCTGCCCCCCTCCTACCCCAGCTGCTTCCTTTGGAGCTCTGGCAGCACGTGTGAGGTGAGCTGAGCTTCATTCCCTCCAGCAGGAGCCTGGGATTTGTACTGGATCTATTTTTCCATGTATTTTTGTACAAGTCAAGATGAGGAGTGCTGAGGTAAAACGGGAGAGAGACTCTGCAAAGCCCCCCAGGCTTTGCCCCATGGCCTTTGCTGGCAGCAGTTCTCCTTGTGGGAAGGATTTTTTATTCCATGGGGAAATGGATGAATTGAACTAGAGCTCTTTGTATATTGTGTACAGACTCACAGCAGATGTTGGGTAATAATTTATGGAGTTTTAATTGCATGGACTGCATTGCTGCTGCTTGGAGACCTTCAGCCAGAATTCCCAGGTTTTTCCCATTGGAATTCTGATCTGTATATATTGGACTGTAGCTGTCCAGATGGATGTTTATTGGAAGGAACTGCTGCAGGTGGTCTTAGAACTTTTACATGGGCAAATAAAAGAGCAAATAGTTCCCAGACTTGGTTGTGGCCTCGTGGTTTGGTGGTTTCTGGGTTTTTCTCTTCAGCTTCCCCTCAAGTTTGGATTCCCAGGGCTGGGAATGTCACCAGTGCAGGTCCTCAAACCCCTGAGCATTTTGTGCCCTGTTTGTGTCTCGTGGAGAAAAGGGACAGGACAAACAGCCTGGAGCTAGAGGAGGAAGCTCTGTGGGTGTTCTTGCTGTTCTGAGAAGTTATTTTAGTTCCAGACCTGCCTCCTTGGGAGAGTTCAGCTTTGCCCTGGACAGGTAAGGCTGTTCCTGACACAGGGAAAGGGTTGGAATTCCAGCTCCCAGTGCTGGATCCTGCCTTGGGGAAGGGCATTTCCCTTCCAGGCTGGCTCTCCTGGCAATTCCCTCTGAGCTCTGAATTCCTCAGGGCTGATGCTCCAAGCCCTGCTGCATTTAATCTGTGAGACACTCCAGGGATTTTTAGTCCCTCCTGTCCTGTGGAGTGGCTGCTACCAGGTGCTGCAGTAGATGAAACAAAAATGATGTTCAAGTGTGAAATAACCCCAGATCTGGGTCTTTCCCTTCAGTAGTTTGTGGGATAAATTCCCTTTCCCAGCACCACAGAATCCACCTTTACTGCAGAAACCTCAGCTTTATTCATCTCTAATTTACAAGAAATCACAGCTTCTGCCCCCAGAACAGTTGCAGGAGAACAACATTCATGAGAGCTCAGCAAGCAGGAGGAGAGGGGGTGGTTGCTTTTCCCTCCCCAAATACATTGGTTTGAAATACAAAGCTCAAATGGAAAAAAGAGATTCAAACATTTTAGAACAGCCCAGAAAAAATTCTCTCTTAGTGGGAGAATGTATCAGGTTATGTATTGTTTTTTAGTTTTTAGTGAAAGTGAAATCCCAGACAACAGTGGGGAGTGTCTGGCAGGGTGTGAAAATTCCAGGTGTGTTTTGCTCTGCAGTTATTTCTGTTGTGGCTGAGGGGGCCAGGAGGGGCCAGGAGAGGTGTCCCAGAGCTGGGAGAGGTGTCCCAGCCCTGGGAGAGGAATCCCAGAGCTGGGAGAGATGTCCTAGCTCTGGGAGAGGTGTCCCAGAGCTGGGAGAGGTGTCCCAGCCCCAGGAGAGGAATCCCAGAGCTGGGAGAGATGTCCCAGAGCTGGGAAAGGTGTCCCAGCCCCAGGAGAGGAATCCCAAAGCTGGGAGAGGAATCCCAGAGCTGGAAGAGACGTCCCAGCCCCAGGAGAGGTGTCCCAGCCCCGGGAGCTGTCCCAGGAGCTGTCCCAGCCCCGGGGGCTGTCCCGGGGGCTGTCCCGGCCCGGGGCGGGCGGGGCTCACACGGCCTCCACGTAGTTGGCGGGCAGCATGCCGGTTTTGCCGGTTCTCTGCACCGTGCCGTACATCCAGCCCTCGTCAATGGCCTGCACGTTGACAATGGTGTCCCCGTCCTTGAAGGACACCTCGTCCGCGTCCGCCGCCGTGTAATCGTACATGGCCCGGAACGTCTTCTGCAGGGACACGGGGACAGGGGACATGGTCACAGCCTGACAGGGGACAGGATGGCTGCAGGGACACAGGGGGACAGGGACATGGTCACAGGGACACAGGGACATGGGCACAGCCTGACAGGGGACAGGATGACTGCAGGGACACAGGGGGACAGGGACATGGTCACAGGGACACAGGGACATGGGCACAGCCTGACAGGGAACAGGATGGCTGCAGGGACACAGGGGGACAGGGACATGGTCACAGCCTAATATAGCTCAGAACATCTACAAGGACACAGGGACACAGGGGACATGGTCACAGCCTGACAGGGGACAGAATGGCTGCAGGGACACAGGGGACAGGGACATGGTCACAGCCTAATATAGCTCAGAACATCTACAAGGACACAGGGACACAGGGGACATGGGCACAGCCTGACAGGGGACAGGATGGCTGCAGGGTCACAGGGGACAGGGACATGGTCACAGCCTAATATAGCTCAGAACATCTTCTACAAGGACACAGGGACACAGGGGACATGGGCACAGCCTGACAGGGGACAGGATGGCTGCAGGGTCACAGGGACACAGGGGACATGGTCACAGGGACACAGGGACATGGGCACAGCCTGACAGGGGACAGAATGTCTGCAGGGACACCAAGTGCCAATTCACAATTTCCAAGTCCTAATTCAAGATTTTCAAGTGCTAATTCAAAATTTCCAAGTGCTAATTAAAAGTTTCCCCTTGCTAATTCGCAGTTTCCAAGTGGAAAGTTTCCAAGTGCTAATTCAGAGTATCCAAGTGCTAACTCAGAGTTTCTAAGTGCCAATTCAAGATTTTCAAGTGCAAAGTTTCCAAGTGCCAATTCAAGATTTCTAAGTGCTAATTCATTATTTCCAAGTACAAAGTTTCCAAATCCTAATTCAAGATTTCTGAGTCCTAATTAATGATTTTCAAGTGCTGATTCACAATTTCCAAGTGCAAAATTTACAAGTCCTAATTCAAGATTTCCAAGTTCTAATTGAAGGTTTCCAAGTGCTAATTAAAGGTTTCCAAGTGCTAATTCAAAGTTTCCAGGCATGGAACACCTTCATCTAGTTTCATCCAGAGCTTCAGCCCCATGGAGATGGAATGGCACCAACTCAGTCTTGGATTGGCAGTGCATTAATTAGTGTTAATTGGTGATGACTCACGCCGGCCGTGGAGGGCTGCGAGGGCACCGAGGACAGCGTGGTCTGCTGGGTCTGCACCGAGGACGAGCGCTGCTGCGGCAGCTCCACCGTCTTCACCTGCCGGTACCCCACTGCACACAAAACGGGAATTATGGGATGGGATCGTGGGGGGAAATGGGATGGGATCATGGGGATTATGGGATGGGATCATGGGGGGTATGGGATGGGATAATGGGGATTATGGGATGGGATCATGGGGGGAAATGGGATGGGATCATGGGGATTATGGGATGGGATCACTGGGGAAAATAGGATGGGATAATGGGGATTATGGGATGGGATCATGGGGATTATGGGATGGGATCACTGGGGATATGGGGGGATGGGATGGGATAATGGGGGATTATGGGATGGGATCATGGGGGGATATGGGATGGGATCATTTGGGATTATGGGATGGGATCATTGGGGATATGGGATGGGATCGTGGGGGATATTATGGGATGGGATCACTGGGGATTATGGGATGGGATCACTGGGGAATAGGGGATGGGGAGTGTGGGATGGGATCATGGGGATATGGGATGGGATCATGGGGGGGATATGGGATGGGATCATGGGGATTATGGGATGGGATCATGGGGGATATGGGATGGGATCATGGGGGATATGGGATGGAGATAATTTTGTGGGGTTATTATGGGATTGTGTGGGATTATTTGGGATAAAGAACATTGGGGGTTGTTATGGGTAAAGATCATTGAATGGGGTTACTATGGGATTGTGATGGAGCTGGTTGGGATAAAGGTCATTGTGTGGAGTTATTATGGGATTGTGATGGAGCTGGTTGGGATAAAGATCATTGTGTGGGGTTATTGTGGGACTGTGATGGAGCTGGTCAGGATAAAGAGGTCCATGTCAGTTTCAAATGCTCATCTGTAGCTGTTCCCTGTGCACGCTCAGCGCTTTGGGGATGTTTTTCCCTGGCTCTGGAATACGTGAGCGCTCCCTGAGCAGTGTGTCCCCGTGTGTCCCCGTGTGTCCCCGTGTGTCCCCGTGTGTCCCCGTGTGTCCCCGTGTACCTGTGGCCGTGGTGGTGAAGAAGCCCCCGTTGCTGTAGTAGGACAGGCGCTGGTCGGTGCCGTCCGACGGCTCCGATCTCTCATCGGCCGCGCCGCTGATGCTCAGGGCGCTGGCAGAGCGAGAGTGCTCGCGGCTGCGGCGCTGCGCCTGCACTGCGGGGCACAGCGGGGACTGTCAGCACTGGGCACCTCAGACAGCACCTGGGCACCTCAGACAGCACCTGGGCACCTCAGACAGCACCTGGGCACCTCAGACAGAACGCTGGGCACCTCAGACAGCACCTGGGCACCTCAGACAGAACCTGGGGACCTCAGACAGAACCCTGGGATCTCAGACAGCACCCTGGGGATCTCAGTCAGCACCTGGGGAACTCAGACAGAACCTGGGGAACTCAGTCAGCACCCTGGGGATCTCAGTCAGCACCCTGGGAATCAGAAACACCAACCCCAGAACTCAGAGTCACCACCTTGGGGCTCCCAAGAGTCACCAACCCTGGGGCTGAGACCTCAGCCCTGCTAAGAACCCAGCCCTGCTAAACTGAACTTTTCCACACCCCCAGCGTAGTTCTATAGTTCCATAGTGGGATTTCCCTGTGCTTTTTAAAGTATTCCACGCTGAAGTTCTGCTCTTCAATATTCAGTATTTTATCCTTTCTCCAGCCTCTTTTCCCTTTGTCCTGGCTGCTTCCAACATTTTTATTCTAATTATCCTGTGATTTTCTTCCTGATACAGCACTGAATCATCCCCACGATTTTCGACCATCCAGGTATTTTTCCTCTCAGACAGGAATTTTAAAAAAGATCACTGAGAACAGCCTGTTCAGTAATTCCAGAAGGAAGCACAGGTTGTATCACAGCAACTGTGGATCATATAAACAATCCTCCTCCTCCTGCCACTGATATCCTATCCTTTTATGATAGGAAGATTAATAATATATTTTTTGAACAACAGTTACACTGGTGAGGAGCAGCTACAGCAAATATCTCCTGTGTCCCCTGTGTCCTTTGGGGAGTCTCAGCTCTGTCTGGCACCCAGACCACATCCCTGCAGGACTCTCAATCCCATTTTTCCCCTCTGGAGCCCCTGGGACACACCTGAGATCAGGTGCAGGCTCCGGGACTGGATGTTGTCCTCGGCGGGGTCGTAGTCGAAGACAGAGCCGGGGTTGGTTCTCCACACCCGGAGCCCTGCAGGGAAAATGGCATTTCCTGAGGAGAGGCTGGACAGGGCTTGGAGTAAGCTGGGGTAGTGGAAAGTGTCCACCCATGGCAGGGTGGGGCTCGAGAAGATTAATGTCCCTCCACCCCAAACCAGACTGGAATTCTCTGAGAAATCACCCTTATTTTATAAATCAAAGTGCTTCTCAATTCTGCAGCGCAAATTTTGCTTTTTAACAATCAATCTACAGCAAAGGTATTTCTCTAACAGATAGAGATGAAGTTCAAAATAGAAGTAAGAACCATAAATGCAGTGTGACATTCTCAAGGTGGGGACGGCAGGTCACAGGTGATTTACACCTCTTGGGGGAGAACATTTTCCAAAAGGATTTGGATGAGAACATTTCCTATTGACAACGAATTGGGATTGATGTGGCTGAGCTTAAATCAAACCCCTCCTGGAATTGGGATTGATGTGGCTGAGCTTAAATCAAGCCCCTCCTGCAGGAGATGTGCCCTGACCTGTGAGGTTCTCCTGGTCCTGGTCCACGCGTTTCCGCTCCATCTCCACCACCCTCCTCTGGATGCCCCTGTAGCTGATGTCACTGAAGTCCTGCATGTTCTTCTTCACGCGCTCCGTGATGGGGTCGGTCACCACGGGCGTGAAGCTCCCTTTGCTCTTCTCAAAGTCCTCGTGGTACTTCACCTGCAATTCCAAAGGGCTCTAATTCCTGCTTCCCTCAGGGGCGTTCCCAGCATGGAGAACTTTGGTTTTCCCAATCCTGAGAGATCCCTAATCCCAAATTCACTTCAGCACTAAAGACTTGGGTAACGAAACCTAATAGGACCCAGGTGGGACACAAGGACCAGCTGTCCTTGCTGCCAGGCAGGGTTATTTTTGTATTTAACTCCCTTGCCAGGGGAAGGACACCTCTGGCAGTGTTCTTACAGTGGAGATGTGTTTCTGGGTCTCCCGCACGCGCCGCAGCTCCGGGGTGTCCAGGACGTAGGCGGCTTTTCCTTGGACTTGCTTGCGGAAACTGTCGGAGTAAAGAACCTGCCAGGGGAGGAGGAGGATGGGAATTTGGGAATTACCTCTGGAGCACCAGGCTGGCAAAGAAGGGCCTGGAGAAAGGCCAGTCCCAGATTTTTATACATTTTTTAATATGCGACTCTTGATGAAGAACCATAATTTTATACATGACAGAGTATTACAGCAGTAATTTGAAATTCAACTGTTTAAAAACCCCCAAGTGAACCCAGCTCATCACAGAAACACTTGATTGCAACAAAAAGTTTTAAAATAATTCCCTGTGGTTCTGTATCCAAACATTTCCTGTCTGAGTGAGGATTTCAGGGATGAAATGCTCTTTTCCTGTATGCCCTAGGTTACAATGTAGAGATCTGCCCTAAGGTGTGTACCCTATCACCATCTGTTGAATGGGTGGGGCAGTGCCCCTGACCTCCATGGGAGATATCTCCTGCTCATGGGCAGCTTTAACCCAGCTGGGCAATCATCTTTATCTCTCCCACAGCCCATCCTCCCTCCAGGAGAGATCTCCTGTTCATGGCCAGTGAGTCCCAGGGCATGGCTGATAAAATTCCATCATCCCATGGGAGATGCTCCAGCCAGGGAGGAGCCAAGCCTTTCCTACCCAGAGAAAAACTGACATTTGGAACAGCAGAGCAGCCTTTGCTACTGGATCCCAGAGGACAAGAGCTGCCAGGATTTCTCCAGGATCACCACTTCATCTGGACTGCTGCCACCACCCCAACCAGCGGGGTGTCAGGTTGTGTTCTGATTTTGTCAGTGGTTTTTCTTTTGTACTATTGCATATATTTTATTTTTCTTTTTTTTTTCTTATTAAATTGTATTCCTGACTTGAGATCTCTCACTGGTTTTGCTTTCAGACCATCCCACTGTGTTCCACCCACCGAGCTGATGTTCTCCTGGTTGCGTTTGGCTCTCTCCATCTCCGGGGTCAGCGGGGTCGGGTTCCCTTGGCCATGTGCTCCTTGTACAGCACCTGCAGGGCACAAACTCAGCTCAGACTGCAGCAATTCCAGCTTTTCCTGGGACTGGGGTTAATGTTCAAGCAAACCCAGCTCTGCAGAGTGGAGATCTGGGGAAACAAAGCAGCTGAAACGTTATTGGCAAAAGGTTAAAAAAAAACAAACATTAAAAAATCAAAGAGAAAATAGGCAAAAATAAGGAAAACTGGGAAAATAAGGCAGAATTAGGTGGAATTGGCTGAGGATGGTTATTTTTGACACAAGGTGCTTGGCAGTACCGAGCTGATTTGTTCCTGGTTCCGCTTGACTCTCTCCATCTCCGGGGTGACTGGGCTGGGAGTGGCCTTCCCTAAACCTTCCCTGTATGCAACCTACAGACCACAAAGGAACTCAGTCACCAGGGCAGAACCCCACAACTGGGATGTTACTGGGTTTTACACTCAACACCAGCCGTTAGCAAACGGGAGAAAAAAGGAAAAATCATATTAACAAGTTAAACGAGGAAAACAAAATCCTTGAAAATTATAGTACTCAAGAGGTGACTTTTAAAAGAAAAAAATTAGAGGGTTAATTAAAACCAGGCAGAGTGAGGTTATTCAGAAAGGCTCCATGACATCCTGTGGTGTTAAGCACTGCAGTTTAGGGAGGTTTGGGAAGGGTTTTCCCCGGGGCAATACCGAGCTAATCTGCTCCTGGTTGCGTTTGACTCGCTCCATCTCGGGGGTGACGGGCGTGGGGGTCGCCTGCCCCACGTTCTCTTTGTACAACACCTGCAGGACACAGAACAGCGAGCCTGGCTCTTCAACAGCCCCAAAGCACCGTGCTTGGGACAGAAATTATTGCTTTGTTACCGGATTTGAAAACCTCAAAGGTTTAGTGCTGCCAGGAGAGGTGAGGAACAGGGAAAGGAAAAGTGGGATTTGGGGTTAAGGGCTCTATCCAGGTGAGGGGGGCTCAGGAAGTGCCTCTGGCTCTAAAAGCTCTTTAAGAAATGCTTTATCTGTTTTTTGGTTTTTTTAAAATCTATATTTGAAGCAATTCTTGAACTTTTTTGGGAGGCAGGTGGGAGTTTTGTTGCCACACTACCCCAGATAATGATGGATGTTTTTCCCTGAAGTCAAATCCAATGAAAGATGAAACACTAAACACAGAGAGAAACTGGAATATCCCTGGAAAAGCTGGGCTAGTGGGAGGTAATGAAATTAACTTCATGTCCCTTCCAACCCAAACATCCCCTCATTCTCACCAAAGGTTCCAAACTCTTGAGATGCTCTGGATAGAACCCACAAATTCACAAACAGAGTTGTAAAAAAGAACCATAAAATTCTGGATCAACCATTAACACTGAAGTAATTTGGGTTTAGAAGGAGCAATTAATGTGCGGGGAAAAAAAAAAAAAAAAAAAATCTATTTTTAAATTCCAACCAGCTCTGAATGGGAGTTAGGCTGTTACTTGATGAAGCTGAAGCACAAAGGGAAGCAGAAATTCCTGGGAAGGTACCGAGCTAATGATCTCTTGATTGCGTTTGACTCTCTCCATCTCGGGGGTGATGGGGGTCGGGGTCACCTTCCCCACATTTTCCTTGTACAAAACCTACAGGATACAAAGGGAGTATCCAAAAGTCATTGAAAAGAAAAACAAAAACAACAAAAAAACAACCAGAAAGCAGAGCAGACAAACTGAGTTAGGGCTGGGGCACAGGAGGAACAACTGGGGCTTTGCCATTAATTTGGGATGCAGGAATGGGCCCTGGCTGGAATCATCGACATCAGAACACAGCTGGAGTAAGAAAGGGTTAAAAAATAAATCAGGACAGCAGCATCCATCCCCAAAACGGGATTTTTTTTTCTAGTCAAACCCTGCCAGGGGCAGCGTTAAAGAGAAGAATTTAAAGGTTTGTGTGTGAGCACGGGCGGGGCCTCGGGGCAGAGGCGTTTCAGGGTTAATAAGCACGGGTTAAACACTTCACTCCGGTTTTTAGGAACTTTTCCTGGTGGAAATACCGAGCTAATGATCTCTTGATTGCGTTTGACTCTCTCCATCTCGGGAGTGACGGGGGTGGGGGTGGCTTTCCCTATGTTCTCCTTGTACAACACCTGCGGGATGAGAGAAAGGAGCCAGAGAAAGCCACAGTCAGTAAAAGCTCTCCCAACATTTTCCACTTTTCCTTGGATTTAGTCCCCCCAGGTGGTTTTAAAGCAGGTCCTGGGCACTGTTTTAGTAAAGAAGTAGTTTGGCAGCCTGGCTTGAAGTGATAAATGGGGTAAGTACTGCATCAAAGAGCACAAAATCCTGCTGGAGGGGCTGAGCACGGCAAGAAAACTCAATTAACTGCTTGAAAATAAATGGCAGCAGCACTGCAGAGAAAAGGAGAGGAGTTTGAGTGGGTTTAGGATTAGATTAGGACATTAAAATCACTCTTAAAACCAAGATCAGCTGGACCAAGTTAACATTTCAGTGAGGAGTGAGCCCTGCTCTGCAGCGTTATTTTGGGACAAATCCTTCTCCAAACAGTTAAAAATGGCTTTGAGAGAGTTAAAAGGTTTCAACTCTGGGTTTAAAGAGTTAAAATGAAGTTTTTCTCTTGGCAAAGTACCGAGCTGCAAATCTCCTGGTTGCGTTTGACCCTCTCCATCTCGGGGGTGACAGGAGTGGGGGTCCCTGTCCCCACGCTCTCTTTGTACAACACCTGCACAACAAGAAACCATCCAAACCCATCAGCGACTCCAAAATCCATTCAATCCAACATTTCCTGCAGAATGGGAGCTTTTAAACCCCCTTGAGAAGTCACACCCTCCCTCTTCCATGGTTAAAAGAAAGAACGAAGATTTTTAGATATTTAAAAAAAACCCTCACATCAAGGGAAGTCGGAACAGGGAACAAAATGGTTAAAAATATTGAGAATAAGGTAAATATTTGTAAATAATTCAGAATAAAGTCAATATTTGTAAATAATTCAGAATAACGTCAATATTTATAAATAATTCCATCAGTGAAGAAGTGGGAGGTCAGTAAGCTGGGAGAGGCAGTGAGATGTGTTTGTTTCTGAGTGGATTATGAGGAATTGTGGACTTTTAAGGCAGGTTAAGGAGCGGGGGCAGAGTGGAGTTAAAGGGAGGACTCCTGCTGCCCACAGTACCGAGCTGAGGTGCTCCTGGTTGCGTTTGACCCGTTCCAGCTCGGGAGGGAGCGGGATTGGGGTGCCCGTGCCCGGCTCCTCCCGGTACAGAACCTGCGGGAGAACAGCGGCGTCAGGGATCGGGGGAAAACAGCACATGGAGCACATGGGACAGAAATCTGGGATGGGAGGGAGAATGAAATCCTGCTCCAAACACCTGCACACAAAATAGGGCAGTAAAAACTGTGAAAGCATAAGAAAAAAAACCTAAATAAATAAAGAACAAAAAAATAAATAAATACAAAAAAAAAAAAAGGAAGAAAGAGAGAGAAAAAAGAGAGAGAGAGAGAGAGAGAAAGAAGAGAAAGAAGAGAAAGAGAAAGAGAGAGAAGGAGAGAGAGAAAGAAAGAGAAAGAAAGAAAGAAAGAAAGAAAGAAAGAAAGAAAGAAAGAAAGAAAGAAAGAAAGAAAGAAAGAAAGAAAGAAAGAAAGAAAGAAAGAAAGAAAGAAAGAAAGAAAGAAAGAAAGAAAGAAAAGAAGAAAGGAAGAAAGGAAAGAAAGAAAGAAAGAAAGAAAGAAAGAAAGAAAGAAAGAAAGAAAGAAAGAAAGAAAGAAAGAAAGAAAGAAAGAAAGAAAGAAAGAAAGAAAGAAAGAAAGAAAGAAAGAAAGAAAGAAAGAAAGAAAGGAAGGAAGGAAGGAAAGAAAGAATTCTGGTTCCCAGCCCAGCACATCCCAGCACTGCCAAGGTTTAGTTCTGGAGTGTAAAATGAGCAAAATCAGGAAAATCCACTCCAGGGAACAAAAGTGAAGGTGGGAATAAATAAGGAGAATAGGATGGGTTTTTAAATGTTAAAAAGAAGAATTGTTGGGGCTAAATAAGGAAACTGGGGTGGGTTTTAGTTTAAAAAACCACAGGATTGTTTGGTATAAATAAGGACAACAGAGTGGGATTATAAGAGTTTAAAAAAGGATTTTTGGGACTAATTAAGGAAAACAAGGTGGGAGAGATTTTAGGAGTTTAAAAAAAAAGGCAATCACACTCCAAAACATGGGACTGAATTAGTAAAATGATCTAATTAAAAAGAAAGGCAATAAGAACAATGTACAGTAATAATCATGAAGGAAAAAAATTCTGAGAGGGAGCAGGGTATTGTTTTTGGGTAAGTAGATTATAAGGAAACAAGAATATTGTTCAGTTGGTTAAAAAGTATTTTAAAACAGATTAAAGGGGATTTTTTTTTTTGTCATTTGAAATTGCAAAATACCGAGCTAATGTGTTCTTGGTTGCGTTTGACCCTCTCAATCTCGGGGGTGACAGGGGTGGGGGTTCCTGTCCCCAGCTCCTCCTTGTACAACACCTGTGGGGCAAGGGGCAAAAACCACAATCAAACAGCACCAGAAGCACCCAGAGCACCAGACAGGGGCTTCTGATCTGTCTTGGGTCTAAAAATCCCTGGGAATGAAAAATTCATTTAAAATTCTGCTGTGGCTGAGGCTGAGGGAGGGTGGATTTAGGTGGGGTATTGGGAAAAAATATTAATTTATATTTTTATATAAATTATTGCTGTATATTATATGGAATGATATATAATATATATTAATCAATTTGTACATAATTTATATATTTTTAACACATATTATATATTATATACTTGTAATTTTTAGTGCTCTCCTATTTTTAGTGGCACTTCCCTCACTTTTCCACACATTCCAACACCCCCAGAACATTTCCAGTGCATCCCTGCAACATTTCCTACAGGAAACGGCACCAAACCCAAAGGAACATAAGGCACCAAACCCAAAAGGAAATAAAAATCCCAAAGGAAAACAAGGCACCAAACCCAAATGGAAATAAAGCCAAAAACCCAAAGGAAAAGACACCAAACCCAAAGGAAAAGGCACCAAACACAAATAGAAAAAAGACACCAAACCCAAAGGAAAAGGCACAAACCAAAGGCAGGAGGAATCCAGGCAGCAATTCCAGTTTTCCAATTACAATTTCCCCATCCCACACCCAGCCCAGCAGGCTCAGGGATCAGAGCTCAGGGCACAGCCATGGATTTGGGGCAGGCAAGGAACAGTTTGGCTTTTATTCATGGGAAATCCAAAATGATCAAGGGTGGAAGGGATTAATAAAAGGAAAAGCAGATCATAAAAAACATGGCAGGAAAAAGATGGGAGAAGGAATCTCAACTCATTAGTGGGATGGATCTCAGTAAAAGAAGTCAGTGATTGCAAAGGAAAATTGGCAAAACACAAGGAATGGGATGTTCTTGTGCCAATCCATTATTTTGGGGTTAAGATTATTTTAAAACAGATTAAAGGGGATTTTTTTTTTTGTCATTTGAAATTGCAAAATACCGAGCTAATGTGTTCTTGGTTGCGTTTGACCCTCTCAATCTCGGGGGTGACAGGGGTGGGGGTTCCTGTCCCCAGCTCCTCCTTGTACAACACCTGTGGGCCAAGGGGCAAAAACCACAATCAAACAGCACCAAAAGCACCCAGAGCACCAGACAGGGGCTTCTGATCTGTCCTGGGTCTAAAAATCCCTGGGAGTCAAAAATTCATTTAAAATTCTGCTGTGGCTGAGGCTGAGGGAGGGTGGATTTAGGTGGGGTATTGGGAAAAAATATTAATTTATATTTATATATAAATGATTGCTGTATATTGTATGGAATTATATATAATATATATTAATCAATTTGTACATAATTTTATATATTTTTAATCTATATTATATATTATACAAATATAATTTCTAGTGCTCTCCTGTTTTTAGTGGCACTTCCCTCACTTTTCCACTCATTCCAACACCCCCAGAACATTTCCAGTGCATCCCTGCCACATTTCCTACAGGAAAAGGCACCAAACCCAAAGGAACATAAGGCACCAAACCCAAAAGGAAATAAAGCCAAAAACCCAAAGGAAAAGACACCAAACCCAAAGGAAAAGGCACCAAACACAAATAGAAAAAAGACACCAAACCCAAAGGAAAAGGCACAAACCAAAGGCAGGAGGAATCCAGGCAGCAATTCCAGTTTTCCAATTACAATTTCCCCATCCCACAGCCAGCCCAGCAGGCTCAGGGATCAGAGCTCAGGGCACAGCCATGGATTTGGGGCAGGCAAGGAACAGTTTGGCTTTTATTCATGGGAAATCCAAAATGATCAAGGGTGGAAGGGATTAATAAAAGGAGAAGCAGATCATAAAAAACATGGCAGGAAAAAGATGGGAGAAGGAATCTCAACTCATTAGTGGGATGGATCTCAGTAAAAGAAGTGAGTGACTGCAAAGTAAAATTGGCAAAACACAAGGAATGGGATGTTCTTGTGCCAATCCATTATTTTGGGGTTAAGATTATTTTAAAACAGATTAAAGGGGATTTTTTTTTGTCATTTGAAATTCCAAAATACCGAGCTAATGTGTTCTTGGTTGCGTTTGACCCTCTCAATCTCGGGGGTGACAGGGGTGGGGGTTCCTGTCCCCAGCTCCTCCTTGTACAACACCTGTGGGCCAAGGGGCAAAAACCACAATCAAACAGCACCAAAAGCACCCAGAGCACCAGACAGGGGCTTCTGACCTGTCCTGGGTCTAAAAATCCCTGGGAGTCAAAAATTCATTTAAAATTCTGCTGTGGCTGAGGCTGAGGGAGGGTGGATTTAGGTGGGGTATTGGGAAAAAATATTTATTTATATTTATATATAAATGATTGCTGTATATTGTATGGAATTATATATAATATATATTAATCAATTTGTACATAATTTTATATATTTTTAATCTATATTATATATTACACATCTATAATTTCTAGTGCGCTCTTGTTTTTAGTGGCACTTCCCTCACTTTTCCACACATTCCAACACCCCCAGAACATTTCCAGTGCATCCCTGCCACATTTCCTACAGGAAAAGGCACCAAACCCAAAGGAACATAAGGCACCAAACCCAAAAGGAAATAAAGACAAAAACCCAAAGGAAAACAAGGCACCAAACCCAAAGGAAAAGGCACCAAACACAAATAGAAAAAAGACACCAAACCCAAAAGGAAAAGGCACAAACCAAAGGCAGGAGGAATCCAGGCACCAATTCCAGTTTTCCAATTACAATTTCCCCATCCCACACCCAGCCCAGCAGGCTCAGGGATCAGAGCTCAGGGCACAGCCATGGATTTGGGGCAGGCAAGGAACAGTTTGGCTTTTATTCATGGGAAATCAAAAATGATCAAAGGTGGAAGGGATTAATAAAAGGAAAAGCAGATCATAAAAAACATGGCAGGAAAAAGATGGGAGAAGGAATTTCAACTCATTAGTGGGATGGATCTCAGTAAAAGAAGTCAGTGATTGCAAAGTAAAATTGGCAAAACACAAGGAATGGGATGTTCTTGTGCCAATCCATTATTTTGGGGTTAAGATTATTTTAAAACAGATTAAAGGGGATTTTTTTTTTTGTCATTTGAAATTCCAAAATACCGAGCTAATGTGTTCTTGGTTGCGTTTGACCCTCTCAATCTCGGGGGTGACAGGGGTGGGGGTTCCTGTCCCCAGCTCCTCCTTGTACAACACCTGTGGGCCAAGGGGCAAAAACCACAATCAAACAGCACCAAAAGCACCCAGAGCACCAGACAGGGGCTTCTGATCTGTCTTGGGTCTAAAAATCCCTGGGAGTCAAAAATTCATTTAAAATTCTGCTGTGGCTGAGGCTGAGGGAGGGTGGATTTAGGTGGGGCATTGGGAAAAAATATCAACTTATATTTATATATAAATGATTGCTGTGTATTGTATGGAATTATATATAATATATATTAATCAATTTGTACATAATTTATATATTTTTAATCTATATTATATATTACACATACATAATTTCTGGTGCTCTCCTGTTTTTAGTGGCACTTCCCTCACTTTTCCACACATTCCAACACCCCCAGAACATTTCCAGTGCATCCCTGCCACATTTCCTACAGGAAAAGGCACCAAAGCCAAAGGAGCATAAGGCACCAAACCCAAAAGGAAATAAAGCCAAAAACCCAAAGAAAAGACACTAAATCCAAAGAAAAAGGCACCAAACCCAAATAGAAAAAAGACACCAAACCCAAAGGAAAAGGTACAAACCAAAGGCAGGAGGAATCCAGGCAGCAATTCCAGTTTTCCAATTACAATTTCCCCATCCCACAGCCAGCCCAGCAGGCTCAGGGATCAGAGCTCAGGGCACAGCCATGGATTTGGGGCAGGCAAGGAACAGTTTGGCTTTTATTCATGGGAAAACGAGGGGAAATCAAAAATGATCAAAGGTGGAAGGGATTAATAAAAGGAGAAGCAGATCATAAAAAATATGGCAGGAAAAAGATGGGAGAAGGAATCTCAACTCATTAGTGGGATGGATCTCAGTAAAAGAAGTCAGTGACTGCAAAGGAAAATTGGCAAAACACAAGGAATGGGATGTTCTTGTGGGATAATGGGATTGTGCCAATCCATTATTCTGGGGTTAAGATTATTTTAAAACAGATTAAAGGGTATTTTTTTTTTTTGTCATTAGAAATTCCAAACTACCGAGCTAATGTGTTCTTGGTTGCGTTTGACCCTCTCAATCTCGGGGGTGACAGGGGTGGGGGTTCCTGTCCCCAGCTCCTCCTTGTACAACACCTGTGGGGCAACAGGGCAGTCAAAAAGAGAGAAAAAGAAAAAAAATAAATCTGCATTTGATGGAGGGGAATAATGTAATTTTATGCTCACCTAAAAGTACTAGAAAGCAGGAAAAATTAGGGAGCATAAATCAGTTATTAATTGTGATAAATTCTGCTGGGAACACAAATCCAACTGCTTGGATGGGCTCCAGCAAAGGAACATGGAGTTATAGGAAGGGAATTCAGCAACTTATTAAAAAATTAGGTTTAAAAATGCACAATAAACTTCAGGAAAAAAATTAATGCACATGAAATATCCAGTGTTAAATTATAAGAAAATATTTTTTAAAATAAATACATGAAATACAGTGCCTAAAAACATAACAGCAGAAAGGGGATTTTTTTATAAGTTAATTTGAAAGGATTTCAAGTTTTCAGGTGTTAAATAGTTACAGAGAACTGTTTTGGTTTTTTTTCTTCTGAAATGATAAAAAGATACCGAGCTAAAATTCTCCTGGTTGCGTTTGACCCTCTCCATCTCAGGGGTGACAGGAACTGGGGTGCCAACCCCCAGCCCCTCCTTGTACAACACCTGTGGGCAGCAGGAGTGGGGGAAAAAACCAAAATGGGATGGGATGGGATGGGATGGGATGGGATGGGATGGGATGGGATGGGATGGGATGGGATGGGATGGGATGGGATGGGATGGGATGGGATGGGATGGGATGGAGGAAAGGAAAGGAAGGAAGGAAGGAAGGAAGGAAGGAAGAAGGAAGGAAGGAAGAAGGAAAGGAAGAAGGAAAGGAAGAGGAAGGAAAGGAAGGAAAGGAAGGAAGGAGAAGGAAAGGAAAGGAAGGGAAGGAAGGAAGGAAGGAAGGAAGGAAGGGAAAGAGGAAGGAAGGAAGGAAGGAACGGAAGCAAGGAAAGGAAGGAAGGAAGGAAGGAAAGGGAAGGAAGGAAGGAAGGGAAGGGAAGGGAAGGGAAGGGAAGGGAAGGGAAGGGAAGGAAGGAAGGAAGGAAGGAAGGAAGGAAGGAAGGAAGGAAGGAAGGAAGGGAGATAGAGAGGAGAAGAGAAATAATTTAACATTGTGAAACTGCAAAGTGAAGGAAAAAAAAGAGAGTTTTGCCAGAGCTGCTGGGATGTCCCAAGAACCTGGAAATTCCCTGGCAGAGTTTTCCCAGCCCAGTTCCAGATGTGGCCGAGCCTGGCACTGCCCCAGGGGTCTGTGCCAGGGCTGAGTGCCAGGGGGGACTGGGGCAGAGGGACCCCAAATGGGGCACAAGTCAAAACACAACTCCAGAATGAAGTGGTGGCAAGAAGTGGCTTCCAACCCAAACATTCCCTGACCCCACGATTTGGGAAGGGTTAAGAGCCCATTCTCCATTGGCTGGAGGAGATGGAAAGGTGGATTCTGGAAGGGTGGATTCTGTTCCTGAGGAGCAGGGACACCACTCCCACAAGGAATATTCCCTTAGGAAGCAAAACAAGGCCCTGCTCCAGTGCTTGAATTCCTGAGGTTAAAATCTTCCATCTGGAGCAAGGAGTTAAATTGAGGGGAAAATGAAAAGGTCAGGATCCTGCCAGGGTTTTTGGGGCTCCCCTAAGGAAGGGCTGCTCCCAGCACAGCCATGGGTGTGACATGGAGGAGTTCAAGGGGCTGGGTTTGGGACTGGCAGGGGAGCAGGGTGTGCTGACCCCCCAGTACCGAGCTGATGTGCTCCTGGTTCCGTCGCACCCGCTCCATCTCCGGCGTCACCGGCGTGGCAGTGCCAGCCCCTAAACCCTCCTTGTACAACACCTGTGAGGGACAACAGCAGTGCCACAAAAACCCCACTCAGCAGGGGCCAGAGCCACCAAATCCCACTATTATGGGATGGTGTTTAGGGTTAGGATCGCTCGGGATTCATCGCACACTTGTTCCAGAGGCAAGGATTAAGGAAGAGGCTGTGGTAGATTATTCTGGGAATGGGGCACTGCAGAGAGGAGATAAAGGCTCAGGCTAAAACAAACCGTGGGGAGAAACAGCACAACTCCACAGGGATGTTCTGCTGCCCAGTTTAGCTCAGGAAAATGCCAGGATTGTTTTCAGGCAGGGTTGCTCTTAGAAGAAAAGCACGTGAAGGTGTAAATCCCCCAAAAGCACAAACAGTGGAAGACCAACGAGTTAAAACCCAGCCAGGACCAAACCCCTGAGGAAGAAGAAGGTCAGGGGGCCACAAGGGGGGGCCACAAGGCCAGGATTATAACAACAGCCCGTTGTTATAAGTCCTGCAGGGTGTAAATACCGAGCTAATCTGCTCCTGGTTGCGTTTGACTCGCTCCATTTCTGGGGTCACGGGCGTGGGGGTGCCTGTGCCCAGCTCCTCCTTGTACAACACCTGTGGGACACAAGCACCAGCAGGGTCAGAGCCCCTGGGGACACCCCTGCCCCCATCACTGGGATTACAAACTGGGATTATACAGAAATAAAAACACAATTTATGTCCCTCAGGAGCTTTACCAGCTCAGAGTCATTTCCCTTCAATGTGTCTTCATTTAAAGGACACAAACTAAACTATTCTGCTGACCCCACCCTGAGAGGGATATTTTACTTTTCATTTTAGCTTAGGAAATAAAATAGAATTTCTTTTTAAGCATTTCTTTATGGGATTAATAAACATCTTAACCTTTTCTGGAATTGTTTAGTGCACAAAGACTTCATTGTGGGTTTTATTAATTTTCACTTCTGTTTGTTTTTTCACTTTGGGTTCAATCTCTAGGGAACAAACACAACTGAGTACCACAACTCATGTTATGAGGTTTAATTTAACCTGTAGTTATTTGATTTTTCAAACTTGTATTTTTCAGGAAAGGAGATGTTTGTGGAATAACCCAAACAATGGGGGAATAGCTGACAAGTGAACTCACAGCTCTTCCTGCAAGTAGGAAAATCCTTGTACCAAAACAAACTAACAACAAAAAAATCCACTGCTTGATGTCATTGAAACAAATAAATAATTACAGCAAGGGAAAACAATTTGTGGTGAAGGTTGGAAAAAATGAGGAATCATTTGGAAAAACAACTCAGTTGTCCAAAAGTGAGCTGTGAACTTTACACTTAAGTGGATATGGGAAGGTTTTGTTTTGCCTTATAATTGTCATACAAAAAGGCTCCAACTGCATTTTTTCCCTCCAAGTTCTGTATTCCTGATCCTTTTTCTTCCCAGCCAAACTTCCACACATAACATGGGTAATTTTTATTCCTAGTTCTGTTTTCAGAAAAGGCCACAGAAGAAACACAGGCAGGAATACTCCCTGTAAAATTCAGGAATTTCAGTTCCCTGCTGCTGGCCACAGGGATTTGGGAGAGCTGGAGCATTCCCAAGAGGAAAAGGCTGGAGCAGGGCCCTGGAGGGTGAAGGGAGCAGGGAATTCCTGCTGGTGTGCAGGAGCAGGGAATTCCTGCTGGTGTGCAGGGAATAGGGAATTCCTGCTGGTGTGCAGGAACAGGGAATTCCTGCTGGTGTGCAGGGAACAGGGAATTCCTGCTGGTGTGCAGAGAGCAGGGAATTCCTGCTGGTGTGCAGGGAACAGGAATTCCTGCTGGTGTGTGCAGGGAACAGGAATTCCTGCTGGTGTGCAGGGACCAGGGAATTCCTGCTGGTGTGCAGGAACAGGAATTCCTGCTGGTGTGCAGGGAGCAGGAATTCCCTGCTGGTGTGCAGAGAACAGGGAATTCCTGCTGGTGTGCAGGGAACAGGGAATTCCTGCTGGTGTGCAGAGAACAGGGAATTCCTGCTGGTGTGCAGGGAACAGGGAATTCCTGCTGGTGTGCAGGGAACAGGGAATTCCTGCTGGTGTGCAGAGAACAGGGAATTCCTGCTGGTGTGCAGGGAACAGGGAATTCCTGCTGGTGTGCAGGGAGCAGGGACATTCCCAAGCTGTGATTCAGGGGACAGGGACATTACCCAGGGACAGGGACATTCCCAAGCTGAGATTCAGGGGACAGGGACACTGCCCAGGGAACAGGGACATTCCCAAGCTGGGACATACCGAGCTGATGTGCTTCTGGGTCTCCTTGACTCGCTTCACCTCGGGCAGGTCAGGAATGGGAGTCCCTTTGCCAATGCTCTCCTTGTACTTCACCTGCAAAGCACAGCAATTAGGGAAAGGAAAAGGATTTACAGGAAAACTCTCAGAGGCTCACAGTAAACATCTTTATCCTGATCTTGTGGAAAGTTTAAAGGACTTCAGCACCTTCCCCTCACTTCCCAAGGAATCTGTGACAAGGCAGTTCTGCTGTTGAGTCACTGGAATGGCACTATAAATTCCTTTAAACCTTTCTACCAAGCAAAGGAGAATTTGGGATGTGTAGGAACCCCTCCTATTCAACAAAGGTGAGAATCATCACACAACGTTTCAGCAGTGACGGTGCCATTGCATTTCTGCTTGGCTAACAACAAAAAAAGCCTTTTACAAGAACATTTTTAACATTTTTAACACGTTCTGCATCAACAAACTGGCTGCAGTGTTAGTGCATGACACTAAATGACACCACCATTCAAAAAAAAAAAAGCATGGAGGAGGTTTAGGAACTTTGAAATAAAATTAATAGGTCAGATTATTCCAATTTCAGATTTTAAATAACATCCAAGTTTGCCAGGACAAAACAAACCAAAAAATCACCACCAGAAAATTCAGTCTGAGCAGAGTAAAACAGATTTTCCTGGGAGATGGTCCCACCTTGGAACAGGTTGTGGAATCTTTATCCTGTGGGATACTCAAAACTCAACTCATCCTAAAGCTGAGCCACAGGGCTGGAATAGATTATTTCAACAAACCCCTTCCCACCTAAATATTTCTTTTTTTCTGTCCAAACTCTATCTGAGATGAGATCAAATTGACAGCAAGAGCTTTCACAGTATAGAAATGAGTTGTGAGTAAGAAACTGAAGGTTAATCATTAGAGAGGTTACTGTTAAAGTAACAAGGATAGGCAAAAAAAAATTTCAGAAAGTCACCCTTAAATGGGTGGGTTATTTCCAAACACATTAGCAAGATGTAAAGAAAAGAAAAATATTTTAAAAAATATTATTTCAAGTTGAATTAGCAGTGGTAGGGTGAGTATGAAAAATCAATTCTTGTGTACCGAGCTGATATTATCCTGGGTTTGTTTAACTCTCTGCATCTCTGGGGTCTTTTCAATTGTGGTTCCAGTTCCAATATCTTCTTTATACAAAATCTTAACGTTTAGAATGAAGACAACAAGGTTAAGCATCCAAAACACAACATTCTTGCTCCCAGACACTGAGTTTGGACACAACAGAGCAGCTGAAAGCCCAGAGGATCCACCCTGGCTGCTGCTTCTCTGAAGGTGTCCAAAGTGAGCACCATTTGTGGAAAAAAAAAAAAAAAGAGCTGATTTTTTATATTTCATGTTTTTTAAGTAGAAGATGATTTATACAATAAATCAAATTATCAATTATATTTCAGTAGAATATTCCTGGGCTAGTGGAAGGATGGAAGAAGATGAGCTTTAGGTCCCTTCCACCCATTCCATAATTCCATAATCAAAACATTTGTGGGCTAATTTTAGAATTGAATATCGTTATTTGCTCTAATTTGATTTATACAGATATTTTCCACTTTGTTAGTGGTGCTGGAGGCAAAATACCACAGGAGACTTTGAGGCACTTGATGGCAACAGGAACTGGGCAACAAGTCAGGCACACAGAGCACAAGGGGCAGCAGGACTGGCATGGGAACAGCACAAAGGAAAGGGATAAAAATGATATTAATTTAATGAGGGATGGTTGAACTCTGTCACAGCTGTGCCTGTGAAAGAGGGCAATCATCCCACAAAATCAGTAGGAAAAACACCTTATAAAACCCAGCTAAATCTACTGTACCTGTAGGAGAAGCATCAAAAATTTGTAATTTTATTAAAGATATTAAAGTCTATGTTTTGGGCTGAGGAGTGAAGCAGAGGTGACCATACCGAGCTGAAATTCTTCTGGTTTTCCTTCACCCTCAGGATTTCTGGGGTGTCCTGAACCACTGTGACTTTTCCTTTGCTGTTCTGTAGGTCTGACTGATACTGAAGCTGTGGAAAGGGAAAATTTCAAATGTTAACTTCATGCTGTACAAATTCCCTCACACTTTTCTTCAAAAATGAGAAAAATATGGGTTTTTAAAAATTTATTTCTGGACTTACCATGCTAAAGTTCTTCTGATTCTCTCGGACCCGCTGCATTTCTGGTGTGTCAGCCACAGGCACATAGTAGGGCATGCTCTTCTCTGCATCTTCCTTGTATTTTTTCTGATGGAAAACCCCAAATGGATTAAAATAGAAAACACAAAAGCAGCAGGAAACAAACTGGAGTTATTGATTGTTGAGCAGTGCCCATCTTTGTGGAGATGTGAGTTCTTCTCTGTCTGATAGAAACTGAGATTATGCCTCTGTGCAAGGTTTATTTTAGACAGCAGGTTATTGAGGAGTAGAAAATTAAGAAGAATCTGCTTTAAAAAAGAATTAGCTTTGCAAAGCAAGAGAAATTATTGTGTCACTTGACACAGCAGTAAAATTAATTTGATTATTGCCGTGTAAATCTGGGAATATTTGTTCCCTGGTGCCTCCTGAAGGTTGTGAGAGGTGGTTATTTGGGTGTTTAATTAGTATTTCCTGGAGCTCCCAGATGAGCAGGATTAATTGCTTCACTCAAGATACCTGGCTGGAAAGGTTCTTGACCTGCTGGGCATGAATAATCTCTGGAGTATCAACAACACTGGTGTAGTTGGCTTTCTCCATTTCAGCCAATTGTTTGTATTTGATCTGTCGGGCAAAGCTCACGTTTAGGGGCCTGGGTCATGTCTGCACAAGAGCTCCTGCTGGGTTTAACCAGGACAAGCTGGGTTTGCCCTTAGGAAGAGCTCAGGGAGGCAGGGCACAGACCTGGCTGGCGATGTCGGTGGCGTTCTTGGCCCGCACGAAATCCGGCGTCTCCAGCGCCAGCTCGCTCAGGCCCTTCCCACGGATCTCCTGCTCCAGGGCCTTCTTGTACTCCTTCTGCAGGGACAGGGATGGGCAGGGGTCAAGGGCATGGGTCAAAGGCATGGGGCATGGGAAAAGGGCATGGGCATGGGTCAATGGTATGGATCAAAGGCATGGGGCATGGGAAAAGGGCATGGGCATGGGTCAATGGTATGGATCAAAGGCATGGGTCAAAGGCATGGGACATGGGAAAAGGGCATGGGTCAATGGTATGGATCAAAGGCATGGATCAAAGGCATGGGACATGGGAAAAGGGCATGGATCAAAGGCATGGATCAAAGGCATGGAGCATGGGAAAAGGGCATGGGCATGGGTCAATGGTATGGATCAAAGGCATGGAGCATGGATCAAAGGCATGGAAAAAGGGCATAGGACATGGGAAAAGGGCATGGAGCATGGAAAAGGGCATGGGCATGGGTCAAAGGCATGGATCAAAGGCATGGGGTATGGGAAAAGGGGCATGGGTCAATGGTATGGATCAAAGACACGAGGGATGGAAAAACGGCACGGGCATGGGAAAAGGGCATGGGCATAGGTCAAAGGCATGGGTTAAAGGCATGGGTCAAAGGCATGGAGCATGGAAAAAGGCATGGATGAAAGGCATGGGGCATGGAAAAAGGGCATGGGCATGGAAAAGCGCATGGATCAAAGGCATGGAGCATGGAAAAGGGGCATGGGCATGGCTCAAAGACATGGAGCATGGATCAAAGGCATGGGGCATGGATCAAAGGCATGGGGCATGGATCAAAGGCATGGGGCATGGATCAAAGGCATGGAACATGGAAAAAAGGCATGGATCAAAAGTATGGGGCATGGATCAAAGGTATAGATCAGAGGTATGGGGCATGGAGAAAAAGGGCGATCAAAGGCATGGATCAAAGGGCATGGAACATGGAAAAAAGGCATGGATCAAAAGTATGGGACATGGAAAAAGGGCATGGGGTATGGGTCAAAGGCATGGATCAAAGGCATGAGGCATGGATCAAACATATGGATCAAAGGTAGGAGCAGCCTGGGATAGTGGGAGGTGTCCTTGCCCAGGGAATTTGGAGGCTGTTCCATCCCCTCAGGAATTTTCCAAGCAGTTCATCCATACCTCATTCAGGATTTGAGTGGCATTCTTGGCTCTCAGCATGTCTGGAGTCTCCTCTAAGGCTGTCAGTCCCTTCCCTTTGACTCCTTCCTCCAGATCCTTCCTGTACTCTTTCTGCAGGAGAAGGAAAAACACTGCAAAGCCACACCAAAAGGAGTTTTACACTCTACCAACTTCGTTGCAAAGAAAATTAAAGGAAATGGAAAACAAAACAAGAATTCCAAAAGCTCCAAAAGAAAAGAAAAAAAAAAAAGATATTTGGAAAACAAGAAAGAATATTGTAGAGGGTTATGGAAGAACTACTCCAACAAAAGATGGGAATTATTGTGGAAGATCAATTGCCAAGGCACACACATATGGACCAGTTAGGCTGAGGGAAGTCAGAGAGGGGCAGCAAATGGGAATACAGTTAAAGGACAAGGAAGAAATGTCCAAATTAGCTGAGAGCACAAAATGGGTGTAAACATGCTCAGTGTGGGTGGGCAGGAGAGTGGGGAAGAAGAACTGGGAATGCTGGAAGTGCTGCAGGAGGCAGAGCAAAGAAGGCCAGAGGAGCTGGTACCTCGCTCGCTATTTTGGTGGCGTATTTGACATGTAAGAGGGATGGTGTGACCTCCAGGCCAGTGAGGTTCCTGCCCTTCATGGACTCTTCAAAGTCCTTCTTATATTCTTTCTAATGAGAGCAAGAAGAAGAAGAAGGAAAAAAAAAAAAAAAAAAAGAGCAAAACAGCAAATATTTATTACAATATTTTCATTATGTGCAAAGCTGGGAGGGTGTTGATGCTGAATGGGCTCCTAAATCCATTTCCCACTAAACTTGTGAAGCAGCTCATTGCTTTCTATGGAAATAGGACCTGATCCTGCCTTTATTTTTTTTATTTTTCTACTCATTTATCTATGCAGAGAAAGCATTCAAAGGTAGCACAAGAAGTAATGGCCTTACACAGCTGCTGTGCATCCTCCATCTGGGCCAGAACAGGAATAAACTTCAAATAAACACAAAAAAACTGCTCAAGAAAAGAAAGTGGCAGGTCAGGGGAGAACCTGTGACAGCAAAGACATGCAGGGAGTAAAAGAGTTTCTCAAAAATGTAGTTTTGAGGTGAAAAAAAAGAAGCAGAGCACTTTCTGTGTCCTGTGATAACACACAAACACTGTGTGGTGCTGTAAAAATTAATTTTGTACCACATTAGTTACTCAAAGACTTGTTTAAGCTTCATTTACCAATAAAAGATTCCAGATAAACTCATTTCATGACAGGAAAGTGTCATGAATGTTCATCCATGGATTCAACAGCCATCATAAAGAAATCTGAAATAACTATAATTTTCAGTCTGTCAGTGTGCACAAGGTGCAAATGGAATTACCTGTCAAATCCCTAAGTTTAATTTTAAAAAAGAAATTTTAAAGCTTTTCAGCCTATCAGTGATTTTACCTCACTCTGCATGAGCTGAGACTCCTTTGCAGTCAGGTATGTGGGAGTTTCAAAGTCCAGCATGGGCTTTCCTTTTTCCTTCTCATACTTTTCTCTGTATTTCACCTGAGGAAAAAAAAAAAACAAAAAAAAACCAGAAAGTCATCCTCCTAAATAATCAAAGACCTAATTATGTGCCTACTATCAACAGCTCTGTGATAAAATTGAATGTCTAATGCAGTTTATTTTCCTGAAATTTGCATTATTGATCAGCACATATAAAATTTGCTGTCCTGGAAGTAAAATATCAGTGAAGAGATTCCTGCTTCAAGTCTTATTATCCCAATTTTCAGAGTGCTCAGTGAGGTAATGCTGTGGCCAAGTCACAGCCTGATCCCAAACTGGAGCAACAAAATTAATTACAACCTCATTAACAACAACCTGATTAACAACCATTTCCTTATGGTCCTTTGCTGTGTGACCTTTTTGCCTTTCCATGCCTTGAACATCTCTGGAAATGTCCAAAACCAGGCTGGGGCAACCTGGGATAGTGGGAGGTGCCCCTGTGCCCAAGGCAGGGGTGGGTCTGGATAATTCTGGATAATCCTAAATGTCCCCAAACCATTCTGGAATTCTGTGCCAAGCACCAACACAATCAGCTGTTGATTGCCCTTGCTGTTCTTGCAGTAATTCCTTTCTTGCTTTACAGCCAATAAATACTTGGAACAGAGAGGATCAGAAACCAAATCAGACTGTGAATTTCTCTGGAGTGATTCACTGTTTTATTCCAGAGAGAAAAACTCCAGACATGTTTATAGTTTTGGTTAAAGCTATTTTGGATGTAGGAAATGGCAGCAGAGCTCTCCTTTGGATCATGGGATGGATGAAGCAGTTGGAAATTCACTGTCAGCAACACCCTTAATTCCTTCAGTTGCCAGTTTCTGTAGTTCCTAGGT
The DNA here is from genome assembly GCA_030060385.1 of Muscicapa striata striata. Taxonomy (NCBI): domain Eukaryota; kingdom Metazoa; phylum Chordata; class Aves; order Passeriformes; family Muscicapidae; genus Muscicapa; species Muscicapa striata. Next base: position 483,760 of record JAREIS010000351.1, read on the forward strand.
CCTTTTTTTGTTCCAGAGATAAATCTCCCTGATAAATGTATTTGATAAATTATATCAATGTATAATAAATGTATTATCCTGTGTGAGCAGAGGTGAGCAACAGGGACTGGCTCTGGAATGAATCACAGATATTTTATCTGTGTATTTTATGTGTTCTGAACTTGGAAATGTGCAGCTTTTGCTCCCTGGATCCTTCCCCAGGTGTGCAGTGCTGGTGGGGCAGAGGGAATGTCCCAGTCTGGAGGATTTACTGGGAGGATTTGGATGGAATTTGGTGCTCAGTGAGGTGGGATAATGACAAACACACGTCCAACTTACGTGGCTCTGCAGCTCTGAGGCTTCCCTGAGATGAACCTGCTCAAGATTATCTGGCACCACATGGTAGTGACCCTTACTCTTCTCATACTGCTTCTTGTACTGGTACTGAAGGGAAGGTGTCAAAAATCATCTCAATCAAAAAAAAAAATCCCTCAGCAAATTTATTTCTTAGGTCCAATCAAAGCAACATTTCAACGGAACATCAGAGAGAAATTAGAAATGCAAGAAGTAAAACAAAAACCAAGAAGTTTAGAATTGATATTGGGGGTTAAAGATATGAGGGAATAGTTATTTTTTTATGGTCACTTGGATTGAAACAAAGGTTTTGTCCAAACCAGGATTAAAAGATAAAAAAGAAAGAGAAAAGAGAAAACACAGTGGGTAATGAAAAGGCTGTACCAGGCAATAAAGGTTTTGCCTTTTCTCATTATCAAGTATTTTGTTAGGTATAATTATGTGGATTTACAATAGGGGAGTGTTAAACAAACATGAAATTTAAAAAAAAAACAAAAAAGACAACAAAAAAAACCAGATAAAAATTTTAAAATTAAATACAGTAGTCAGCAAAGAAAAAAAAAAAAAAAATTTAAAAAATATATTTGTTAGTGTAGTGCAATCAGTTAAAAATGGGATCAAGAACCAACCCAGTAAAAATTATCAGAGGATTTAAAGCATTAGCAGTTGTGCAATCAGTTAAAATGGGATCAAGAACCAACCCAGTAAAAATGATCAGTGTTTAAAACATTAGCAGTGGTGCAGGTAAGGGAGATTTCCCTTCCCAGAGCACAAATGCTGGTTAAAGAGGAACTATGAGGAACCAGAGGAAGAGATCACTACCAGGTGATGCCCATGGAGGGAGCAGCTGCTAGAGGAGGAGTTAGCAGAGAATTGCCAAGGGAAGGGCCAGCCCTGGCAGGGGGATCACCCAGAACTCACAGCACTGGCGAGCTGGCTCGTGCTCAGCACGTGGTTCATCAGCAGCGACTCCTTCATGTCCGTGACGGGCTTGTGCAGCTTCTTCAGGTCTGCCTTGTACTTCACCTGCAGGGAATAAAGGGTTAAAGCCATCAGGAGAGGCCCAGCCTGGACTCAGGGAGGTTCCAGCCACACAAAGGAGGGGTTTGGGAGAGCAGGATGGGATTTGCTCCCAGGAAAAGCTGAACGTACCTCGCTGGCCATGTTGTGGGCGTCCTTCAGGGTCTTGTAGATTTTGGCCTCCTTCAAATCATATTTTGGCTTTTTGCCCAACTCTTTGGCAAAGTTCTCCTTGTATTTCACCTAAACAGAGAACAACCAGATGTCACAGCTGCTCTGCAGGACTCACTGGTTTGGCTGTTCCAGTGGGGCTGGTTGGGAGAAGAATGAAAGTGCAGGAACTTGAAGGTGTCCACTGGAATAAAGATTATTTCAAAAACGACCTGACATGGAAAGAAAATCTACATCTATTTGACAGTGACAAAATTTTTCTTCCAATGCAAAAGTCACATCTCCTCATTGCAAAAATAAAAGGGCCAAGAGGATTGTGTTGCCAAAATTCTCACCATTGGAGGTGAAGAGCTTTTCACTTGAGTTTTTCACAGATGGGAACAGTCCATTGATTTAAGATGTTTCACAAAGACAAACAGACAGGTATAATAAGAGTAAAATACAAGAAAATTATATCATTATTATATGAAATATAATAAGAGTATATGAAAGAGTGTTTAGAAGAAATTTTTATACACTTCTTGGAGGAATTAGAGCTTTAAAAACCTCAGGACTTCAGAGCACTGAAGATGTCAGTACATCAAATACTTTTCTATCCATTGTTATGCACAATGTTCTGTCTGGATTAATGATCACAAACAGAGCAGTGACACAATTAATTACTCATTATAAAGAATGAATTAGATTCTACAAGAGTTTTAGTAACACTTCCAAACCACATCAGCTTCAGCCAAGTCAAACACAGCAACGTGAGCCATCAGAATCCAGCAGATCCAGCCTGGAGGCAGAGGAATATTGACAGGAATGAGAGATTTTAAACCCAAAAGAAGAGTTGATAGGAGATCAATGCAAAATTAAAAGCAAACAAGCCAGACAGACAAAATCCAACTAAAAAACTCAACTGGATAAACAAAGGGGACAAGATGCTTTACAAAGTTTATGAGAAGAGATGTCCAAGAGAAAATACAACTGTTAAAGATGATGCCAACCATTCTTTGCTCCCTCACTGCCCCTCATTTTCCCTCAGAACCAAAATTATCTCAGCAAAGAATGTTTAAAAGCCCAAGAGTGGACAAAGAGTGGAAAACCAGGATCTCATCACTGAATGGGCACAAACAGAACTTCTTCTTTCTCTTGTAGATCAGTTTACAAACAGAATTTCTTTTTCTTGTAGATCAGTTTAGAATCCTTGGTTCTGCTGAGGAGATCCTTGGTTTTCCTGCAGACACTGTGGTGGACATTCCAACATCCAAACATGGCAGCAGACACAGCCAGGCATGGAGAAAACAAAATCCCCCATTTTTTTTTTCTTTTTCCACTTGGAAATACATGTGTAAAACTGAAATGGCAAAGACTTGACTGCTGCCACTTCCAAAAGGGCAGTCCAGGCTCTGGTTTTCTATTTTCCAAAGGTTTTGATGTGGGAAGAAGTCTAAGGAACAATGAGCCCTCAAAGTGGTACAGGCTGCACTTCTCAGTGGGACTGATTCTGTCAGAGCCTGCTCTTCCATTAGGAAATTCCAGCCAATAAAATAGTTTAATTAAAGTTTAAATGAAGTTTTAATAGAAGTTTGAAGAGTTAAAATTAAGTTCTGGAGACTGTTGACTGAAAATTACCAGCACCATTGTTCAGGTTGGTCATGCACATATATTTACACATATATTTCCCTGTGTTTTTTTTTTTTCATTTTGGACAATAACAGCTCAAATTTTAGGCTTTTGGGTGGAAAAGGTGAGTTTTCACTTTTTCAAAGTTTCCACATTATGTGAGTGCACTGAAACCTTCCATTTAAAAACCTGGAAGCTCCAAAACCTTTATGAAGGGCAGAATGACATTTAAAGTTTCACATGGTGCTGCAGAATTGCAAGATAATTCTGCCAGCAAGAGACAGATGCACAACCATGCCATTAATGGCAGTTAATTAAAATTCTCTTACATGACTACTTAGCAAATTTGCTTTCTTAAAGGTTCTCATCCAGGGGGTGTCATAGGAAGCAGCTCCGTGGCCTCTCATGTGTTGTTTGAGGTACTCTGCCTACAACCAGCAGCAAGAAAGCAAGGTCAGAAAGGCAAAAATCCAGAATTCAAGCATCAGGGATGAGAAAAAACCAAGAGGGATTGAGGTCCTAGCACAAGATTCTTTTAAAGATACAAAGAAAAAGGAAGTGGCTGAAAGAAGCCAAGTGTCTGTTCAAAGGGTGGAAAATAAGAGTCAGGTAAAGGCTGGTTCTGGTAAAGCCAGTACCCAAAAAGCTAAAAAAGAACTTCAGCTTCAGTATTTATGTCACAGCATCATCTAAAGAAGCTTTTATATCTGAATTAATGACAGCAGAAAAGTTTAACAAAGAAATACAAATGTGTACTGGTATTTAATTTTTACTTCACCACATTCCCTTCCTTTCCCTTTCCCCTTAATTTTGGAATAATTTCAGTTATAATCATGACATCACTCTGTAAATTAATTTCAAGTCTCATTTCTCTCATTGCTTTGAGTTTCACCAAGTTTTGTTTTTTTTGCTCTTACCTGGCTGGTCAGTTTGGACACCTCCTTGGCCAGCTCAATGTCTGGACGTCCCAGCATGGTCACACCCACACCTGCTGCTCCACGCTTCTTATATTCAATCTAATTAAAGAAATAAATCCTTTAGAGTGAGGAAACACCCTTTTAATTATTCTGCTGGATTTTGTAATTAAATTCATGCTAAAGGATTATACAGAAGATTTAAAACCACTCACATTGCTGATTAATTTGGCAGCCTGAGTTGCTTTCTTAATATCTGGTCGATCTGCTATAGGTGTGTAGTGGAGTTTGGATTTGGCATCTTTCTTGTATTCAATCTAATCCATGGAAAAAGACAGAGGAAAGAAAATTAATGAGGTTTATCCACTGGGAATACACCAATTCAGGACACAGCAACATGAGAAAGTCCATGGGTTTGTTTAGGAAATCAATTCACAAGGCATGGATATGGGAATCTGGTTTTGCAAGTTGTCTATAAGTGAAGAAATAAATATGGGAAATTCTGCCTGTATTTGAAAGGATGAAAACAATTATTAGATGTGATTTCCTCCAGATTACTTGAAATCCTACAATGAGATTTAAATATAAACCCCTTTTTCAGTGCAATTTCATATTTGTAAAGATTTGCACCTTTATCTATCAAAATCACACCTGAACATGGAGGCTGGGAGGAAATTCAGAAATCCATAAACTTGGGTTTTTCCAGCTCAATTTGCTTACATAACCTACTGAATTAATGGGAAAAGAGGCAAACTTACTGTGCTCTGGTTTTTAGCAACTTCCATGGCATGTTTCACTTCAGGAGGCTCCAGCATGACAGAGTAATTGGATTTGCCTTTCTCCTTCACAAACTTCTTTTTGTAGTTTGTCTGTCATGAACAACAAATACCTCATGTGAGTTTTTAATGTCACACAGATGGAAATGATACAGAAATTTGGAAAAAAGCTCCTTGAAACTGGTGGATAAAGAGGAGTCACCTCATTCCCAAAATGTGTAGGCTGCAGGTTTTGGGGTTGGGATGAGAAAAGCTCAGCTTTGGGGATGATGAGCTGAGTCTGAACTCACCTCACTGACGTTCTTGGTCACCTCCTTCACGTGGACAGTGTCCCTGGTCTCGGGCAGGGTGGTGAAAGAGCCATGGGGCAGCTGCTTCTTGCTCTGCTCTTTGTACTTGTTCTGCCAGCACAGGGGAAAAGCAGGTAAAACCCAGCAGCTCCAGGATGGGATGAAATTCAATCAATCAGTAAATGAATTATTACCTCAGACACCAGGGAGCTGACGTTCTTAGCCAGCAGGATCTGAGGGGTGTCTGGAACAACCTGGTAGGTCCCACGGGCTTTGTTGTGCTTCTCTTTGTATTTTATCTAGCAGGAAGGAGAGAGAGCAGCTTGAATAATGTGCATTTTGTCTTCTGGCAGGATCAAAAGTAATCAGTATGGTTGTGTTTGCTTGTGAGTGCAGAATTTTGTAGAAAATCCCATGTTCTGACATTTTACAGCCTAATCCATACATTCCTATAGCTCTCACTTGGAATTTTTTAAATATACTGTTAGTAATTATTAAAAATATTTTGTGTTATTATTAAAATATTTTGTGTTATTATTAAATATATTTTGTGCTGTTTCCACACATTTTCTCCAGACACTTCCATTTCAATATCAGGAATGCACAGATGCACCTGGGTGTAAGGTCCAGGGGTGTTCAGGCCATGTTAACTTTGAATGTTAATTTAATCCATGAACTAGGCCTTTACAAGACCAAATTTATTCTTAATTCATTCAGTCAGTTTATTAATTAAATAAATCAAATAATGAAGTGAGACTGAGAACAACTGTTCAAAGCTTCGTTATAAATTCAATTATATTTGCAATAGAGCAGTTAAGCAGGGAGTAAAGTGGTAGTAGAGGACTTGGAGAGGAAAGGTGAGTTCAGTGCTTACATCACTGGCCAGGATGGCATTATTTAAGGCCAACACTGTGTTTTTATCATCTGTGACAGAAATTTTGCACCCCTTGAGGAATTCCCGGTCCAGTTTGTATTCATACTGCAGGAAGAAAAAATAAAAGATAAAGTAAGAGAGTGTCTTCTCCAATTTTTAAAAAATCCTGAATAGGAGAGATGGGGAAAGGGAATATTCAGAGTATTCTGATTTTCTTACATCACTCTGCTGCAGAGAGGACTTGGCTGCTTGAACAAAGTCAGGCCTGTCAGCAATCAGGTGCCAGTGGGCTTTGGCTGCTTCGTATTTCTTCTTATAATCCAGCTGTGTGCAGGGAAAAACCAAACAGGAAGAGTTCATTGGAAACTGATGATTTGTACATACAAAGGCCAATACATAGAGTACATACAGAGGCCAATTCCTTTGGGTCTGTGAGAAGAGGTGAGAAAATGTATCTGCACCAGATTAGGGCTTTTCTCTGGGTCAGGCACAGCCCAGTCACTGCAGATTTTCCACTGCTGGGTGAAGAAAGGAGTAAGAAGGTGGAGAAAGGAATAAAAAGGTAGAGAAAGGAATATGAAGGTGGAGAAAGGAATACGAAGGTGGAGAAAGGAATACGAAGGTGGAGAAAGAATATGAAAGACTGAAATGATGTCCTGACTTTGGAGAAGGGGGAAGCTTTCAGATTCTTCCTGCTGAAATGGTTTTGGCACCAATAACAGAAAACAAAGGGAAGTTTTCCATGAAGCTTTGCTTTGTCTCCCACAGCACCATCCCACAGAATTCCTGGGGTCCTCTGTGTCTCTGCCAGGAAAACAGAGGACAGCTGGAAGGATGGGATGTGTGAACCACAAGGACAACTCACCAGAGTGAGCACTTCAGTATGAAATAAATTAATCCACATTTTATTCCAGCAGCGTAAGGATTAGAAGCGATGCCCAAAAATTCAGTGGAATTTAATTTCTTGTGGAATTTAATTTCTTGTGGAAATAATTCCTTGTGGCTTCCACTGCCAGCTCCCAACACCCTCCAGAATAAAATGAACACATGAGCAGGACAGAACTCACGTTGCTGTTCAGTTTGTAGGCGTGTCTGGGAGTTTTGATGTGAACTGAATCTGCCACGACGGTGCAGCGAGATTTGCTCCTCTCATACATCTCTTTGTATTTCAACTAAAGAAAGACAAAGGTGTAAAACTGTTTACAAAGAGATCATATCAGCATCAACAGGAAAAGCATCCAAATAGGAAAAAACTAATTAAAATTGTCTGGATAAAATCTAAGAAGGAGGAAATGGCTGGAGGTGGCACTCAGAAAATCAAGATGAAACAAAACCTATTTATGTAAATTCTGAATATTTCTAGTTTTTTGTAGCCAAAAGAAATCCTCTGAAGAAACTTATTTTCTGATAGTTACACTAACTGAAAACTCCTTCAGAGAATCTCAGCACTCAGTTTGGAACTTTAAAAACACCCTTCAATTCACATCTCTGCCTCTCAGTGATCCAGTTTAGAATCTGGATAAAAATTGTTATTTTTCCTCCTGGATTTACTAGTTAAGTAGAAATCCATGAAGCATCTGGATGAGATTCAGGCTACTTATTCTGACAGTACTACACTGAGTTTCAGAAGTTTCAGTATCCTCATTTATGGATACCTAAGGAACAACAAAACAAAAGACAGAGAGAATGGGCAGGAGAAGAAATTAGGAGCAGGAATTCTAAATTCTGTATTATTTTATCCACCCTTTTCTCTCTCCTTCTTACTTTTCAATTGCCCCAGAATCAAAACATATTTATTTTAGATCAGAATATTTACCTTACATATTCCCAGTATTCATATAAGAAGTTAATAAACACAGCTATACATGAAGTATTCTATTTAAGCCTCAAAAAAAAAAAAAAAAAAAAAAAAATCCACTAGAGGAAGAAAAATCAGAAAAAAACCTCTCCAAATTAATGATTTAGAGACCACTCCCAGCTCATGGCTTTTATTTCTGGTGAGGGGTGGTTTGTCCCTGCAACAAAATGTTCCAAGAGCTCCAGAAGAAAATTCTATGAAAAACTTCCTGGGTTTTGAAAAAGCACTGAATGCAGATAGAGTTTTACAGGCCAATATGGTCTAAGAAGGGGGTGTTTTTACCTGACAGGGTTACACAGGAGTTATAAACATTGGCTGTCAAGTTAAAAGGTGAATTTTGGGTGGTTTTGGTGCCACAGAGGATTGACTCACATCGCTGATCCTGTCCTTGACCCTGCGCACGTGCAGCAGCATCGGCGTGTCCTGGATGGTGGTGTAGCCCTTGGGCTTGGCTTTGTTGTATTCCAGCTTGTAAATAATCTGAAGGGACAAATTGAAGGTTGGATTATTTCTTGGAATCCTTGGAGCCAGTTGGAAACTCCCTGGGGGTGATTATGCCATTCCAAAGGCTCCACACTTACGTCGCTGATCTGTTTGTTGACCTTCGTGGTCCGTAAATATTCTGGAGTGTCCAGAACTGTGGTGTATTTGCCTTTCTTCTTCTCATAGTCCTTCTTGTACTGGATCTGGAGATGGGGAAAGGCTCTGAGTTAATCACACAGAGCAGGACAAAACCTCTTCCAGAGGTGGGGTTATATCCCTGGATAAAACTGCAAAACCCTCCCACAAAGGCAAAGGAAGCAGAACATGCACCATGAGCTGAATTGCAAACCCCTTCCTTGCCTAGGAGGCCTCCTGTTTGTTTGGCTGATCAATTTTATGGTTATTTCAAGCTAAAATCTTCAGGACTGAGCTAAAAAATCCAATCTTTGCAGAGACTTTTAAATTTCATAATGGATAATATCTAATTTTTAAATATTTATCTTGGAGGTCTTTTCCAACCTTAATGGTTCTGTGATCAGAGTGAAGAGAAATGTAAATCATCTCACACAGCAGGAGATAAAAACATTACCAAATTTATCACAATGCCAGGATATTTTCAAGGCTTTGGCAGCAGCATTTGTGCCTTGGTAAGGATTTTCTTAAAGATCACCTTGCCCTGCTCAGGTTTCTAAACCTTTATTCACAGAGTTCAGTGAGAACAGGTTCACCAAGGATGGGAATTCATTGCAGGCAGCCTCAAGGCAGCTGGAAAAGGTTAGAACACATTTTTTTAAAAAGAATTTTCATGCTCTACCCTTTATCAGAAAATGAAACCATGCATTTGAAATGGGACTGAGACAGACAAAATATGAAAAATGATGAACAAATAATCAATGATGACATGAAGTGAACTTGGGGGGACATGCAGGTCAGACACTTCTTTTTATGAATTCAAACATACTCAAAGTTACCTGCAAGGAGTTTTTAGTGAAAGGATAGAAATCCATAGAAAAATGGAACAAAACTCTCTGAAAGACCTTCAGTAATTTATTACTGAAGAATGTCACTATTGGCACGGGCAAAAACCAAGAATTTTGTTTTCAACTGTTGCATTTCCAGTCTATCATTTATCTTCCAATTCACTATCAGGAATGATTTTTAACCCTGCAAAGGGTGAGCTGACTGCCAGCAGCTGTGATTTCAGAGCAGAAGTAACTGTTCTGTCTCTGACACCATTCTGGGCACAGTGGGAGATAAATATTGGAATCTCTCTGGCAAATCCATCATCTTCTTCCTGAATTAAGGAACTGGGGTTACCAAAAGTGGCCAGGCCCAGAAGTGGTGTCAGAATGAGAACTGGGTTAGGGAAATACCAGGAAGAGCTAACATCCAATATCTGAAATGTATGGAAAATTGCTTTTTTTATACAAATATGTGAAATCCATACCAATTGTTGATAATAAAAGGAGAAAATGGGGACAAGCTCAGCCTGAGCTGAGCAAATACTGTTTCAGATATTCTGTTTTATTTTACCACAGCCAGCATTAAGCACATTGAGGAAGCTCTGGGGGTCTGAATTCCATGGAAAGAGAGGGAGCAGTCAATATGCCAAGTCCAAGCAGCTACAGTGGGTATCTAAGGTGTCCCAGAGCCCTGCAGATTACCTGGCTCCACAGGTATGTGTTGTAGAGTGCTGTCAGCATATCTGGCCTCAGTATTTCATTGCATCCGTGCTGCAGGAGCATCTTGGCAAGGGATTTATAGCTTTTCTGTCCATGCAAATGGCAACCAAGGACAAGAGAGACTCATGAACAACATGAACAATGACACAGCTCTAGATCCCAGGCACTTGGAGAGTGGAGAGATTTAGGCAAGGTGCTGTATGTATTCATCCACATGTGCATGCAATTCACAGCTGAGTATTTAGCATTGCTAAGATTAAATATTAACAAATATTCCTGCTCTCACATTAAGGAAATGATGAAATTTTGGGGGGAGATGAGAGCAAATTAGAGATTAAAGCAAAGATGTCCTTGTAGCTTTATCCAGAAATGAGTAAGAAGATTTGAAAAGAGAGGTAAAACTAAATGCTTGATTCTGCATTTTTTAAAAACCTCAGCAGTGACTTCAGGAGGGGATTCCTGATGTCCATTGATGCACAATAATGGAAGTACATACAGGACAGATGGACAGAGCAGCTCACACAAAAAGTGGCTCCTTTTTGGGTGGCAGGATGGAGATTGAGTGAGCAGATGAAGAAACATGAGGGTGTCCCAGGGCTGTGACACTGCTGGTGGGAGGTGGCACCCAGAGCTGCTCCAGGTGTCCCCACAGTACCTGGCTGCTCAGAGTGCTGCCCCACTTGGCCAGCAGGGTCCTGGGGTCATCCACAATAACGCTGTACCTAGCTTTGAGCTTCTCATAGGCTGCTTTATATAATTTCTGCTCAGAATAGCACAATACAGTGTAACAAGAGAGAGTTAAGATACAGAGAGATCACTGGTATAACCTCTTTAAAGGCTGGGGTTGAAGGTTGTGTCCAAAAGAGAAAAAATAATTAAAGATAAAAACAAAATTTAGGAAAAAAAAACCAACCAAAAAAAAATCACAAAAAAACCCCAAACCAAACCAAACCAAAAAACCCATCAAAAAACCCCAACAAAACAAGCAACAACAAAAAAACCCAAGAAAAAACAAAAAAAACACCTCCCAAAAAAACCCAACCCAAACCAAATAAAAAACCCTAAAAAACAAAACAAAAAAAATAAACCACAACAACAAAACAAAACAAAAAACAAAAAAAAAAAAAAAAAAGGAAATATTTCCAAATGGTAAAAGCATTTCTAAATTGCCTCTGGAAGGCCTACAGTTTAAGGATGTCTCTATTCCATCCCTTAATAAGGAATTTTATGACTTAATTTCTTCATGAAAAGTGACTGCAGAAGCAACCCTCTACTGTAGATTCCTGAGCTGAGTCCAAAGAAAACACAATGAGATGTTATTAAATTATTATCACTTATGTAACAGAAGATATTTAGGCAAGTTCATTTCAATATATGGAGCTCCCATTGATAAAATTTTACCCATATATACTTCTGATATTATTTTTTTCCTTCTTTGCTCTATGCTCAACAATAAGACTGAATAATCTTCATAAAAATTCTGGTGCTTGTTGTGAAACAGCTTTTCTTACCTAGAACAGGTAATACAGTAATAAACTTACTGACAGGTAATGATATAACACAGTGGCTGGTGAAAAAGAATGAAATATTAAGATATAAACCTAAATATCTGCTTCTTTAATGAAAAGCATCAGATTTGGATGTGCTATTCCAACTCCAAGCTGGTGGGAATCACCCTGAACATGATGTTTTCCATGGAATTTGTCCTGGGGTGTACAGCACTAATCTTACAAACCCCAGGAGTGATCTGAATGTTAAACCCAGGGGTGTTCATTAATTATTAGGTTGTATCAATTGGTTCTTTAGCACTACAGGAGGAAAATAAGTAAAAGTTGAGTTGTAGAGGGGTAAAATTCCAGGCAAAATCACTGAAATTAAACGAGCTGTGGCAACTTCAGACATAACTCTGTCTTCCTAACACCAGTAAAGATTTTATCAGTGTTCTAGGAGAGCAATTGAAATTCTCTCCACACCTTTTTGAGATGGAAACCAACACTCAGGGTTCCTGTACTCAGGCTTATTTAAGTCAGCAAAGGAAAAGTTCCTTTGCCATGAAAAATGAATGGACAGGGTGGGAATTTCACTTCCTGGGCTCTGCAAATCTGTTCTGTCCTAATATTCAGAAAAACAAAAACCTTGTCTTTCATGACTTGAGTCTGATCTTAAAGCATTTTTAAGCCTGATTATAAGGAAGGACAATCTCCAACTCTGCATTTATCTCATCCTGAGCCTACAGAAGTCTTTACTCACCTCATCCATCAGCTGAGTTGCATATTTAAAATGTTCATTGCTTGGAGAGTCAGCCACATACTTGAACTTGGACTTGGTCTTCTCAAAATTCTCCTTGTACTTACACTGGAGACAAAGAAAAGCAAATACACAAAACCCAGCCCACATTAGTCCAAAGAAGGGGAAGGCAATGAAAATGTGATTTTAGAGAGAACTTATGGCAAAAAAAAAAAAAAAAAAAAGTGGAATTACTGCATTTGTGAGTTTAACTTTTCTACCAACAACAAATTGTTAATGGACAGTAAATGTCCAAAAACATTCAGTAACAATTCAGAGTGTTTCACTCACCCCACTGTAGAGCACTTTATTTTTCTCTGCCAGGACAAAATCTGGAGTATCCCACACATAGCAGCCAGTGCCTTTGAGCCATTCCAGGTCTTCCTTGTATTTAACCTTTAGAAAAGAAGTAAAAAGGCTCAGTTTTAAGCAGATAATCAGTGCTGAAATGAACCTCAGCACAATTTATTATGAAATAAATTAGTTTCTCATATTTTTGTGATGGACTCAGTTTAATTACCCACATAATCTATCATTAGGAGTTCTGTATGAATTAAAAATATTGTACAGGTAAGGGGTTATTGTGCATGTACAGAAATGTACAATTAAAGGTTGTTACAGGGCTGAACAAATCTAAGCAAATACAACTGAAATTAATTAATACTGCCTGTTAATTTGGCAAGGGGATGTGCTGCAGCTTTAACCATTGAGATTCTCTCAGTTCCCAGAATTGAGGGCAAATTCTGCTGGGGCAAATTGCAAATCACTGAACCATTTCAGCTGCCTTCCCTTTGCTGGGAAGAGGGTTTGGGTTGATTTTGGACAGCACTGTTGTCCATGCAGGGGCTGCTGGAACTCACATCACTGATGGCATCTGTGACCAGGCGGTGGTGGAAGTGCTCGGGCCGGTCTGGGATGGATCTCCAGATCCCCAGCTGGCTCATGTAATTCTCCTTATATTTGACCTACAGAGAAAATGGAAGAATTAAGTAAGACAATTGAAAAGAACACTCCAAGCCACACAGAAATTTTTTTTTTTTTTTTCCACACTAAAAGAGTGGAAATGAGATTAACTTGTAACATCAACAGCAATCGATATTCCAGAGAAAGAAAGAAATCAACACTGCTAATGCTGATATTTTCCTAATCACTTGATATATTGAAATGGAACCAAAGGCTAAATGGCCTGTTTTAGGTTATTAAGGAATGAAGATGTTGTACATACACTGCTGATGTCATCAGTGACCTTCCTGTGGTAGACAATGTCCAGAGCATCCTTCACTGTGTGGTATTTGCCCTTGGTGTTCTCAAAGGTTTCTTTGTAGCGCAGCTAGGAAAAAAAAAAGAAACACAAAAGAAGGGATTAACGTGCCAGGAATTGTTTCAGTTCAATTTCTCACTTCTCAGGAATGATATCCAGGGATATGTTGCTGTCTGACATCCCAATGGAAGCCCTGAGGAATTTTTGGAGGCTGCAGTTTCCTACAATCAGTTGTAATTTCATTGAGACTTGTGGTGAAAATTACAGAGAATTTCACCCAATTCACTTTCACATTGAGGAAAGACCATCCCTGCATCACAGGAGTGCTCTCTAGGAAAGCACAGGTGCCTCTTCTGGCATAAAAATCTACTTTAAAATCTTCTTCCCTGCCCTCCTCTAGAAGAAAGCAGGAAGATCATCCCAGTCAGTGGAGAAAAACTTTCCCAGAGGAGAAATTCCCACGTTCAGAAAAGCTGAGATGCTCCTTGGCATATTTAAAAATCACTGTTAGTGCAGTAAGATTAAATAAACCCTAGAACAAAGCACCAGCCATGCACATGTCCTTTCACATCCTGCTGGTTCTGAAATATATGGAAAAGCTCTCACAAATGAGCATTCTTAAATTGCCCTAAATCACAAATAACTATTCCACGCTTGAAAAAAATCAATTTCACCTTAACAACCTCCTGTGCAGCAGCTCAGGTAATTTTTCTCTCTAATCTGCTTCTGAATTAAAAAATGAACACATTCCCAGTGACAGGGTAGTTTACTGAAAAAGCTGATCAAAGTTATTCTGTCCTGGCCCCAGCATCAATCACTTCACTCTGTTCTGTTTGGAGACTTGATGTGTAAACAAATTATTTTTAAATATGCTTTTACTTAGTTGTACAGCCACACTTCAGTGCAATGGGAAATGAAAATGAATTATAAAAATTGGAAAAGAAAAAAGGCATTGCAATGGAATCAAATCAAAACTTAATAATGTTCCTAATTTCAAATGGAAATGGACATACAAATAAGGGGATTTTGTTGATGGGGGTACTGAGATATTCTGTGCTTTGCATGTTTGCTCCTCACTGATCTTTTTCCTGCTCTTTTCATGGAGAATCCAAGGAAAAGCAGCAGTGGGGTGTTCCTGCAGTACTCACATCACTGGCATTCAGGTAGGCTCTCTTGGCTCTGACCAGCACTGGGGTGTCAGGGACAGGGGTGTATTTGTCCTTCATCTTCTCATACTGGGTTTTGTACTTTTTCTAAGAGAAACAGCAAAAGGAAAGACTCATCATTGCAATTTTAGAAGTATTTGCCAATGTGCAAAAAAACCTTGTTTTATAAAATCCTAAAACATTTTCAGAATGTTTTATTTTACAAAGGAAATTTGGACCTTAAATATAAGAGAAAGGAAAATAAATGAAGGCTAAACAGATTTCAGCCTTGAAATTACCACTGAAAATAGAAATAAAACTTCTAAAGAGTTCAGCACAGTGGCAGCAAATTAGAAAACAAGATTTTACCTCACTGATCATGTCCTTGACATTCCTGGCATGTGTAAAGGCTTGAGTCTGACCATCAGCATGGTGGTGGGGTCTCTCCTTTGTGGCAAGCTCCACGTACAAGTACTGCAGCAAGAAGAAAATAATCAAAAAAACCCCTCACTTCTACTATATTCTACCTTAGGTCTCTGAAAACCAGCTGTAAATTCACACTATAAACATAGCCACCAATTTCTAGCAATCTTACATTGCTTCAAAATGGCCAGGAAAGCTTTTACTGTACTTTAACAATATATTAAGAAGGATCTCCTGATTGATTTTTATATCTCACCTGGCTCTGTAATTT
This sequence comes from Muscicapa striata striata, assembly GCA_030060385.1. Classification (NCBI taxonomy): domain Eukaryota; kingdom Metazoa; phylum Chordata; class Aves; order Passeriformes; family Muscicapidae; genus Muscicapa; species Muscicapa striata. The sequence continues at coordinate 499,155 of JAREIS010000351.1, forward strand.
TTGTCCTGTCTTGGCTCTTATGAGGTCAGGTGTATCAAGGATGGAAGTGTATTTTGTCTTCAGCTCATTGCCAGCAGCTCTGTAAACCAGCTGGAAAAAGACAGGTCCAGGAATTATTTCTTCTGCTGTTATTTAGAAGCTGCACAATCACAGCTTTGCTATGATAACATCTCATCTATTTCAGTAAAAAAACACAGGGAGGGGTTCATGACAGCTACAAAATTGTGCAGAAATAACAGAATTTACCTCACTCAGGTGGGTTTTTAGTTCCTGCACTGCTCTGTATCCAGGAGTATCCAACACCACCTGGAATTTAGGCCACATTTTCTTGGCAGTACTTGTGTAGATATAATTAGACTGGAAAGGAAAAGCAGTGTTAATGAAGGAAATTTTAGAGTGCAACCCAGCAGTGCTTTGAAACAAGGAATTGGCTGCACAGCACAAATGCTCATTTTCCTGTGCTTCACTTCCTGCATGCACAGAAATAAATCCACTGATGCCAAGCTCAGTTCCCAGAGGAAAATTCTTACCCAGAGCTTGCGGAGCTCGCGGGCACGGACCATGTCAGGGGTGTCATACAGGAAACAACCCAAGCCCTTCAACCAGCTCAGGTCCTCTTTGTATTTAATCTACAAGAGAAATCCAAATCAACTTTAGCGACTTCTGCCATAATTTCAATCATCAGTCCTTAAACACTGAGAGAAAGCATTTTTTTGTTCCAGAATAGAAAGGATGTGGGGGAAAAAAAGAGAGGAAACCAATGCCACTGTGAGCAGAGGCCTCAGCAGGTGTGGGAGCAGCAGCTGCTTACGTCACTGGTGATGTCCCCAACGTAGCGACAGTGCAGCACGTGAGGGGTGTAGGGCAGGGAGATCAGGTGGCCCTGCATCTTGAAGAAATCTGACTTGTAGATCAGCTGAAAAACAAGGAGCAGAACAGCATTTCAGGTGTTTGGTCAGGGAATGATCTCAGTTGCTCCAGTTGTTCTGTTGGGAAGGCACCTACATCGCTGACAGCCTCCTGGGTGGCTCGGACTTGGCGGATTTCGGGTGTGTCAGGGGTGGTGTGGATCTTGTCCTTGTTCTTGTGGTATGTTGCTCTGTACAGCCTCTGTCACAAGAGACAACATTCTGCATTTTAACACAGCTTAAAACCTTGAAATGGTAAAGAAGTTCAGCACAGCATAAGTACTTCTTACACAAATTACTATTTTCTACCCAGGCAAAGATTTTCCATTAATTGTTTTCAATAAATTATGGAAATGTCAGACTCTAATCCTAAAAACATGTAAATACATTTATTTAATTTCCATGCTGTTAAAGCCAGTGATCACAGAAGTGAGTCAATATATATAAAACCTCAAACTATTGTAACTCAATTTTATACAATAATTTCTATTCAGCTTTAATCACAGCTAATAATATTAGGCTGCACTTTTTTATTATGGTTACAGTTTCACCCTGGATCAATGATCCCTCAACCATTTTTGATGGATACTTCTCTAAATAATTAAAAAAGCCTCAAAGAAGAGGGATTCTACAACTTGCCAGTCAATGTATTCTCATTGTGTATATTGTGGGAACTACAAGTACAACTGAAAGCAAAAATTTATATTTACTGTACCTCGTTAATGACTTGATTGACTTTCCTCACATTTTCAAAGCCAACATCTTTAGGTCCCAGAGTGTAGCCCTTGGCTTTCATGTGTTCATAGGCTTCTTTATATTTCAGCTATAAGAAATACAAGAATACACAGAAGCTAAATTTGATTATGATTCTGGCTACACTGCAGCCCTGACAGCAATTTATGCTGTAAAAAGAGATAGATTTTAAGGGATAAACAAGTGAGATGTAGCTGTATCAGAGTTAAATACACCACTCATCATAATGATTTCTCACTTTATCATACAGCCCAAAATTAATTATATGATAAAATTTTCTTGCATTTAAGAAGGTATTTGTATAATGCTGAGGAAATTTATATTTTGATAGTAAAGGCCCAAACTGAGAGTCCTTTATCTGGGACTGCTGATCACTCCTGTCTTAGGCTGCAATACAGGATGTGACCAAAAGTATGTATTCTATCCCCATCTGTTAAACCAGCTGGGGCAGTGTTCTTTATCTCTCCCACAGCCCATCCTCCCTCCAGGAGAGATCTCCTGTTCATGGCCAGTGAGTCCCAGGGCATGGCTGATAAAATTCCATCATCCCATGGCAGATGCTCCAGCCAGGGGAGGAGCCAAGCCTTTCCTACCCAGAGAAAAACTGACATTTGGAACAGCAGAGCAGCCTTTGCCACTGGATCCCAGAGGAAAACCAGACCCTGCCACATCATCCCTGCACCTTCAGAGGAAACTGCCCCTTCTCCAGGAGCACTGCTCCAGCTGAGCCACATCTGCCACTGCAGGAGGATGCAGCCACCATGGAATGGGACTGTGCCAACACCCTGACTGACTGACGGGTGTCAGCTTGGATTCTGACTCTGGCAGGGTTTGGGATTGTTCTTTGTAACACTGCATTTCTATTTTAATTTTCCTAGTAAAGAACTGTTATTCCTATTCCTATATCTTTGCCTGAGAGCCTCTTAATTTCTAAATTATAATAATTTGGAGGGAGGGAGTTTACATTCTCCATTTCAAGAGAGGCTCCTGCCTTTCTTAGCAGACAGCTGTGTTTCAAGCCAAGACAACTCCCGTGGTGTGGAAGGATTTGGTGCCTGACTTACATCGCTGCCGATGTGCTGCGCGTGTTTGGCGTGCTGGAAGTTCGGGGTGTCCGTGGGAAGGCTGTACCCAGTGGGCAGAGCATTCACACCAGCCCAGCGATACAAATTCTGCAAGAGGAGGGAGAGAAAGAGACTGAGTACAACTGCCAGCAACACTGGAGGGGAAAACCCCCTCCAGAGAAATCATTCAATCACAACTGGCAAAAGATTTCCCCATGTCTGGGGGAAAAAATGCATTAAAATGTGTTTTTAGAGTTCAAATGAAGATATTTTCCCACTTTCATTTCAGAGCAGTGGCATGCAGCTTCACCTGAAAAGCTAAAACCAGACAATTTGGTTTTTCAGCATCATAAACTCTGTGGAGCCCAAAGTTTTGTGCTTACCTCACTCTGTATTTTGTTTGCATTATATGCCCGTTCCAAATCCACTGTTTTATCAGTAGAGATCATCTTGCCTTGGACATTCTTCTTGTAATCACCACGATAGATAGCCTGGGAAAGAGAAAAAGTCATCATTGTCACATTCTCTCACAGGATGTTTGTTTGCATACAATGGGAATTGTTCTAAAAAACTGGATTAAAGATTTTTGGCTTCAGGCAATTAATGATTTTAGTGATTGTGTCTACAATGAGGTGTAGATAACCAACAGTGATTAAAATTAAATTACTAAAAACATATTAAAAGTCGTATTTTTAAAGCTGGTGAGGTTACAGCATTTGGAATACTGGATGGAAGGTGAGAAAAACACTTACCTCACTTAAATTCAAGGCACTGATCACATTCTGGACGTAGACAGGAGTGTCTGTGACCACAGTGAAGTCCTTCTTCATTTTTTCTGCTTTAGATTTATACTTAATCTGCAGAAAGAAAGCAAGAGCTCTAATTACTAATGCTAGTAGTTTTCATTTCATTTATTGTATTATCATATTTACTATTCTTACTATTTATTTCATCACTGAGCTATTTTATCAGTGAACCACTATTGAAACAAAGTATATTGGAACTATGGCTTGTTATTTAATAACTCCTCCAATCAAGAAGGATAAATAACATTTTCCAGAGCTACACCTGGAGTGGAATAAAGCCACAGTGGAATGAAAAAGAAGAGTAAGAAGCAAACCCAGAGTTATCCACTCACATCACTGCGAAGGTCATAGGCTTGTTTGGCGTGGAGGATTTCAGGAGTGTCCCAGACAAAGCAGCCAATGCCTTTCAGCCAGTTCAGGTCATCCTTGTAGATCACCTAAGGAAGCAGAGAAGGAACCTGTAAGAATTCCATCAGGATCTGATCCCTTACTTCTAAATCACTCCAAAACACAACTGTCAAATGATAGCAAGGAAAGTTTCTACTACTTGGATTTGTTGTTGTTATTTGAGAAAATCAAAATAATTCCTTATGGAATTTAAATATTTTTTGTTCCTTCAATTTGGGCAATAAATTAAAAATCCAATTTTTTTTTAAAAAAACTATCTGCAAATCTTACTGGGCACTGATTTACTGCCACATCCTACTTCTGGCCTGACCTGCTCAAGGCAAGTATGCAGAAGCTTTGTCCAACCAAGATTTTCTCAGACTTCCAAACCTCATGCAACCAAATAAAGGACAATTTACAGGCAGGGTAGAATTGTAATGCTATGACCCAAATGCCTACACTATCAACACTGAAATTATTGAAATTGTTGCACAGAGGTTGTAGACTCACCATCCCTGGAAGTATCCAAGGCCAGGTTGGACAGGGGTTGGAACAACCTGGGATAGTGGAAGGTGTCCCATAGCAGAGAGTGGAACTGGATGAGCTTCAAGGTCCTTTCCAACCCAAACCATTCTGGGATTTTCTGATTCTATTCAACCAAGCCCCATCTCAATGACCCATTTATTGCCAAGTGTCATAACAATGAAGCAGCAACTTCAGAGCGCTCCAGTAACATTTTTTGCTAAATCATTTCCTCCAACAGAGCACAAATGAGGGAATTCTCTCAAAAGCAAGCCAGGAACAAGAGATTTGGGGACTCACATCACTGATTTGGTCGGTGACTGCTCGCACGTGGGTGTTGACCTGCAGGTCTGGCAGGCAGAGCCACTCGTGGAGCCGCGTGCGATAATCGACCTCGCTGATCTTCTTCTGGGCATCCTTGGCTGAGATGATGTCCACCATGTCTGGCACAATGTGGACCTTGGCTTTGGTCTTCTCGTAGGCTTCTTTGTACAGGCGCTGTGGAGTTAAAAAAAAAGTTTTAATCAAGCTGATGTTGCATTTTGGCTATAGGAGCAGCAGAAAGGATAATGCAACATAGTTCTTCTTTATTTAAAGAAACACCACACTTATGCAGGGTAGTTCGTGTAAAACAGACTAGAAAAGACTCATTGGTCCAAGAAGGCAACACTTTTTTGAAAACATGTTTTCTGCAAATCATCACGAGACACTCACGTGGCTCTGCAGGTGCATAATCATTGCTATAATTTCTTATCTTTGTGCAGCCTGAGAAGCCCAAGGCTTCAAGGCTGCTTTTTCCCTGGTTCCCAGCAGTATCCAACAACAAGCTGAGGCATAAATTGTTGATCAGTTTGGAGGAAATCATTGCTGTTTTCATGGGATGTCAGTTGGAGAGCAATCACTTTGGCCCTGACTAAAATTTACATCTGGCCTGCTCTAAAAATAATTTGCAGAACCTCAGCAAGGGAGGCAAAACGTGATTTGTTTAATTTTCATTGAGCTGATTGAGTTAAAAGGAGGCAGAAGATGATTTCACCTATATTACATTAAAGGTTTGGCCACGCAGGCAATGCAGTAATTGAGTTAAAACTTAAATTTATGGTTGCATTCCAGAATTTAGCAAATACTGCACACTGCCAAATGCATGTGGGAATGGGATGTCTGGATCAAGGCATGGGGATTCTTTGAGTGTCTGCTTCTGAGACAAGCATGGCTTGATCAGGAAAACACAAATCCAGAACCAACACTTACATCAATGTTGAGCTTCCCAACTCTGAGGCACCTCTCTGTATTGGGATCATCCTCAACACCTCTGGGGAGGGTGTACAGGGCTTTGAACTTGTCATACTCCTCACGGTATTTGACCTGAGCACAAGCAAAGAAATGCAGAAATTAACTGACTCTAACGAGTCAGTTGTGGTTTTGGAACAAAATTCATCATCATTAAGCAAAAAAAGTTGAGACCAGCAAGTAGAGAAAGCCTCTAAAGCAGGATTTTAGTTTTGTGTTCTGTCTTAAATGGCAAAGAAGGCACATCTTAACAGTCAGGTTGTAAAACAACAGCTGACTAGAGGATTTTAAAAATAAATAGATGTAGAATAAGGCACTTATTTATTGTTCCAGCTGTTTCATTTAAAGAGATCTGTGGACTGGTCTCTCTTAATTTCAATTTCAGTAGAGCATAAGATGTTTTCTATACTTAGTAAGCATCATTTAAAGATTTTTGGTGTTTTTCTGACCTGGATGCTCATGAACCTTAGACTAGAAAAACCCTGACATTTTCAGTTTGGATTACTATAAAAACTTTTTTTTTCCCATAACAAGAAGCCACAAATTACTGTTACCCAAATGAATATCAGAGAAAAATCATTATCTACAGATACATATTATATCTCTATTAAAAAGAGAAGGTAAATTAAAGTTTAAAAAATATTGATATCCATAGTAGATGCAAGGCATGAAGGATTTAATTGCTGGAATTGATGATCTGATTAAAAAAAAGAAAAATTTAATTCACTTACAATGCTTGCATTGTGCTTCAGCTCTTTGGCACGTGCCAAGGCTACAGAATCTGAGGGCAGTGCATAGCTGGTGGCCTTCACTTTATCCCAGGCCTTCTTGTAGAGGTTCTGTGGGGAAATAGAAAGTTTGTGTGAGTGGAAAATTAATTCCTGTAAATAATTACCAACAACCAGTAGAAATGAAAAAATTAAAAAATAGAAATATTTTGCTTTTATTTAGACACCACATAGTAAAGTAGTGTAAAGAAGATATTATATGATACTTAATATCAAGTATCAATATCAATACAATACAATATCAAGTGCATGTAAAAGGTGATAAAAATCCTTTCTAACTATTCATGTCTGTTCTCATATGAGGTTTTAACTTTGGTCAGGTGCAATTTTATTAATCCAAGTGTTTTGCCAAGACTGGCAATACAGCTGGAAAATATGGCTCTTGCCTGAAATACAACATCTCCAAGGACAAGTAGTGCAGAGGGCCAGCACTGGCTTTGAGAAGCTCTTGGTTTGGATGTTTATCTTCAAACAGTGTGAACAAACAAAATAAAACCAAAATCCCACATTAAAGGTGCTTAAGAGAAAAAAAAAAGTGTATAAACACTTACATCACTATAGAGATGCTTCAAACTCTGAACTCTTTCATAATCCACTGTCTCAGTCACAGTTGTGTACTTGTCCTTAGTTTTGTGGAATTCCTCCTTGTATTTCACCTGGAAAATGAAAGCTGGGTTTAGTGAATTGTTTCAATTCTCAGAAGGACAATCCTGAGCAGAAAAGGTGGGGATTCACCTCACTGGCATTGGCAGCACTTTGCAGAGCAGTCACATAGACAGGGGTGTCTGTAACCACGCTGAAGTTCTGGAAGTTCTCCTTCCCTGCAGAGGTGTATTTTATCTAGGGACACAAAACCAACAAAACACTCTTTAGTGCTGAAAATGACCTGGAAATCCCCTGCCAGCTTCCTATAAAATCACATCTGGACAGAAATCAGAGATTACAGCTCAGTTAAGATTGACTCTGAAAGTGACAGGTCATAAAATAGAAATACTTAATATACAGTCAGTATGAACTAAGGAATAATGAAATAAAAACCCACAGCTATCTTTACATTCTTGTGTTTTCTCCTCCACCAATAAAACAAGTGATGTCTTTACAGAAGCAACTCCAAGACTGTATTTTCACTGTTTAAACAAAATATTTCCAATGTAACAGGAATTACTTCATTCTGCTCTGGACTAGGACATGTCAACCTCAGTGAATCACAAATGGAAGAAAAAAATACATAAGTATTTATTTATTTAAGGAAAACTTACCTGGCTCTGCAGGTCATAGGATTTCTTAGCCTGGATGATTTGTGGAGTATCCCAGACATAACACCCAAGTCCCTTCAGCCAGTTTAAGTCATCTTTATACACAGCCTACATGGAAGAAAAAGAACATTAGGTCAGGAAGAAGTTTGCCTTCTGCCAATTAAACCAAGGAATTCTGCATCCTACTAAGCCAGGCAATTATCACACCCTCAGATTGGTTGGCCCAAGCTGAGACACCTCTGACTGCAGAATATGAGCACCATTCTCTCACCTATGGGCTGATACAACCCCAACAAACAAGGGGAATTCTTTTCCAAACCCACTGGATCCAGAAGGACCCCCTGTGCTAATTCCAGCATTCCCAACTACAATAGATAAGGATCTCTGCAGTGATTGGTACTAAGAATCTAAAGCTATGGTTGTTAATTTATTAATTTCATATTTAAATATTACGGGAGTTACTTGGGAAAATGATGGGAAAGGCTCCTATAATGTCAAACAAATGGGTTCAGTAAGTTCAAAGGCTCCTATAATGTCAAACAAATTGGTTCAGTAAGTTCAAAGGCTGCTGTAATGTCAAACAAATGGGTTCAGTAAATTCACATAAGCTTAGAAGGGTTGGACAATGCTCTCAGGCTCCTGGTGGGATTTTTGGGCTGTCCTGTGCAGGACCAGGAGTTGGACTGGATGACTTTGATGGGTCCCTTCCAACCCAGCCTATTTTATGATTTTAAATAAATGATAAGCTTACATCACTCAGAATCTCCTGGGCTTTCCTGGCATGAATAACATCATTTTCTTCAGGGGAACAACTCCACTGGTGGAAGTACGTGCGGTACTCCAGATCACTGAGGATGTACTGGCACTTCTTGGCCAGGACATGGTTCATCATGTCAGCTGGAATATGGACATTCTTCTTGGTGTCTTCATAATTCTTTCTGTAGGCCAGCTGGAAAGCAAAGATTGGGGAAAAGGTGAGAGGAAATAAGAGTGATTTTCTGTACAATTTTGGATTTTGGACTGAAAGGTGACAGCATAATCTGAGATGTGTTTCTTTGATTTAGTAGCTAAGATCCTATGGGATTCAACAGGATAGAAATCCTAAATTGGATAATAATCACCTTTTAGTTTGGTGAAATTCTGTAAGGACAACTACTACCTTCATTTGCAGTTTTAACAGCTGATGAGAAAACAAACAAGTCTTCAGGACTAAAAAACTCATGCTCCACACATGGTTTTCATCTAATAAAGATAGAATATTTGGGATTACACTGATTTTATGCCCTGCATGACACGTTGTATGTGCAGTGCTAACAACAGCAACACACCAAATGTGCATTTCCTTTTCCAGTTCTTAAATTCTTATTTCAACTCAAAAGCTACACTTTTATTTGTAAAGGAAATGAATCCCAGATGGTATTTTTTACTGCTCAGATCCTTAGACTGAAGCAGAAAATGGTGGGGTTTTTTTCCCTTACTGTAGTATTTCTAATAGCTAAACAAATTCCTTCTCAATCTCCTAAATAATTTTAAACAAAATTATTCAACCCACATATAAAATAAGCATTCAGGAAACATAAACATGTTGAGATAATTTTTACTGATATTATTGTGGATTTATGTTAAGGCTGAACTTGATCTTGGAAGTCTGTTCCAACCTTAATGATCCTGTGATTCTACAGTTCTACTAAGCTTTGCATTATATATGTTTAAGTAATGAAACAGTGAATTTCACCAGTGAAATAAAGGGAATATTCCAGACTGGTTCATTCCTTACCGCACTCCTCATTTTCTGGAATTCCCGGGAGTGAATGACACTGGGGAAATCACCAATATCCTTCCCAGCCAGGTAATGACCTTTCAGCTTCTCATAGATTTCCTTATATTTAAGCTGAAAAATATCCATGTGGAAATTTTAATGTTCATTCTAACAACATATTTGAGGGGAAAAAAGGGGAAAAAAAAAAAGAAAAAAAAGGAAATCCCTTCTGACCTCACTGTTGATGTGGTTTGCATGTTTGGCTCCCACAACTGGAACATATTTCTCATCCAGAGTGTATCCAATGGGCTTGGTCTTCTCCCAAGCCTTCTTGTAATGTTTCTAGACAAAGCACATACAGGTTTTGATGAAAAAATCAATTCTATTTCTCAGTTATACACACATGGGATATGACATGGAAAACTGAATGTTTTTACAGAAGTGGTTCCCAATAAATTAAATGGAGAATGTTCATTTTGAACAGTCATTCACTATAAGGCAAACAGCACAAGTGTTCACTTCAGGAAGCTACCAGAGCACCAATTTGAGCTGATTTCTGCTCTCTTTATTATATTTATACCAGAAGAGTAATGAAAATATCTAAAAATATAGATATGACCTCTGGTTTAAAAATGCAGTATAGAATTGAGATTGATAATTTTATAGATGCTCAAAATTGTGAAAAATCTTCAAAAAAAATTGGTGTTTATTAAACAAACATTAGTGTCAATGGCACTTTTCTAATACTTATTTTGTTAAATATATTCATCTTCTGATTAAATTATGAAGTGCCTATTCATATGAATGAGTAACCACTTTTATTTTTAAAAAACAGAGGTTTCTCATTAAAATCAGTGCAACTATTGAAAAGTACCTGCTTAATAATGTAAATCATCTACAGTTTTAATTTCTTAAATGTAAAATTTATCAGTAGGCTCAGAAGATATTTTTGGATGGAATTATATTTGGTTTTGTCACACTGTTATGACTTCCAAGCACCACACAGCTCTCCTTTGAGATCACCTCAACAAGGAAAGAAATCGTCCTGTTTCCAATGATCCAAATGGGAAAGGTGAAGAAAAAAGGGATTAAATAACCTTCCCAGTGCCACTGCTGAGAGTAAAACAGCTCCTCAAGTCCACCCCACACTCTGCTGCTTTCAAAGGTTGGTATTTATGGGATCTCACCTCACTGTGGAGCAAGGACATGTCTTTGGCGTGGTGCAGAGCAGGAGTGTCATCAGACCCAATGTACTGGCCTTTCTCCTGGTTAAATGTTTCTTTGTATTTTAGCTAAAAAAAAAAAACCCAAACACAGTGTTAATCCCACAGGAGAAATACATTATTCCTATTAGTCCAATTCTTAGTAGTAGACATTAATTTTCTCTTGTGTCATTGTGTTGTATAGGACATTCTCCCCATTGTAATATACAGGCAATGTTACTGTGTCACCTCAAAATCCACATGATATTCTTGAAAAATTTAAGATACTGCCCAACAAATACAGTTTAGCAACACCAGGAACTCCAGGAACTGTTCATCGAGAACAGGACTCAGTTTTCAACAACTGTAAGAAAAATCTGTGCAAACTGTAAGTCAGGGACATGCCATATTCTTCTACAGGAAAATATTAAATTATTTGGACAGCAATATTGTGTTCATTCATATCACTTCTTACTAAACTTGTTTACCCCAGGAAAGTCTGTTATTAATGAGGTGCACACACAAATATATAAAGCTAAAACTAGTAAAGTTAGCAAAAACAATTAAATAATCTATTAATTCTTCTATATGAATTTTAATTTTTTTTTAAAAAGGTACATACATCACTCTGATTGACAGAGTTCATCTTTGCCAAAACGATCTCAGGAGTGTCAACCACACTGGTGTATTTGGAAAAGTTCTCCAGGGCTTCTTTTGTGTATGATCTCTGCAAAGAGGTGAAATAATGTCTTAAACACTGTGCATTAGAAAGAAGTGCTAATTGTGGAACTGCTGAAATACTTTCTCTTACCTTGTTTATCAGTTCCTGTGCATTCTTAACTTTCTTATGCTCCACTGAATCGAGAGGGATCCAACCACAGCCACGGAGCCATTCCAAATCAGCTTTATAAATATTCTAAACCAGAAAGACAATGCAAAAAGACAGAAATCATTGAACTCAGGATGGATTATGTGCTGTGGGCAGCATCCTGAGGCCAGACCATGTGGAAAGGACTTCCTAGGGCTGTGCCATCACTCACATCACTCTGGAGGTCGTAGGCCTGCCGTGCGTGGATCACGTCGCTCTGGTCAGGGAGGCAGGTCCACTGATGCAGGTACTGGCGGTACTCAACATCACTGACAAGGTTCTGGCCCTCCTTGGCTGCCACAACTGCCATGGCATCTGAAGGTATGTGGATTTTGGACTTGGTTTTGTTGTAGTCTGATTTGTAGAGCCGGTCGTTCTGGATCTCGCCCGCGTGCTTGTACCACACCAGCTTGGGGTCATCCCTCATCTTGGCAACTCCCACATAGTGACCTCTCTGCTTGACATACTCAGCTTTGTATTTCAGCTGATGGGAGAGGGGAGAAACATAGAGAAAGTCAGCACTGGCTGTATCCACTCTGCTTTTAACCTGGGAACAACCTGGGTTTGTCAACACAAAGAGCAGATGAGACAGAGAGCTGTCAAGCGCAACCTTAGGTTTTCAGTACATGACCAGATAAAAATCTGGTCACAAACAATAATGTTATTTTGTATTGGCCTTCCAGTTTAAAATTCAGCATTTTCTAGTCCAATATACTCCAAATTTTCAGTAAAAAGTATTGCTAACACAAGAAGAAAGACTTGCTAGAAAATGTTTTCTAACAAACTCATTTAGTCTCATTTTGGCAATGAATTATTTGAGATTGTCTGAAGAGTGGATGCTTATTTATGGTATTTACATCACAGTGTCTTGACAAAATGTTTATTACATATAAAAGTCATGTAATAATTTCAAGATCCATGTTTAAAATGTAAAGTGTGTACTGGTCTACAGGTTTTGATAGGCCAAAAAGTGAAATCAGAGCCCTATATGTTCTAATCACAGTATCACTTCAATTATTTAACACTTGTAGAATATGGAAGTCTAGCTCAGTTGATTTTTAAAGGACTGTTTCTGGAAAGAGTGAATGTGGAAGGTATCTGCCCTTCAGCACTAATATTTCCAAATCCCATAATCACAGAGATAGCTGAATTATTTGGAGGACAGTGGAATTCATAGGCCATGAAAAGTCTGGATGTTACCTCAGATGGAAAGCTTTTAAAGTCTGGGAATTTTCAAGGCCTTTAGCATTTCAGGCTTCCAAGCATTTATCTTCCTAATGAGAAAAATCATTACCTCACTTTGGACATCACTAGAGTGCTTGGCATGAGAGATCTGCACCGTGTCAGGAGGCAGGAGGTAACCAGTGGCTTTTTCTTTCTCCCAACTTTCCTTGTACAAATTCTGTGGGAAATAAAAGTGATGAGGAATTCAACACTGCTACAGTGATGGTAATTACTTAATGCATGTAATTTATATAGAAGTATAAAGATAATAAATCCTTCCCTCAGGTTGTTATCAGTAAGGCAAGTTTTCTAAATACCTAAAGAACGTGAGTAGATGCTGTAAAGGAGAGACCATGTACCTGATTTAGAATTCTGGCTGCCTCTCGGGCCATATCCAGCTGTGGTGTATCTGTGAGAGTGTAATTTGTCTTGGTCTCATTCCATTCTTTGTGGTATTTAATCTAGGACACAAAGAAATGACTGCCTTGTAGCACCACCACAGAACTGGGAAAACACCATAATTTACACACAAAATAACAAACCAACCCCTGAATTTGCAAGGCCATCCGACAAAGCACATTAAATACAGAATCACAAAAGTCAAATGTAGGTCAGACACTGAGAGCAAACTTACATCACTGAGGATTTCAGTGCTGTTCTTTGCTGTGACATAATCAACTCTGTCAGCCACGGGAGTGAACGGGAGAGTTTCAGCTTTTGTGCGGTACTTCCTCTGTACAAGAAAAAGCAGAACAGATTACCCTGGAATATTTGATGCCTAATACAGCAATTCTAAATAGATACACAAGACAAGGAAGTTCTCATGGAGGAAAACCTCTCCAGACACAATGAATGTTGTGAAAATACTGCAGTTGTGTTTTTCATTTGGAAAAAACCTCATTGTTTAAACCATTTAAAATACTTTGAATGACAAATACCCCCAAAGAAAATTTTAGTATTGAAAAACATTTGGTTACCTCACTCAGAAGATCTCCAGCATATTTGACATGCTTGACTCCAAGAGAATCATTTGGCAACCATCCGATTCCCCGCAGCCATTCCAAATCAGCTTTATAAACAGCCTGGGAAAAGAAAACAGGGTCCATGCTCTTAGCCACACCTCCCTGTACCATCCAGCAAGATTCATAAATAACAGAATTTACTTCCAGTGGTTAAAAGGGGAGCAGTAATTCCAACATGAGCAATACATCTGAATTCATCACCCTTCAAACATGGCAATTTATAAGTGACCTAAACTTTGCAACTCTAACAAAGAGCAAGGTGAGTTCCCTGAATTCAGGAAATTCAGGAAAAGATTCTCATTCTCCTGGAGCTGAAGCAGAACAAGAAGAGGCAATGCAGGATGAAGCTGAGGGGTGTTTTCAGATGAACTTACATCACTCTGGAGGTCGTAGGCTTGCCTGGCATGAATGACATCGTTCTGGTCGGGGAGGCAGATCCACTGGTGCAGGTAGTGCCGGTAATCGGCGTCGCTCACCAGGGTCTGCCCGTGCTTGGCTGCCACGATGGACATCATGTCCACTGGCAGGTGGCACTGGGTCTTCAGCTTGGCAAAGTACTTCTTGTACTCTCGTTCGCTCTGGACTTTGGCTACGTCCAGGGCAAACTGGATTTTGGAATCTCCCTTCGCGTTCGGCACTCCCACGTAGTGTCCTTTCTGCTTCTCGTGCTCCAGCTTGTATTTGTACTGGGGGAAGAGCAGAGATCACCATTAGTAGCAGCTAGCATGGAAGAGTTCTTGGAGCATGGGAGATGCCTCTTTAGGCACTTACATCACTGGCAATCTCTCTAGAAGCCTTGGCTGTCTTGATTGGAATTGCATCTGCTCTCATATCGTAGCTCGTCTTCAGCTCATCCCAAGCTCCTTTATATTGTTTCTGAAAAGGCAGATAAAACATCACACACATGCTGAATGCTCTGGCATTTGCCATTATAGAAACAGACTTTCCAGACATTTATTTGCTGAAATACAATGACATTTTTTGAGCATTTCTCCTGCTCCTAACCATAAATGCAGCTGCCTCTGAAACATGCAACACCAGCTGTGCAACATATAAAGCACAGAAGAGTGTTTTCAAAAGTGTAGAAAATATTTGTATGCCTTGGATTCTCATCCATTTCAATAAAATATTCCCTCAGTGGGGTATGATATTAATATTTTTTAAATAGCTGAATGCAAGTATTTATTTTTAAATGGCTGAATACTTTAAGGATATTCAGTAGTGGGAAGGGAAATGTCAAAAGCCCTGTATGAGGACAGATCTCAATGAGATTCAAAAAGATTCAATGTCTTTGAATGATACAATTTACATCCTATTTTAGACAAAACAGAATGATAAACATACCTGGCTGTAATTAACAGCATTAGCTTTGGCTAGGTTGATTTCAGGTGTGTCTGGCATGATGTGGATCATAGTCTTGTCCTTTTCCCAGGCTTCTTTATATTTTGGCTGTTAAAAGAGTAATTTCATAATATCATAAGAATGATGGAATTTCACTTATCAACATCATAAAAGCCCATAAATTTCTCCTGAACTATCATCTCTAAAGAGCAAAATGTTTGGGAAAGCGTTAAACTTAAAACACCACTGATCAGTTTTATATTTTAGCAGTGAGATTTCTCTTCAGCTTTAGTTTCTAGTGTGGAAGCAGCTTTGAGGAGGTTGGAACATACAATGCTGATCTGTTCAGCGTTGATCTTGGCCAGAACAACATCTGGGGAATCCACAACACTGGTGTATTTCACACTGTCAATGGGGGTCCGATACACGTTGTCACTCAGGAGCTCCTGGGCATTCTTCACCCTCTTAACTACTGGAGACTCATTGGGTAACCAGCCAATTCCACGGAGCCACTCTAGGTCTGACTTATACACAGCCTGGGTGAGACAGTCAGAAAAGGAAAACATTGTTTAAAATGATTGTCTTAATTATTTTAAACTATGCAAATCAAATAATGTTTTATAAACCTGGCTAGAGTAAGATTAATCCTTTTTATACACAGGAGATGTTCAGTGCTGTAAGTAAAATTAAATCTGGCAACAAGGTTTTAAGTAGCTGAGTTCTTAAACACATTCTAAACCTTGTAAGAAGAAACAACTGGAAGGGGTTGCAGTTAATGATGATGAATATTAAAAGCTTAGAAAAGTCTTCCTGTCCCTTCCAAAACACTCATTTCTCTAGTTATTTCAACAATTTACAAATCCTAACAAAACCCCCAAACTGCCCATCAGGAAAACTGACAAAAAGCAAGGAACAAGAACCTCATCTCCAAAGCTTGTAATTGAAAGAGTGGAAGAGGAACTGATAAGCAGCAAAGCCAGGTCAGGAACTCGGCTGCACTGACTCCTTCTGCTTTGCAATCAGCCACTAAAATCTCTCCCTGGCTGCCTCACAGAGTTTCCTTCCAATTAAATAAATTTCCAAGCTGACTCAAGTAAACAGAAGTAACAAAAGCCAAGGCAGCAAACAGCTATTATTGATAGACCACATCAAAGCAAGAAAGACAAATCCTTCAATCTCTCCAAATCACATCTGTCCAAAATCATTATGCCACACATTATCAACTAAAGTTTTATAAAACTTAGAGATAAAACCGATGCTTTTTAAGGGTGTAAAAGAGCACATAACAGCAGTAAAAAAATATTGAAAAAACAGTCTAAATATAAGTCTGTTGTGACTGCACAGCACTGAACAATCAGAATAAGTCTATAATCTATTACATAATAAAACTTCACATCTCCATGGGTACTCACGTCGCTCTGCAGGTCATAGGCCTGCCGTGCGTGGATCACATCGTTCTGGTCAGGAAGGCAGGTCCACTGGTGCAGGTACTGCCTGTAGTCAATGTCACTGACCAGGGCCTGGCACTCCTTGGCTGCCTGCACTGACATGGCATCCACAGGGATGTGGATCTGGGTCTTGGAGTCATTGTAGCCCTTCTTGTAGAGGCGGTCACTCTGCAGGGCCATGGCGCGCGCGGCCAACGCCAGCTTGGGGTCGTCCTTGGCACTGGGGCACCCGATGTAGTGGCCCTTCTCCTTCTCATGGGTTTCCTTGTACTTGTACTGGAAATGCAGAGAGAACAGAAGGTGTGTTGGTCACCTGGACACAGCCACCAGACAAAAGGTGCCAGCCTGAGCTTCACTCAGTTCTGCTAAGACACACGAAGTGAAGGTTGTACCTCACTGGCAATGTCTCTGGAGGCCTTGGCTTGTTTGATGGGAATGGCATCAGCTCTTAGGTCATAGCTTTTCGCCTTGGCCTCGTCCCAGGCCTTCTGATAATGTTTCTGTAAAGAAAATTAATCACCTTCATTAAACACAGTGAAATGCTTTCTCTAAAAACCTACTTGCTTGGAATGACCAGCTTGTTTGCTTCCTATAACTGGCATAGTTACAATAATGATCTTGGCGAGTGTCTCAACAGAAAACTCATGACTTAAACTAGGTGCAAGATTAAAACACAAAGAGGGAGCAGAAATATTCCTGAAGACAGACCATGGTGTCTGCAGACTCCAACAACTCCTCCATGGAGTGTATTTGGCAGGTTTTGCCAAAGGGAGCAGGAGCTGTGTGGAATTGCACATTGAGCTTGCGAGTTTGTTCATAAACACACAAGCTGTGGATAGGCTGGGAGGTGATAAAAAGCCTCTGGATGTAATTTCCTGTTTACAGGCATGTTAGAAGGTGGGTTTGTACTCCACCATTTACAGTAAAAACTGGAAGAACAATTGCCTTCATTTTCTAACACTTCACAAATATTTCATGTTATTTTCTTACATTGCTGATGTTGAGAGCATTGACTTTGGACTGCAGCATGACAGGAGTGTCCGAAGGGAGGGAAATCTGGGTCTTGTCTTTATCCCAGGCCTCACGATACAGACGCTGAGGTGAAAGGAATAACAATGGCAATTCAGTACGGTGAGAAAAAAACACCAAGAGTAATTCTTTAGCAATTCCAATTTGCAAAACTTCCCAAATTGTCATTCCCACCATAGAAATTCTACCCTCCACCAGAAAGAAAAGAAATGTCACTCCAGAAGTGAAAGGTGAGCTTACATCACTGAGCTGCATGGCGTTGGTCTTGGCCAGGACAACGTCAGGGGAGTCGGTGATGCTGGTGAACTTGAGCTGCTCCGGCCGTGTGCGGTACAAGCGGTCATTGAGGATCTCCTGGGCTTTCTTGACTTTGACCACATCCACAGAGCCTTCTGTCAGCCAGCCAATGCCCCTCAGCCACTCCAGGTCAGACTTGTACACGTTCTACAAACGAACCAAGGGTTATGGCACTGCAGAGGTAACTCTTAGCCCAGAGAGCTGCTGGACTCTCAGTCTCTAGAGATGCTCAAGACCAGTCTGGATGAGGCCCTGAATAACCAGGTCTAGTGGAAGGTGTCCCTTGCCAATGGCAGGAGGTTGGAATAAGATGATCTTTTCCAACCCAAACCATTTTAGGATTCTGTCATTCTAACTCTAAGTACAAGGAGGTTCTTTTATAAGCCTTTCCCAACTTCTTCTCATACTCTTTACACAATGAGCAGCCAGTGATGCTGTGTTGTTTCAGGTCCTTTCTAGACACAGCACCCCTGATTTGCACAGAAACAATGATACTTTTAAGACACTGCATTCAAACCAGGGGTATAATCTGCAAGCAGTCTGCAAGCACACATCTAGAGCAGACCAAGAAAACAAGGCTTCCTTATGAACTTCCCCAAATACTTCTAGCACTCATGCTGAAATCCTTTGGAAAGGATAAAATAAGCACCCCAAGACCGACAGGAGGCTCATTTGAAAGTATATTTTCCATTCACTAACACACAGAGCCTCACACAGCTGCCCTAAAGCTTTCCTGCAGTGATTGTCACTCACGTCGCTCTGCAGGTCATAGGCCTGCCGTGCGTGGATCACGTCGTTCTGGTCAGGAAGGCAGGTCCATTGGTGCAGGTACTGCCTGTAGTCAATGTCACTGACCAGGGCCTGGCACTCCTTGGCTGCCTGCACTGACATGGCATCCACAGGGATGTGGATCTGGGTCTTGGAGTCGTTGTAGCCCTTCTTGTAGAGGCGGTCATTCTGCAGGGCCATGGCGCGCGCAGCCAGCGCCAGCTTGGGGTCGTCCTTGGCACTGGGGCACCCGATGTAGTGGCCCTTCTCCTTCTCATGGGTTTCCTTGTACTTGTACTGGAAATGCAAAAAGAAGTGAGTCTGGGATGAAGGTCCCATAATTTCCTATTGCTACTGATCACAAAAACACATATTCTTATTTTTAAGGTAGCTGAAAATAAATGGAAAGGAAGAACATACATCACTCGCAATATCTCTTGACGCTTTTGCAGTTTTGATTGGAATTGCATCAGCTCTCATGTCATAACCCTTTTTTTTGGCCTCTTCCCAGGCTTGTACATAACGTTTCTATACAAAAGAAGACAGAAAATGGTTCATCAATATTCTGAAAGATGAGGTTTCTACATTTCATAACGGTTTCCCAAAATTTTCATGAATACATATTTTAGAACATCTTTATGATTAAAGAAATGCTGATTTCACTCTGAATTTCCACTAGTTTAATAAATGTTTAAATGTCCTTACATTGCTAATGTTGGCTGCGTTGGCCTTTGCTAACAGAATGTCTGGTGTGTCAGGCATGACATGGATGGACTTCTTGTCTGCATCCCAGGCTTCTGTGTACAAGCGCTGCAAGAGAGGAAAACAGCCCTTTACAAACACTTCTTTATGAAATTATTTTACAAATACAATTATTTTACAAACTGCTATGGGTAGATCCAGTGAGCTCTTACATCCTGACTCAGCAAAGTTTCTTTCTGAAGAGCTCAAGAAGGAAACTTTCTCCCTCCTCTTTATCTCTCAGGTTAAGCAGGTGCAGCAATTGATGGATTTTGGATTGTGGAGAAACAGCCATAGGAGGAAAAGCTGATTAATCATTCTGTATAAGTTGTTTGATTATGTTTGTTATAAAGGAGGAGGTACCTAGTGACTTTCACCCTCCAGATCTGAGATATGATGCAAAAGTCTCACATCCAGAGAACATCAGATATTTCCTCATCACTTGCTCATCATGCAGTATTACCCTTGGAAAATCTGTGATTAAGGGCTATCTGAATCATCCATAATTTAAGGGACTTTAGCCTGTAGTTTTTCACCTGCTCACTTCAGAATGAGCCCTGACAGAACAGTGTTCCTGTACAATGGCTGAATTTGGACATTGATTTTCTCTCAAATTCACAATCTTCTAGTTTTACTTTGTATTTTGAATTTTTCACCTCATGAACAAGTCTATTAACTGGCAATGCCACTCTCACCTTATTCATGATCTCAGCATTTTGCTTGGCTAAAACCATGGGCAAGGAATCAGTCACACTAGTAAATTTGATTTTGTCAGCAGGTTGCCGATACTTCCTGTCACTGAGGATTTCTCCAGCTCTCTTGGCTTTCTCAACTTCCAAGGAACCAATAGGAACCCATCCAATGCCTCTTAGCCATTCCAGGTCTGATTTGTAAACAGCCTAAAAAAATTTGAAAGTTTGTTAGATATGGGCAAGTGTGAACAAACATTAAAATTAATATAAACAAGCACATCCTGTATGAACAACTGGGTATGTTTCTGAGAATAAGGTTCTGAAAAACAATTGTTGTTTTTGGAGATTAAGTAAAAAAATTATTAAGTATCAAAAATAAAAGATATATTGGAGCAACACACAAAAAAAAAGTATTTGAGTAGTACATAAATTACACCTCAGGTTAAGGATTGAAAAATAGGATTAAACATAAATCTGATGAAAGAATAGAAAGAATGAAAGAATGAAAACATTTCAAAAAGTCTGACGCGAGTGACTAGAGGCATATAATTCATACTTTAAAAATTACAGTTTACAAGACCCAAATTAAATATATTTAATGATACATTAGAAATATAAGGATTTGCTCACATCACTCTGCAGGTCGTAGGCTTGCTTAGCATGGATCACATCATTCTGGTCGGGCAGACAGATCCACTGGTGCAGGTAGTGCCGGTAATCAGCATCGCTCACCAGCTGCTGGCATTTCTTGGCCAACACCACTCCCAGCATGTCCACAGGGCTGCTGAACCTTGTCTTGGACTTCTCAAAGTCCTTCTTGTACTCCCTGTCACTCTGGATCTTGGCCACGTGCATTGACCACATCATCTTGGGGTCGTCCTCGATGTTCCTGGCCCCAATGTGGTGGCCCAGCTGTTTGCGATACCCTTCCTTGTACTTGTACTGCAAGAAAATAAAAATCCATATGTATATTCATATATTTTATCCTTTTTTAACACAAAACACTTAAATAGATTCCTTGGTAGAAAAACAAGGAGCATAAAAATCTGTTATGCTCTATCCCTCAGTGATACTGTCTCATCCTTGAAACAAAACCTGTCCCAGTCATTGCAGGTTTTCCTGGCTTTGTATTCCAATGTTTTGGATTTCAATGTGACACTGAGACAGAATTATTTCTTTCCTCCAGAAAAGACAAACATTTAAACTTTTAGAATTTATTTATTACATATCTCTTTTGGGGATAGATCTTAAAATACTTCCTATTTTGAATCAGAAATTGGCTAGTGGCAAACACTAGCATGGACTCCTACATCTTTTTGTTCATCCTACTTGAACATCCATGGATGGCAATGGGGGTGCATAACAATAATCTTCATGTTATTATATTTATTCATTACTGTGATACATAACTCATGCAAAAAATCCTGGCTATCCATTATTTTTGTGCACTAAAGGCATGTGGTAGAATCACTATGAAAATAGATTTCTATATTATCTATTTTGTGAAATATGACGTTAGCAAACAACTGAACAAAGATTCTGATTCTTTTCCACAGAGCAATGAGTACAAAGTCTGCTCACCTCACTGGCAATCTCCCTGGAGGCTTTGGCAGATTGAATTGGAATGGCATCAAAACGCAGATCATAGCCCTTCTTCTTGGACTCCTCCAAGGCCAATTTGTACATTTTCTGTGAGAAAAAAATTCACAGTTTTGTTTCAAAAAACAAAATTCAAAATTGCATTTCAGTTCAGCACAACTGTGCAGTAAAACAAATGAAATTCCTAAACAATGTTGTTCATCTTCAGGCAATTTAAATACTCTTCTCTAGAAAAGGGGGGAAAAAAGCAGATTTCAAAGACCTTGTAATTTTATTGTGGACGTTTGGAAAATGGAAATCATTTAGGGAAGGCAAAGACTGGAACATTTAAAAAGTTAAATTACCTATTTCCACAAATTGCTGTAGAAGTTATTTCTCATTTGTGGCAGATAATATATTTTAAAAGAAAATACATTTTTGTGGAAAGAACAACTCTGATTTCAGCACTGGAACTGACCATGTAATAAAATAGACAACCTGGCAATATTTTACCACTAATAAAAAATCAGAGGGGACAAAAGTGTGCTTATCAGAAACCCTTTAATTGTCTCAGCTCTGCAGTTGCACTCACCTCACTGTAGTTCACTCTGTTTTGTTTGGCCAGCAGGATTTCTGGGGTGTCAGGCATGACGTGAATCGAGGTCTTGTCTTTGTTCCACGCTTCAGTGTACAAACGCTAAGAAGAAAAACAGGAGGAGATTTATAGGCTATAACAAACCAGGTTAATATCTCAATAATCATGGAGAACACATTAATAAACATGATAGGAACCTGGTGTAGTAGAAATTGTCCCTTCCCTTGGCAGGGGTTTGGGACAAAATGATCTTTAATCCAAACCATTTTATGACACTAAAATATAACATGGATATACAGTTATGCGTTAATCTGGTAAAAGTAACATTACCCAAAGTAGAATTTATCTGAGGGAGTTTAAAAACATTAAGGAAACAGCCACATTGCTTCAGAATAATGAATAAACCAAAGTAATATTAGTGTCCAATGCACACACACACCAAGGAAAAGATTTAAATGTAAAATGCAGAATATTGCACAAATTTGAGTCTTCCACCTGGACTTAGAGTTTTGAGTGAAACAACAAGAACACACTGATTGAAAATACTTCATGTCTGAACTGCAGCATTGCTTGTGCTCATTTCATTCCCAGTCCTGGCTCCAGGGGTGAGGCAAAGACCTCTGATGTGTCACCCAGAGGGATCAGGACTCACCTTGTTCATGGTGTCTGCGTTCTGCTTGGCCAACACCATCTCCAGGGAATCTGTGACACTGGTGAACTTGATGGTGTCCGGACGCTGGCGGTAAATTTTATCACTCAGGATCTCCCCTGCTCTCTTGGCTTTCTCAACATCCAGGGAACCAATGGGGACCCAGCCAACGCCCCGCAGCCATTCCAGGTCAGATTTGTAGCAGTTCTGTTACAAGAACAAATGACACAAGCTATTTTAATAAAACAATCATAATAGCATATGTTACACAGTGAATCTTTCCAAAGGAAAATAACCTTCCTATCAGCTCTTCATTCAAACAAATTCAAAGCTGTAGAGAAAACTGCAGAAAAAATAACAGCATTTCACCTAAATTAAGGGTGAAACCATTATCCAACTTTCTCAGAATGGAAAATGACAAGTAGTCCAAATCTTGGAATTGTAGGATTTCATTCAAATATCAATTTGTTAATAAAACTCATAGGAGACCTGAGCATCAATTAACAGTGAAACTTAAAAGTATGTAGCGAGAAGTTGGTTTTATCAGATCAGAACAAAGTGGCCTGATCCAATTATGTAAAATATCAAATACATTCCTCAGGAAAAATCAAATGCCAGAGAACTCACATCACTCTGCAGTTCATAGGCTTGCTTAGCATGGATCACATCATTCTGGTCGGGCAGACAGATCCACTGGTGCAGGTAGTGCCGGTAATCAGCATCGCTCACCAGCTGCTGGCATTTCTTGGCCAACACCACTCCCAGCATGTCCACAGGGCTGCTGAACCTTGTCTTGGACTTCTCAAAGTCCTTCTTGTACTCCCTGTCACTCTGGATCTTGGCCACGTGCATTGACCACATCATCTTGGGGTCGTCCTCGATGTTCCTGGCCCCGATGTGGTGGCCCAGCTGTTTGCGATACCCTTCCTTGTACTTGTACTGAAACAGAAGAGATTTAAAGTTACTTGATGTATTGACAAATTAATAAATACTCCTAACAGTTTAACATACTCATTATTTTGTAAAGATAAAAATATGATGTAAGTCTTTTGTCTCTGGGATTAATTTTCATGTAAGAAGCATTTCTATTAGATATCATTATCTAAGACTTTTTATATAGCTATAACAGACTTTCAATTCGCTAAACATTTAATGTTACATCCTAAAAAGTTTGGTATTTCATATTCTTTTACTATTATGATTAAGTTGTAAATATTAACTTACTTTAAAAACTTCTTACTCCTTGATTACAACCATATGATTTGTTCTTGATACAAAGTGTAGAAATATCAAACTTGATAGAAAACAAGGAGCATAAAAATCTGTTCTCCTCCATCTCTAAGTGATGCTGCCTCATCCCAGAAGCAAAAGCTATCATAGTCATTGCATAGTTCATCCCTGTTTTTATGTTCAGACAGCTTGAATTTCATTATGACACTTGAACAGAAATATTGTTTGAACCATAAATTAACCTGAAAAACTCTACCATTGGTTCATACACCTTTTTGATCATGCTGCTTGAATATCCATGGACATCAACAGAAGTATTGCAGGGGGCATATCAATAATCTTCACATTATTATATTTATTTATTACAGTGATATATTCTTCACAATAAAAACACTGGCTACTACTTTCTTACATGCACTAAAGGCAATGTAGTGGAATCATTAAAAAGAATCACTATGAAAATATATTTCTATATTATCTACTCTATGAAGTCTGACAGTAGTAAACATTTTGATTTTTTTCCATTACCACATCCATAGAGCAATGAGAACAAAACCTGCTCACCTCACTGGCAATCTCCCTGGAGGCTTTGGCAGATTGAATTGGGAATGGCATCAAAACGCAGATCATAGCCCTTCTTCTTGGACTCCTCCAAGGCCAGTTTGTACATTTTCTGTGAGAAAAAATTCACAGTTTTGTTTCAAAAAGCAAAATTCAAAATTGCATTTCAGTTCAGCACAACTGTGCAGTAAAACACATGAAGTCCCTAAACAATATTGTTGATTTTCAGCCAACCTGAACATCTTCAGCCCAGGTATACAGTCAGTAGAAAATTTCAAAGACCTTGTCATTTTATTGTAGATGCTTGGAAAATTGAAATCATTCAGGGAAAGAAAAGCAAAACTAGTTATTTCTATACCTTGCTGTAGAAATTTTTTCTCATTTATGGGGGAAATACATTTTAATAGCCAATTAGATATGCAGGAGGTCAATTCCTAGAACAACTCTGATTACAGCACAGGAACAGACCCTTTGTGAAAATAATGAACTTGACAATATGTTAATATTAACTAAAAGTCAGAGATGACAAAAGTGTACTTGTCAGAAGTACAAGTCAATTGTCTCAGATTTCAGTTGCACTCACCTCACTGTAGTTCACTCTGTTTTGTTTGGCCAACAGGATTTCTGGGGTGTCAGGCATGACATGAATTGAGGTCTTGTCTTTGTTCCACGCTTCAGTGTACAAACGCTAAGAAAGAAAATAAGAGATTGATACAGCATTCCAAACCAGGTTAATATCTCAATAATCAGGGAAAACATAGACCATACCAGATACAAACACAGGAAATGTAACAGGGATAATCAGTCAGGTAATTATGAACAAAAAAAGAGGACTGACTTGTGGAAATGTAACAACACTTTAAAAACACCACATTGATTAAGAAGGAATAAACCAATGAGCATTGCTTGGGCTCATTTCATTCTTTGGCTCCAGGGGTGAGGCAAAGACCTCTGATGTGTCACCCAGAGGGATCAGGACTCACCTTGTTCATGGTGTCTGCGTTCTGCTTGGCCAACACCATCTCCAGGGAATCCGTGACACTGGTGAACTTGATGGTGTCCGGACGCTGGCGGTAAATTTTATCACTCAGGATCTCCCCTGCTCTCTTGGCTTTCTCAACTTCCAGGGAACCAATGGGGACCCAGCCAACGCCCCGCAGCCATTCCAGGTCAGACTTGTAGCAGTTCTGTTAAAAATATCCAAAAAATCACCCAAAGTGGTTAGTCTATCAATAATAACAATAATGCAACTTACATGATGAATAGTTCACCAATAAGTAACCTCACTATCAACTTAACAATTAATTTAAATAAATTCAAAGCACAAGCGAAAATATAGAAAAAACAACTGCATTTCTGCCTCATTAAGAGAGAAACCATTATCCAACTTTCACAGAAGGTAAATGATAGCAATTCTGGAGCTAGAGGATTTTATTGAATCATCCTGTTGGAGAGCTCAATTTCAATCAGCCACGAAACTTATAAATAAGTTGGTTCTACCACATCACAACAAGATGGCCTGGTCCAATTATGTAAAATAAACTCATTCCTTAGCTAAAAAAACAAATTCCAGAGAACTCACATCACTCTGCAGGTCATAGGCTTGCTTAGCATGGATCACGTCATTCTGGTCGGGCAGACAGATCCACTGGTGCAGGTAGTGCCGGTAATCAATGTCACTGACCAACCCTTGGCACTTCTTGGCCAACACAATTCCCAGCATGTCCACAGGGCTGCTGAACCTTGTCTTGGACTTCTCAAAGTCCTTCTTGTACTCTCTGTCACTCTGGATCTTGGCCACGTGCATTGACCACATCATCTTGGGGTCGTCCTCAATGTTCCTGGCCCCGATGTGGTGGCCCAGCTGTTTGCGATACCCTTCCTTGTACTTGTACTGAAACACAAACCAAGGTATCACGATTCTCTATCACGTATAAATATCAATTACCTATATTAAATATTTCTAACAATAACATTTCTGAACTTATCTCTAACCTACCATTAAAAAAAACCCCAACAGTAAAATCAATTCGCATGCTAATAATATCTTAGGATTATAGGGCTAATGTTTTTTGGTATTTGAGTTAGAACACTCAACAGAAATATTTTATTATTTTGCTTTTTTAAGAAGTGTCCTTTACTAATATTAATGAGAAATCATCTTGGTCTTATTAAATGCATTTAATCAGTATTTCATAAAATGATAAACATACTGTAAAAATTTATTTACATGTATAGGGTTATGAGCTATACAATTGTCATGATAACAGCATTATATTGCTATAAAAAAATTAGCAACATTTATTATTCTTAAACATACATGATAATTTACTTGCAAAAATCTATTGCTTAAGGTCACAGTTTAACTGCAGTGCCTTTTACAGAATCCAGCTGATAATTTTCAGGTTGCAGAGGAGAGGTGTCAACATAGAAAGAAACAAAAAAGTAGATTCTTACATCACTGGCAATTTGCCTGGATGCTTTGGCTGCTTGGATGGGGATGGCATCAGCTCTCAAATCATAGCCTTTCTTCTTTGCATCTTCCATGGCCTGTCTGTATTGTTTCTACATGAAGAATTAAAAATGGGACTTATATAAGTTCCACATATTATATTCTATGCAGAACAAATTGCTTGGAAGTAGATCTAATATTTGTGTTTAGATTTATTATAACCAATCTTTAAATTTAACTCAAAACCTCAGATCAGTAGCTAGTACAAATTAATGTCAAAGGAAGACCTTTGCTAAAGACATTTGTTAATTAATTTTTATTTTGCTGCTTTGAATAATGTAACATTGGCTACAATTTAGAGCTAAACTTTTCTTCTATACAAATGGAGTAAAAGCCACTTTTTAAAACCACTGATGTGGCTTACTGATGTGAACTTGTTTGCCTAAAATAACGCTGAGCACTGGCATCACACCTTTTCAGAATTATGCTGTTATTCCGGTATTAATTTTTGCCTTCCAACATTATGCACACTGGCAGAAATTACTCTCCAAAAATCCAGTGGAATCACACAACTTGTGAAGAATTTTTGGAATTTCTTCTCACCAGTGCTCATTGTTCTATGCATGCATTACTACAAATATACAAACAACGCTTTTAAAGTCACAATTTTTTTGATAAATATGGGAATTACTTAAGGAAACTGATAGTGTCATCTCTAGAAGGTTCCCAGAACATTCCTGATCCAGTCATGACACAGAGCAGTTACATTTGGAGAGCTCCCACACTCACCAGACTGTAGTTTTTCTTGTTCTCTCTTGCCAGTGTGATTTCAGGCGTGTCAGGCATGATGTGGATTTGTGTCTTGTCTTTATCCCAGGCCTCAGTATACAAACGCTGCAGGACAAACACAGCAGAGCATTTGGGGACAGTCACAATAGATAATTGTGACAAATTAACTTACTAGTTATCTAGGAAGATATTATCAAATCAGCTCTTGATAAAAATAAGTTTCCCATTGATTATCAATAATGGAAATTACATTTTTACAGTCTTGCTGTGCTGAAACCTCACAGCACAAGCACAGGTCTGTGGTCCTAGTCCTGTCTCAGGGGTTAAGGAAGAGGCTGCTGATGTGTTACCTGATCAAATCCAGACTCACCTTGTTCATGGTGTCTGCGTTCTGCTTGGCCAGCACCATGGGGAGAGAATCTGGGATGCTGGTGAATTTGATGGTGTCTGGATGCTGGCGGTAGATTTTGTCACTCAGGATCTCCCCTGCCTTCTTGGCCTTCTCAACTTCCAAGGAACCAATGGGGACCCAGCCAATGCCCCGCAGCCATTCCAGGTCAGATTTGTAGCAGTTCTGTTACAAAACATAAAGACAGCAGTTAAAATTTTCCCCTTTACATGTTAATCAGCATTTAAATACATTAAAATTGGCTAGTATGAAGGATTATACACAGATAATTCTGCTGTTTGGTTGCATATAAACCTTCACAATGCCCTTACATTCAGATTCCGTCACTCCTCAAAATATAATGACCTTGCTTAGAATAGGGGGAAAAAAACACAATGTGAAAAAATACTACATGACAGCAACTAGTCCAATTTATAGTTAAAGGAAGTTACAAACATTGCAGCACTCACATCACTCTGGAGGTCGTAGGCTTGCTTAGCATGGATCACATCATTCTGGTCTGGCAGACAAGTCCATTCATGGAGGTAGTGCCGGTAATCGGTGTCACTGACCAGCTCCTGGCACTTCTTGGCCAACACCACTCCCAGCATGTCCACAGGGCTGCTGAACCTTGTCTTGGACTTCTCAAAGTCCTTCTTGTACTCTCTGTCACTCTGGATCTTGGCCACGTGCATTGACCACATCATCTTGGGGTCGTCCTCAATGTTCCTGGCCCCAATGTGGTGGCCCAGCTGTTTGCGATACCCTTCCTTGTACTTGTACTATGGACAAAAAAATGTTCACTGAGTGTTAGGTTTTATATGGCCCCTAGAGTCCTGTGGCAACACTTCCAGATAATGCAGAAGTGGAAGCCATAGAGATTTTAAAAAAAGAAAGGATTCAGCCCCAGCATGTGCCACGAGGGCTATGAGCACTCACATCACTGGCGATGTCCCGGGAAGCTTTGGCAGATTTGATGGGAATGGCATCTGCCCGCATGTCGTAGCCCTTCTTCTTCTCCTCCTCCATCGCCTGCTTGTACAGTTTCTGAAACAGACACCACCAGGCCTCAGACATCGCTGCTGCCCGTGACACGGCAGCGCCCAGGGACGGACACTGCACCCTCACCAAGCACCCACCTCGCTGAAGTTCACTTTGTTCTGCTGGGCCAGCAGGATCCCAGGGGTGTCTGGCATGATGTGAATGCTGGTTTTGTCCTTCTCCCAGGCTGAGATGTACGAGCGCTGCAAAACAAGGAGCACAGAGGGACGTGAGCTCACACAGGCTCAGGGATACAAACTCAATGAATAGAGCAAGGGGGCTCTACTTTGAACCAGCCCAGAAACTTCGGGCCTTTCCCCAAAACTTCCCAATCCTTCACCCTTTTCTTTTCCACCCTGCACCCCATTAGTGCTCCTACCACACAAACAAAAATTTCATCTCAAACAAGGAACACAAATCCCTGAGGCAAGAGAAGCCAACATTTCCCTTGCACAACTCAGGCCATGGATGGACATAAATCAACATTCTGAGAAAGAAGTTGCTCATTTCCTTTAAGATGCAAACACAAAGAAATCTCACTTGGTCCATGATCTTGGAGTTGTGCTTTGCCAGCACCATGGGCATGGAGTCAGGAAGACTTGTGAATTTGATGGTGTCTGGGTGCTGCCGGTACTTCTTGTCACTCAGGATCTCACTCGCTCTCTTGTTCTTCTCAGCATCCAGTGACCCAATTGGGGACCAGCCAATGCCCCTCAGCCACTGCAGGTCAGACTTGTACACGTTCTGGAAGGACAGGAAAGGACACAAACAACTCAGCAACCTCCTCACTCCAGCAACTTCATGTCTTATCAGGGGAAACTCTGGTTAATGGAGCAATTTATATGGGATCACCCACGAGCCTGTGTCACAAAAGTGATTCCAGATAAGCTCAGCTCCAAAAAATCTGTCTTCCCCACTCCTGCAACACCACAAGAGGCTATCAAGCAACCCATAAATTTTCCTCCTCTGTCTTCCTGGCATTGCCAGTAAAGAATTAACACATCTGGCAATCTGCAACTGGCAGAATAGTTGGAGGAGCCTTTTAACCCATCTCCTAAGGCTTTCATACCATTCTGAGCTGCACAATTTCTTGTCTTACTGAACACTTGGTTCTGCACAAAAAAAAAATTTGAATTCATAGCCCTTCTCTTGCAACAGACCTCCTCCACCACTAGAATAGACAAGCCCAGGCTGTCACACAGCCAGTAAAGAACAACTCACATCACTCTGCAGGTCATACACTGTCTTGGCATGGACAACGTCGCTCTGGTCGGGCAGGCAGGTCCAGCGGTGCAGGGGGTGCCGGTAATCAGCATCACTGACCAGCTCCTGGCACTTCTTGGCCAACACCACTCCCAGCATGTCCACAGGACTGCTGAAGTGGGTCTTGGACTTCTCAAAGGCTTTCTTGTACTCTCTGTCACTCTGGATCTTGGCCACGTGCATTGACCACATCATCTTGGGGTCGTCCTCGATGTTCCTGGCCCCGATGTGGTGGCCCAGCTGTTTGCGATACCCTTCCTTGTACTTGTACTATGGACAAAAAAAATGTTCACTGAGTGTTACGTTGGATGTTTTATATGGCACCTAGAGCCCTGCGGCACCACATCCAGAAAACAAAACAGCTGAAACCACAGAAACTTTAGAGTGAGAAAAGGCTCAACCCCAGCCACGAGGGCTATGAGCACTCACATCACTGGCGATGTCCCGGGAAGCTTTGGCAGATTTGATGGGAATGGCATCTGCCCGCATGTCGTAGCCCTTCTTCTTCTCCTCCTCCATCGCCTGCTTGTACAGTTTCTGAAACAGACACCACCAGGCCTCAGACATCGCTGCTGCCCGCGACACGGCAGCGCCCAGGGACGGACACTGCACCCTCACCAAGCACCCACCTCGCTGAAGTTCACTTTGTTCTGCTGGGCCAGCAGGATCCCAGGGGTGTCTGGCATGATGTGAATGCTGGTTTTGTCCTTCTCCCAGGCTGAGATGTACGAGCGCTGCAAAACAAGGAGCACAGAGGGACGTGAGATCACACAGGCTCAGGGATACAAACTCAAGGAGCAAATCAGATCCATGAAACAAAGCAAAGGGCCTCTACTTTGAACTAACCCAGGAACCCCTTTCCCTTCCCCGATGTTTCCAACATTTCACCGTTTTGTTTTCCACATTGCACCCCATTAGTGCTCCTACCACACAAATAAAATTTCCTCTCAAACAAGGAACACAAATCCCTAAGCAAGAGGGATTTCCTCCCCTTGCACAATTCGGGCCTTTGAAGGACATAGTCCAAGTTCCTGCAAAAGAAGTTGCTCGTTTCCTTCAGGATGCAAACATAAGGAAATCTCACTTGGTCCATGATCTTGGAGTTGTGCTTTGCCAGCACCATGGGCATGGAGTCAGGAAGGCTCGTGAATTTTATGGTGTCTGGGTGCTGCCGGTATTTCTTGTCACTCAGGATCTCACTCGCTCTCTTGTTCTTCTCAGCATCCAGTGACCCAATTGGGGACCAGCCAATGCCCCTCAGCCACTGCAGGTCAGACTTGTACACGTTCTGGAAGGACAGAAAAGGACACAAACAACTCAGCAACTTCCTCATTCTGAGCAGCCTCATCTCCTACCATGGGAAGCTATGCCAAATGGAACATGTTCCCCTGGGTCAACCCACTGGACTCCAGGAATGGGACTCCCCAGTAGAATCAGCTCCCCACACCTGGCTCCCCACTCTTTCAATAGCACAAGTACCTGCCAAGGAATCCTCCATCCTCCCTCTCCATCTCCCTTTGTATCCCCAGCAAAGGCCTGCCCTTTTGCCATTCTGCAGCCAGAAGAGGCATGGGATGTGCCTTACACCTCCTAAGACCCTTTGGAGCATGTACCATTGCACCCAGAGCTTGCCATTGCTGCTGCTGGCTCTGCAAAAGCAAATACTTCACAGTGTTGCCCTGCCCCTGCCTTACTGTACTGAAGGTCCCAGTCACAACTCTCTCCATAAAATGTTCATGGCAAGACAAAATTCTTCTGTGACCATGAAGTATGAGCCCACACAAACATCAGTCTGACTTGTTCCAGGACAAGAAGTGCCACAACACAGCCTCAAGCCATGAGAATCAGCCAAGAATTATTATCCCCACATGGACCTCTTCAAGCAGAGGAACAGAACACAAGAAGAGACTTGTGGTTGCAACACAGCCAGTAAAAAACCACTCACATCACTCTGCAGGTCATACACTGTCTTGGCATGGACAACGTCGCTCTGGTCGGGCAGGCAGGTCCAGCGGTGCAGGGGGTGCCGGTAATCAGCATCACTGACCAGCTCCTGGCACTTCTTGGCCAACACCACTCCCAGCATGTCCACAGGGCTGCTGAAGTGGGTCTTGGACTTCTCAAAGGCTTTCTTGTACTCTCTGTCACTCTGGATCTTGGCCACATGCATTGACCACATCATCTTGGGGTCGTCCTCAATGTTCCTGGCCCCGATGTGGTGGCCCAGCTGTTTGCGATACCCTTCCTTGTACTTGTACTATGGACAAAAAAATGTTCACTGAGTGTTAGCTTAGGCGTTTTTATGTCACCAAGAGACTCTGTGGCACGATCTCCAGAAAACAAAACAGCTGAAACCACAGAGACTTTAGAGTGAGAAAAGACTCAGCCCCAGCCACGAGGGCTATGAGCACTCACATCACTGGCGATGTCCCGGGAAGCTTTGGCAGATTTGATGGGAATGGCATCTGCCCGCATGTCGTAGCCCTTCTTCTTCTCCTCCTCCATCGCCTGCTTGTACAGTTTCTGAAACAGACACCACCAGGCCTCAGACATCGCTGCTGCCCGTGACACGGCAGCGCCCAGGGACGGACACTGCACCCTCACCAAGCACCCACCTCGCTGAAGTTCACTTTGTTCTGCTGGGCCAGCAGGATCCCAGGGGTGTCTGGCATGATGTGAATGCTGGTTTTGTCCTTCTCCCAGGCTGAGATGTACGAGCGCTGCAAAACAAGGAGCACAGAGGGAGGTGAGATCACACAGGCTCAGGGATACAAACTCCATGAGATGAGCTCCATGAACCAAAGCAAGGGGCCCCTACTTTGCACTAACCCATGAACCCCTTTCCCTTCCCCAGTGTTTCCAATACTTCTCCCTTTTATTTTCCACACTACACCTCATTACAGCTCCAAAAGCAAGTTTTATCTCAAACAAGGAATACAAATCCCTGAGGCAAGAGGATGTAGCATCCCTCTTGAAGAACCCAGACCATAGAAGGAGACAGAACAACATTCTGAGAAAGAAGGTGCTCATTTCCTTTAAGATGCAAACATAAGGAAATCTCACTTGGTCCATGATCTTGGAGTTGTGCTTTGCCAGCACCATGGGCATGGAGTCAGGAAGGCTCGTGAATTTGATGGTGTCTGGGTGCTGCCGGTACTTCTTGTCACTCAGGATCTCACTCGCTCTCTTGTTCTTCTCAGCATCCAATGATCCAATTGGAGACCAGCCAATGCCCCTCAGCCACTGCAGGTCAGACTTGTACACGTTCTGGAAGGACAGGAAAGGAAAACATCAGCTCAGCAACCTCCTCATTCCAAGCAACCTCACCTACAATGGGAAACTGCTTAATGGAGCACGTTCCACTGGGTCACCCACCAGCCACCTATTCAGTGTTTGTATTCATCTCCTAGGGCTCTTCACAACATTTTCATCTTCACCCAGCACTGTCAACCCTTAGTTCTCCAGAAAACAAGGATTTCAATCTCTTGCCCTTTCCCTGACACACAGACTCCTCCTCCAATAGTCAAAAGAGCACAGGACAGACAAGCCCAAGGTTGCCACACTGCCAATGAAGAACAACTCACATCACTCTGCAGGTCATACACTGTCTTGGCATGGACAACGTCGCTCTGGTCGGGCAGGCAGGTCCAGCGGTGCAGAGGGTGCCGGTAATCAGCATCACTGACCAGCTCCTGGCACTTCTTGGCCAACACCACTCCCAGCATGTCCACAGGGCTGCTGAAGTGGGTCTTGGACTTCTCAAAGGCTTTCTTGTACTCCCTGTCACTCTGGATCTTGGCCACGTGCATTGACCACATCATCTTGGGGTCGTCCTCGATGTTCCTGGCCCCGATGTGGTGGCCCAGCTGTTTGCGATACCCTTCCTTGTACTTGTACTGTAGGAAAAAACAGTAAGCACTGAGTATTATTTTTACATTTGCATTTTTTATAGTTTTTTAACATTCCTCGCAACCACTATGTCATCACCTTCAACCAACTTATCAGCTGAAACCACAGAAAGTTTACAGTGTGAAAGTGTTCAGCTGAAGACCTACAGTGTACAGCTAGAAAAGGATCCACACACTATCCTGATAAAACTCACATTTTCCAAGGCTCTCCATGGCCTGTATATTAAGAGCTACCAGTCAGTAAGTGACAGGAAGAAAAGTCTATAAATCATGAAACCTATACTAAAGACCTGAAGTTCAATAAATACCCCCTACATAAAGAATCTTTTACTCATCTTCAAGCACAGTGGCCAAATCAACTGTTACTCAAACTACTGGGGCAATAAAATATAACTACACAGAGACTTACTGGGAAGATTAAATAAAGGTAGCAAACACATACAGGAATGCAATTTTCTATTAATACCTAAGAGCAACAAAAATTTATGCTTTTTTCATACAGCTTTAATTTTTAAACAAAAACTTGGTTTGAGTTTTCTTTCCTCATGCACAGCTCAGCTGTGTAGCTGCAGAGTCAGGACCATGCACCCTAACACCTCAGAACTCCAGGGTGTTCCATGAGGAGATGCACTCACAAGCCCAGGAGGGCTTTGGGCTCTGGCCAACTCCCAGCTCCCATGGCTACTCCTCCATATCACCTCGGCCTTCCCTTGCAATAGTGCACACCAATAACTGCAGGGACAGCTACAGGTCGACAGTGTAGAACAGAAACTTTGCTGGACAACTGAATGGCAGTGACAGGTAATGGATTTGTTGCCTCCATTTGGTTCAGTTGCAAACCCTGGGTTCAACTGGCTGCACGTGGCACCTGTGGGACAGCGTGTGCCACGAGGGCTATGAGCACTCACATCACTGGCGATGTCCCGGGAAGCTTTGGCAGATTTGATGGGAATGGCATCTGCCCGCATGTCGTAGCCCTTCTTCTTCTCCTCCTCCATCGCCTGCTTGTACAGTTTCTGAAACAGACACCACCAGGCCTCAGACATCGCTGCTGCCCGCGACACGGCAGCGCCCAGGGACGGACACTGCACCCTCACCAAGCACCCACCTCGCTGAAGTTCACTTTGTTCTGCTGGGCCAGCAGGATCCCAGGGGTGTCTGGCATGATGTGAATGCTGGTTTTGTCCTTCTCCCAGGCTGAGATGTACGAGCGCTGCAAAACAAGGAGCACAGAGGGACGTGAGACCTCACAGCTCAGGAAAACAAACTCCATGAGATGAGCTCCATGAACCAAAGCAAGGAGGCTCTACTTTGCATTGACCCAGGAACCCCTTTCCTTTCCCCAAAACTTTGCAATTCTTCACCCTTTTCCACACTGCATCCCATTAGTGCTCCAACCACACAAATAAAATTTCATCTCAAACAAGGAACACAAATCCCTGATGTCAAAGGACCCAACATTCCCCTTGCACACTTGGGCCACAGAAGGACCAACATCTTGACAAAGGTGTCTGTTTCTTTCAGGATGCAAACATAAGGAAATCTCACTTGGTCCATGATCTTGGAGTTGTGCTTTGCCAGCATCATGGGCATGGAGTCAGGAAGGCTCGTGAATTTGATGGTGTCTGGGTGCTGCCGGTACTTCTTGTCACTCAGGATCTCACTCGCTCTCTTGTTCTTCTCAACATCCAATGATCCAATTGGGGACCAGCCAATGCCCCTCAGCCACTGCAGGTCAGACTTGTACACGTTCTGGAAGGACAGGAAAGGAAAACATCAGCTCAGCAACTTCCTCACTCTGAGCAACCTCATCACCTACCAATGGATGTTCTCAAGAATGGACCATGTTCCACTGGGCCAACTCATCAGCCACCCATTCAGTGTTTGTACCCATTCCCTAAGACTTTCCATACCATTCTCCACTGTTCTCAGGGTTTGTCTTTCCCAGCTGGTGGGTCTCCATAAAAAAACCTTGACTCGTTTGCCCTTTCCCTGCAACTCACACCTCTCTTTCAAAACCAGAACAGAACACAGGAAATACAACCCAAGGTTCTCACACTGCCAATGAAGAACAACTCACATCACTCTGCAGGTCATACACTGTCTTGGCATGGACAACGTCGCTCTGGTCAGGCAGGCAGGTCCAGCGGTGCAGGGGGTGCCGGTAATCAGCATCACTGACCAGCTCCTGGCACTTCTTGGCCAACACCACTCCCAGCATGTCCACAGGGCTGCTGAACCTTGTCTTGGACTTCTCAAAGTCCTTCTTGTACTCTCTGTCACTCTGGATCTTGGCCACATGCATTGACCACATCATCTTGGGGTCGTCCTCGATGTTCCTGGCCCCGATGTGGTGGCCCAGCTGTTTTCTGTATGCGGTTTTGTATTTGTACTAATTGAACACAGAAGCAACAATTACTACTTCTTTCCAAGCTTCCATTTCAGTTCTCTCTTATTAATACAGTAACTAATCATTTTGAATCTAACGTATTTAAATTTGCTTGTGTTCTTTTCCCAAAACTTTTAGCATTTGTTATAACGTCCAGGAGATGGTATGGAATTTCTCATAGCTATAAACTATCATCTTCAAATTATTGTATTTGATTTAATCAACTTTACTCCATTAAGAATTATGCAACCTCTGAGGTGGGCAGCAATACAACAATGTTAAAATTTTACATAACTCCTCCAGTTAATATAAACTATTTTTATCCAAGATTATGTGCCCCTCTCTGATTTTTCCCTCTGCCAGACCCACCTCACTGGCTATGTCTCGGGATGCCTTGGCTGCCTGCAGGGGGATGGCATCAGGAGGCAGGTCATAGCCTTTCTTCTTTAACTCTTCATATCCCACCTTGTAACGTTTCTGTTGGAGAAGAATTCAAAGGAGTTCATGCAGATAAAATTCTCCAGGGAGTTTTTCAATGCTACAACTTTCCACCTCTGACTATTGAAAAGAAAGAATGGGTTTCCAAACACAGTTTAATTAATTAAATTAAATTCCATACCTTGCTATTAATGACATGTATTTGGTAACCTTGGATATAAAATATTTTAAAATCCCAATTTAAATATTTTCTGATTATTTCATTTAAGATCAAAATTTTCTTTTAGCAAATATATTAATGTGAATCACTGCCAGAGCTTTCTGTAGAGGTGAGTAATACAGTCCTGGGATTCTCTGTACCCTGTAAGTTTCAAATGCAAACTTACATCACTTGTGTTAATCAAGTTTGATTTAGCCAGCAAAATTTCAGGCGTATCAGGCATGATGTGAACCTTAGTCTTGTCCTTGTTCCAAGCTTCCTTGTAGAGTATCTGAAAGAGACACAAACAAA
Source organism: Muscicapa striata striata (assembly GCA_030060385.1). Classification (NCBI taxonomy): domain Eukaryota; kingdom Metazoa; phylum Chordata; class Aves; order Passeriformes; family Muscicapidae; genus Muscicapa; species Muscicapa striata. Next base: position 537,112 of record JAREIS010000351.1, read on the forward strand.
AACTTGCTCTGATCCAAGGCTCACCTGCACAGCAGTAATTTCAGTTCACTTTTTCTCTGCATTAGCAAAGCAAAGATGCACTAAGCAAGAATTAGGGATGTAAACAAGACAAGATAGTAAAATCAAATAATACAATGACTTCTTACTGAAATACAACCTTTTTTTCTTCTTTACATCCATGTAATGTCAAGGAGACAGTATCAAAACAATATATTTACATACTGCCTACTAAAGGTCTTATTTGCAGTAACACTGAGTAAATGACCCGAGTTCAAATTCTTCACCTTCTGAATAAGGCACAAAGAGCAATGAGGCCCTGACTATAAACACCTGCTATCTGCATATTTCACATGCATGTTCTGAACCAGAGTCCTTCTAAAAATGTATATTAATGTATTCACTCTTTGAATCCCACTTGCTGTCTCTAGAGGCAACTTACATCACTCCTATTTTTGGCATTAGATTTTGCCAACACGACATCCATGGCATCTGGGATACTTGTGAACTTAATGGTGTCTGGGTGCTGTCTGTACTTCTTCTCATTCAGTATTTCAGAAGCTTTCTTGTTCTTTTCAGCTTCCAGAGATCCCAAAGGACTCCATCCAATGCCTCTGAGCCACTGTAGATCTGACTTATACAGGTTCTGTTAAGGATGAAAATCAGAACCAGAGCAGATTATTTCACTGTTCATTGATTAAACCCTATGAAAAGCCAAACCTGCAGTTTAGCTCCAATCTGATCTATACTGATACCAAAAGCGAGTCATCAAAGATACTTTCCAATTATTTGACATGGAAATAAGAGAATTAACCCCAGAGGGAGCTTACATCACTCTGCAGCTCGTTGACCCTCTTTGCCTCGGTGACATCGACCTGGTCTGGCAGACAAGTCCAGCGGTGCGGGATGTGTTTGTAGTCCACATCACTGACCAGCTCCTGACACTTCTTAGCCAGAAGGAAGCCCAGCATATCCACAGGCATATTGAACTTGGTCTTCCACTTTTCAAAGTCTTTCTTGTACTCCCTCTCACTCTGCATTTTAGCTACTTGCATGGACCACAGCATCTTGGGGTCATCCTGCAAGCTGCGGAATCCGATGTGATGTCCCTGCTGCTTGCGGTATCCTTCCTTGTACTTGAACTGCAGGGGCAAAGGTGGCACCACTCAAATCACAGCCACAAACATGCAAGCAAAATACCAATATATTCCCTCATCTTCATATTCCTCATGAAATTACCCCTGGGAGTGTCCAAGGCCAGGTTGGATGGGGCTTGGAGCAATCTGGGATAGTGGAGTGTGGCCTTGCCCACAGGAAGGGTGGAACTGAATAATCCTTCATGTCCCTTCCAACCCAAACCATTTTGTGATTCTATGATTATATAAATGAGCAACTTTTTATGGCATCTCATGTGAAGCAGCCTCTTGACTAATAGGCATGACTAGGTGTCAGTGAATGCTCTCCCTGGGAAAGAAAAAGAGCATGACAATAGGAATGGTCTCCTGTTCCATCTGATTCACACTCACTCTGTTCAGAACTCCCTAAAACTGACACACTGAAATATGTTGATGAATAACATCATTAACAACGAAAAATTATGAGATACAAAGATACTCAAGTACAGAAAGCATTTCCTAAAGATTAATAAAATCCATTCCACAAATGCAGGAGTTGTACCAAATTATGGTAACAGCAGTCCATGTGTCACCACACCTGTTTCAGAGTTGTAATGAGGCTTTCTCTGGACAGGCACTGGGCTCAGCTAAGTGGACCAAATTTGCTGTTGCTCTGAAAAGGAAGCAGCCAATAGAGCAGAAAACTCCTCTCTTTTTGTGACCAGCCACGTCATGAATGGACCAAACTTTGGACTTGTTAAGATGCCAGAGAAACCCTTGTTAAATTGGACAAAAACAGCTCAGGAAGGAGTTTTGTCAGCAGTGTTGGCTTTGATTCCAAGTCACACCTTAGCAGAGAGGTGTAATTCAATTTACTGGACTCTGTAGGTTAAAACAACCAGATCAATGCATGTCACAAAAATGCTGCTTACATCACTTGCAATGTCCCTTGAAGCTTTGGCAGCTTTCACTGACATGGCTTCAGGTGTGAGGTCATAGCCTTTCTTTATCATTTCTTGCCAGCCAAGCTTGTAGAGTTTCTAAAATGGAAAACAATATTAATTAAAATCAGTAATATGGATGTCACCCACTGTTTAAATACATTAATGATCCAAATTCTGGTCAGCTCACAGGCTTCAGTTATGAGAGAAGGGCTGCTAGAATGGGAACTGAGAAATGGGAAACTGATAAACAAGGAATGATGGTCTTCCAAGGCTTAGGAAAGGGACTAAATAGTTTTTCACTATTTAGCAGCTTCCTACTATAGCTTATCTTGATTTGAAATATATCTGTAGAATTTGAAATACATATATCTGAGATAACTGAACACTTCTTGATTGGTTTAACAAAATTTTAATAAGGTTTTTATTAAGCCATTTAACAGTCAAGTCAATTTGTGAACAGTTGATATTAAGTACAGGCATTCTTAAGTCAAAGATTTGAATCTGAGCAAGGATGCAAAGCAAAACCTGAATGTTTTCTACTGGCACAATTGTCACTTGCTCCTATCTGAAAGCTGAGAGAAAAGCTGGAATCACTGCATCTACTTTTTCCCCATAAGTTAGGTTAAAAATATACACAATTAATTTGTAATTTTGTAGTAAGCAATTTTTAACATGACTGAATTCTATGCTAAGCATAGAGTATGATCTATACATTCCAGACTTCAAAGCAGAACTTATATTTTTCATACATTATAATGCAGATTAGTCTGTTAGTTTGCTAGCCTGATGCTGGTACTAATTTTACTCTGAAACTATTACCCACATGAAATTCTAGCTTGTGTTCTAAATCTCCAGTAGATACTAATTTAAAATATTGATAGGATGTACCAAAATACTCTACCTGACTGTAGTTTGTCTTGTTCTGTTTGGCCTGTAGAATATCTGGTGTGTCTGGCATCACATGGACCTGAGTTTTATCCTTCTCCCAGGCTTGGGTATAAGCATGCTGTGGACAGAAAGTTGCATCAGATGTGTTCATATAAATGACAAAAGATGGGTCTTCCAGGGTTTTCATCTTCCATTTGGATATGGATGAGTAAGAAGGTGAAGGTGCTGACTCAGATTTATTTTACTATGTAATGATCTAATCCAGAATCAGCTGAATTATTGTCTGGTCTTGCTTTTAATGAAACCAAGCTATCAGGATTTTCAGGATTGGTCATTTTTATATAAGAATGGGATGAATAGAAGTTGGAGGAAAAGGAGAAAAAAACTCTTTAACCAATGCTGTTTATCAAGAACTGTTTCATTGAGGGAAAAAAATAAAAAAAGAGGAGCTTGTGACAGCTGTTTTTCCTAGAGGAACATTGCCACATAAACAGAGATTTACAGAGTGGTTATTGGAATGGATGATATGTGAATGCCTGCCTGGCTTTTCCCCCAAATACTCACTTTGTTCATGATATTTGCATTCTGCTTTGCAAGGACCAGGTCCATGGCATCGTTCTGTTTGGTGAAGGGGAACATGCTGGGGTGCTGCCGGTACTTCCGATCGCTCGCAATCTCCGTGGCTTTCTTGGATTTCTCCACATCCAGAGAACCAATGGGACTCCAACCAATCCCCCTGAACCACTCCTTGTAATCCTGCTTGTACTCATTCTGCCAAAGTGGACACAAAGGCAAAGTTGACAATCTACAAACAGCTCATACAGAATAAACCAGTCCTTTCCAAAACACAACCACGATGGAAAAAACAAAAGCCACGAAAAAGAAGACAGCTCATTAAAAAACAACCCTGTTCTTTCCAAACTGCAACCAAAAACAGCTCATTAAAAAATAATCCTGTTCCTTCCAAACTGCAGCCATGATGTAAAAACACAAGTCACAAAAAGAAAACTGTTTTGGTTTAGTTTAGATTTGTTCATTTTAATATACTTAATTCCTGTTGTGAGATAGGATTAGGAGTAAAAATAAGGCAGGCTCAAAATTTAAAAGTATATAAAGAAGAACTTTGTTAACAATAAAGAGAAAATAAGAAATTTAGGATAAGATTTTTAGACTATTCTCTCTTTTACTTCCCACACTTTTTTAACAACCACACACAGAGACACTTCAGTCTGTTTTTTACTTAAATAATTGTTTCAGCTTACTTTAGGGAGAGGAGGTTTATTTTTGTTTGGTAATAAGGATTTTTTTTTTTAAGAGGAAAAAAACAACTTTTTTGTGTTTTTACTTTCATGTATAGCAGCTGCCTGGGAAATCTGCAAAATTGTGAACCTTTTCCTATCTTTACAGCTTGATGTGATTTATGGAGTGAACTAGCTTCTTTAATTGGTTTCTCAGGCTGTCAATTACTAAATCAGCCTCCAATCAGTCTTACCAATTTACATAGAAATTCCTCATGGAAAAACTTCTGAGTATGCCCTCCCCCACCCCCAACCCAGGCTGCTTTTAATGCAAAACCAACATGAAAACTTACATCACTTTGGATCTGATTCATGTTCCTATAGAGCTCCAAGCTCATTGCATCTGGCAGGAGCATGTACTGGTGGATCAGGCGTTTGTAGTTGGTGTTGGTGACACGGTCCTGGGCTTCCTTGGCTGCCACCACGCTGAGGGCATCAGAAGGTGTCTGGTAATGAGTCTTGCTGGTCTCATAGGCCTTCTTGTACTCCCTGTCTGACTGCATCTTGGCCACTTGCATGCAGTGGACAAGTTTGGGATCATCCTGGAGGCTGCGGAAGCCGACGAGTTTCCCCTTGTCTTTCTCGTACCCTAATTTGTATTTATACTGGAGAAGAACAGAAACAGAGATTTTAATTCATTTAGATTTGAAATTAGGGGAAAAAATGTTGGATCCCAGAAAGCTGGGGTTTTTTGAGCTTTCTGTGCTGTCTGACACTGACCCCCAGGAGAACACTGCTTTTGACCTGAGGCCTTGGAGAAGCTTCCAGATTTGAGTGATGGAGTTAAAATCATGGATGTACAGTTAAATAGAAGTGTGTGATTTCATATGGTGAAGGGTTTGACATTTGAGGTTATTATAATGTAGTAATAGGTATGGGACAAGATGGAGGATTTGGGGTGCTGTTTCTTCATCTTCTTCATGATTTCAGGTAGCAGTTTTTGGTCGGACAGTCAGTGCTGCACTGTGGTCACAGGAGTTTGGTTATTGGGTCAAAAGTATCAATAATGTAGGTGTTAGTTCTCTATTGGATTGTTCAGCTTTAAGAAACCTTGTAACCAGCTGGATTCAGCTCCATTTTGCTCACTTTTAGCTGGTAGCTGGAAGTGTTGCAGAACTTTCTGTACTTTAGATAACATTTAATAAACAACCAAGCCCGAACACGAGAAAATTCATCTCCTTTGTGTAGTTAATCCTGATTCTGAGTGAAGACAGAAGAAAACTGCAGACAAGCCACTAATCAAGTGGTGTAAATACCACATTTACAAAAAAATTCTTTCCTATGAAGATGCTGAGGCCCTCACACAGGTTGTCCAGAGAAGCTGTGGCTGCCTCTGGATCCCTGGAAGTGCCCAAGGCCAGGTTGGAGCATCCTGGGGTAGTGGAAGCTGTCCCTGCCCATTTTTTCTCCCAAGAACTTACATCACTGGCAATATCCCTGGAAGCTTTGGCAGCTTTGACAGGAATAGCATCAGCCCTGAGATCATATCCTTTCTTCCTGGTTTCTTCAAATGAAGATCTGTACATTTTCTGCAAAAAAAAAAACAATAAATATCTTCTAAAAAAGAAAAAATTTACATGTTGTCCACATGCACAAATATTGGTGAAAAGTTACATCTATAAAAAATAAAAAGAGATAAAAATGTCTTTTTCTGCCCACATTACACATGTGCATAATTACAAGCAATACTTTATTTAGCATTTGCAAATTTAACAACTGGCTACCAAAACCTACCTATAAGGCCATTTTTACAAAAAACCCAGGTGCTACCTACATTTTGAACCCCGTACAAAACCTTGTGCATGGAGAAATTTAAAAAATCAAAAATAAAATAATAACGACAGTGACAAACATGAACAGTACTCAAAGTCTGCTGTATTTTGTTAGCAACTGTTATATTTTAATGGTCTGCATGAACACTTCACAACCTGATTTTAAACATGACTTTTTCTTTGCAATTCTGGGTATCTCATTTTGGGGAAGGAAGCAGGAAAAGGAAAATTCAGAGGTTTTGTGAAATTTCTACAGGTATCAAGGTAAGACTTCTTCATGCTCTCATCTCACTTATTCCTAATCAAAAAATAAGAGCAAGGTCACAGTGTTTCAAACAATACTCACTTCACTTAAATTGAATGCATTTGCTTTTGCTAAAACAATCTGTGGAATATCTGGGGTGATGTGAATTTTCTTTTTGTCTTCTTCCCAGGCCTGTTTGTACTTGTGCTGGAAGGATTTAAAAAAAATAAAGACTTCAGCATTGTTATTATTAAATAAAACAATTTAAAATACTATTTTGCTTTTGAAATCCAAGCTACCTTGACAATGATGGGTTACCACCATGGGAGGAACATTTATCTTTTTATTTAAAGCACATTCATTAGCTACAAAAGAAAATCATGTTTTCTAAAGCTCTGCATACATGATTATTAAATCAGATGTAGATTGCTGCCCACTTCTCCAAGCTTAAATGAATTCTGCTGAGCACTTTCTTACCTCATCCATGATTTTAGCATTATTTAAAGCCAAGACCATGTTCATGGAATCCATAGGAACAGAGTACTTCAACTGGTCTGGATGCTGGCGATATTTCTTCTCACTCACAATTTCCATGGCTTTTTTGTTCTTCTCAGCTTCCAGGGAACCCAGTGGGAGCCACCCAACACCCTTCATAGTTTCATCATACTCTGCTTTGTATTGATTCTGCAGGCAGGAAGTAGATAAAAACCAATATGAAGCATAAAATAGTTCATAAATTTGGAAGTACAAGATAAAATGTATTAAGGAAAAGTAAAGCTTTTCCTGTCTTGGTCTGCACATAATTACTGCTTCTGATGGAACATGTAAGGAATAAATATTCATAAAATTGTTTATTTCTAAGCTCAAATTCATTAATGTAATATTTCAGAGCTTAGAAAAATAAAACAGCTGTAATTGTTGAAAAACTTGTATAATTTACTATCCTTTCATAGACACCTGACCTAATTTCACTAAGAAAATAATATTATTCATCTTACAGTGTTTTTTCATAAACTAAGCACTTTGTATTCACAGTGCAGAGGGTGAAGAGCCTCTTACTTACATCACTTTGTAACTGCATCATGTTTTTGGCCAATTCAATGCTCATAGCATCAGGCAGGACGTTGTAGGTGTGGATTAAATTCTTGTAGTTAGCATTTGTAGCCACTTCCTGAGCTTTCTTGGCTGCCACCACACTGACCATGTCAACTGGAGTGTGGAAATTAGTCTTGGCCTTCTCATAACCCTTTTTGTACTCCCTGTCAGATTGCATCTTGGCCACTTGCATGAAGTGCACCAGCTTGGGGTCGTCCTCCAGGCTGCGGAAGCCAATGTGCTTCCCTTTGGCCTTCTCGTAGGCAAGTTTGTATTTATACTGACAACAGGAAAGAGAAAGAACAGCAAAAACTTCAATCAAAGAATAAAATATTAAGTTCTGTTTTATCACTGAAAAAACCAGATCACAAGATCCCAGGTTTAGTCATGTAATTTAAATAAAGCCACAGAATGGTATCACACAGCCAGACTCACGTCACTCGCGATGTCCCTGGAGCTTTTGGCTGCTTTTATTGGAATTGCATCTGGCTGCAAGTCATAACCCTTCTTCTTTTCCTCCTCCCATCCAGATTTGTAAAGTTTCTAAGTTCAGATGTGAAAGAAAACAGGTGTCATGAAGGCAGAACTCTGAAGTTAGGTATTTTCAAACAAGGCATTAAAATGGCAGCAGGGCAGTGAACGCCCACCACGAGCGCAGCCACTCACATCACTCATTGTCAGCTGGTTCACTTTGCACTGCAGAATTTCTGGCGTGTCTGGCATCACATGGATGCTGGTCTTCTCTTTGTTCCATTTATCTGTGTACAGCCTCTGCAATTACAAAGGAAGTTTTAGCATTGAAAAGGTGTTGAACTCATAAAATAAGAGTTTGCTTTTGTTCTGCTCATTTGCAATAAATAATATTTTTCTAGAAATAGTATTAGCACCAGAAATAACCTGCACAGAGCTGCTGAGGGGCAGCATTATCCTCCTCCTTTCCTTAGTATTGTGAGAAATTTGCAAAGTATGCTTTGATAATTAATAAATATTGAATCTTGAAGTTTCCAATCTGTGCTCTTCCCTGCAATGATGGGAAGCAGAATTTATTTTCACATTCTTTCCATGGAAAACAAGGAATAAGGATCAGTGGTGTCCTGGATAACTAGAGATGAGTGGAAAGAACTCCACTTTCCAGGAAACTTGCACAAAACTGACAGAATTCCAGGTTTTCTGCAGTTCTCTTACTGTGAATACATCCTACAGAAAAAGGAATATCAAAGCACTGTAAATCTGGAGAAGAAAGATTTAATCTTTAGAAACAGAAAATGAAACTCCCTTAATTATGAGCAGCCAGAGGCTTACCATGATCTCTCATGTCCAGTCTTAACCAAGGAGCTGCCACACCCATTGGAAATTTTGATAATTCCAGTGGGAATGCACCTTTCCCCACAACTTGCAAGACAAAGACCCAAACTTTGGGTCAATCCAACAACTTCCCCCACCTTGTTCATGGTCTTGGCATTTTGCTTTGCCAGCACTTGCTCCATGGCATCCATGGGGATGGAGAACTTGAGCTGGTCGGGATGCTGCCGGTATTTCTTCTCACTGAGAATCTCCGTGGCTTTCTTGGCCTTTTCTACATCCAGTGACTGAATTGGGACCCAGCCAACTCCTCTCAGCCAGTTATTGAAGTCAGATTTGTACAGATTCTTTTCAAAAAGAAACAAGAAAAACACAGTGAGGCAAGAAAAATTACTGTCTATACACATAAAACACATAAAGCCTTAGAACTTCCCTTGGTCGTTCATTTTTGAGGAGCAATTTGGATTTAATTAAAATTTAAGTATGATAGAGTCAGTGTTTAGGAGAAATAAAATCACAGTAATTAAAATCTGACTACAAAAATATATCAATTAGCGAAACATGCTGGGAATATGCCAAATATGGAGAGATACTAAAAAAGTTGTTACTTGCTAGATAAGGTTCCCAGAACTTAATAGCTACACATAATTCTGATAATGTTTGGAAAATAAATGGTTCCAGACCAGTCACATCCCAACCTACTGTTAATCCAATAAAATATATATTGGACTATATAAATTATTTTTTAGCCATAAAAGATTAAGGATGTCACACAGTCATGATGACAAAAATGGAGCTGATCATTGATGACATACATCACTCTGAAGCTGCATCACATTTCTGGACAGCTCCAGGTTCATAGAATCAGGCAGGAGGGTGTAATTGTGAATTGGCTGCTTATAGCCAGTGTTTGTCACCACTTCCTGGGCTTTCTTGGCAGCTGTCACACTGAACATATCCAGAGGAGTGTGATATTTGGTCTTGGTGACTTCATAATCCTTCTTGTATTCCCGATCCGATTGGATTTTGGCCACGTTCATGTAGTGGACGAGTTTGGGATCATCCTGCAGGCTCCGGAACCCGACCTGTTTGCCTTTGTCTTTCTCGTAGGATTCCTTGTACTTGACCTAAAGACAAAGGAAAAACAGCTTTACCCACTAGGGAAAGAGAAAACACACTTTGGATGGGTTTAAAACACTGGGTTGCAAAGTATTAATGCTGCAGTTCATTCTATAACCTCATAAATGGTTTTTATGACAGCACGGGATTATTTAGGTGAAAAAAAGAATTATTGGATTTTTCAGCTTTCTTAACACCTAGTACACAACCCACACCTGTAGCTAGAATACCTCCCTCACCATTGTCATTGAGGCAGGCTTGCAGATCCCAGGGACATTTAGCTTTTAATTAAGATCAGAACAATAATAATAATAATAATGACAATAATAATGACAATAATAATAGTAATAATAATAGTAATAATAATAGTAATAATAATAAATTACTGAACAGCCTCACCCACCAATTCAATATCCCAGTATTCAATTGGGGATGTTTAATAGAGGAATGAAGAGCCACTTGTAACCTTTTGCTAAAGCAGGAGTCCAGATCTCCAGCACAGGTAAATAATAAAAAATAATGAAATGCAGGAGGGGCATGTGTTCCACTGGATGTAAATCCTACTTACATCACTTGCAATATTCCGAGAAGCTTTAGCAGCAATAATTGGAATGGCATCTGGTTTCAGATCATAGCCTTTGGAAAGGGTTTTCTTCCAGTCTGCTTTGTAGTTAGCCTTGGAGGGAAAAAAAGGGAAGAGTTTGCAGTGTCAGGAATAGTAATTCTAATAAAGAGTTTAGGCCCATATTTTTATTTTAGGAGATTTTATTACAGGAATTAAAATACCCAGTTTAGTCCATGTAATCTCAAGGAAAAATGTTAACCTGTACACAAACTACAGTTCTATGACAATAAATAAATCTATTTCAAAGATAATCATGAAGACCACAAGCATTTTTGCACTCCTCATTTAGAACAACTCTATCAGTGGCATTTTTTTCCTTTCTTATGCAAAACCCTTTTCCATTTGACTGAACCTTCAGAATTTTTTTCCTGTTAGCTTCAAACTCGGGCTTTGTGCTCTAAAGGGACTGGAGAAAGCAGCCTGGCTGATTTTTTTTATCAGTCTGGCCAGACTATTAAAATTCCAAGGCTATTCAGGGAGATTTCAGTCTTTATCTCATGCCTGGAAGGCTGATAATGCCACCAAAAAATTTATTATCACAAAGGCAATGAAATTGATATCATCAGTGGAGAGCTCCATGGTGTTGAAATTCAAAATATACTCACATCACTGATGTTGTAGGCATTAACTCTAGCCTGGATGAACTGGGGCACATCAGGAGGGAGGTGGTACTTGTGAATAATTTCTTCCCCTTTGGATTTATACAATATCTGCAAAGAAAAAGAAAGGAAAGTATTCAGCAGCCCAATTTATAGACTGTGATTTGGAAAACTATTTTAAAAAATCTGATTTCCAGGGGATGTTCTGCTGGAATAAAAGTGTGAAGGCACACAGCCACCTACACAATTATTTCAGGAGGATGGAGTGAAGGTGGGCACAGGGCAGAAATAGGGAATATCAGAGAGTTTCCAAAGTTTACTTACATCACTCAGCTGTTTGCTGTTGATCTCTGCTTGTTTCTGTACTGGAGAGTCGGTCACTGAAGTGAATTTGGTTTGATCAGGATGCTTTTTGTAGGTGTACTGAAAGAAGATTAAAAAAAAATCTGTAGAAAATATATATAAAGTATTTTCCAAGTGTTGATAAAATAAATAAAATTATTACTAAATTAAGTCATTTTAAAGAATTGATTTTAAAAATATTGATTTAGGCAGGTTGAGGTTCATTCTTCATTTTGGTACTACTGTTCTCATTTTATGGGTTTGTTATAAAAAGGATTGTGCTGTATCTGTTTTGATCACTAGATGTCACAAAAGGCCCTAAAATAGAGATGAAGAGATATGTTTTAAAAAGTCACATAAGGCAATGAGGCCAAACTCAGAATCATTGATGTTAGCAGGGATCACCCAGTTAAATTTTCTGTGGTGAACAACTGCTGTCCTGTACTCACATCTTTACATTGCTCCAACTTCTTGATTGCTTCATACTCTTGAGTTATGGTCTGAGGGAAGTAGCACTTTGTCTTTTCCTCCTCATAATCTGCTTTGTAATTTTTCTAGGAACAAGAGCAACATTCAGTAAGACACCACAACTGAGCTTTGTCTAAACTGCCAGAGTGATGGGGAAACAGAACCATTGCCACACTTACATCACTTTTCATGGCTTCAACCTTCATGCAGTGGATCTGATGTGGGTCCTCAAAGCTGCCCAAGTAGTGCCCCAAAATATTCTTCTGATAGGCATCTTTATATTTTACCTGCCAAAATAACCACGAGTTGAGAAGCAGAAGGAGTCAAGAGGGTCAGTACAGAAGGATAAACCCCAAGTGAAATACCTACATCACTAAAGTTCTTCAGAGCAGCATCAGTCTGGAACTTGGGTGTCTCACAGTAATTCATCTTGTTTCCTTTGGACTGTTCATAGGCTTCTTTGTATAATTTCTGCAAATCAAATAATGCTAGATCATGCAAGAGATTTTACTGCAAGCCACCCCCACCATGTCAAAAATGACAAGGGTAAAACAGAGAAACAGTTCCAAAGAAAAGCTTTCCCACAGGACTGAGAAACAGATGGCACTGTTTTCCCAATGGTCTTTAAAAATACCTTTTTTTTAGGTTTGTAAGGGAAGACAGAAAGGTCTGACTAATGGGTTTTGAACTTCTGACACTGAGAGATATTCAATCTCTTTTCATACAAATAAAAGAGGAATGGAGAAGACTGTTACAGTGAATAACCAGAATATAATATAAAAAAATGCAAAAGTACCACATATATTATCATAATTAGCTGAAATTCCTTAAAACAGTGAGGGAAGAACTCTTGTGATTCATTATCCACAAAGATTTAAATGAACTACCCACTAATTAGCCATCCATGTGCCACTGCTGTTGCTACACTCATCCATAGAGAATTCATTCTTTACCTGCATTGTTCTGGTCTGTAAAACTAAAAATACTACAGGATCCAAAAGAGAAGCCTTGTGAAGAAATTGTGAGTGTGGTTTCTGGTACAGGACAGAAAATTATGTAGCTGCACACTGATAATACTCACATCACTCAGAATATTTCCTGCAGTTTTTAATTGCTTCAGCAATGGGTTCTCTGTAGCAGGTAGCACATTATAATCAGCAATAGCCTTTTTCTTTTCATAGTCTGCTCTGTATTTGAACTTGAAAGAATAAAAAGAAAAAAAAAGAGGTTTTTAAAATCAGTATTAAAAGCCAAATGCTCACTAACCTGTGTGATTGCCCATGGCAGGGGTGGCCCTGGGTGGTCTTTAAGGTCCCTTCCCACCCAAACCACTCTGTGATATTCATCTATTCTATGATAAAATCTTCAATTTATTACCAGGAAAAATGCCCCTGTTATTCAACTCATGGTGGCAAAGGACCATGAAAGGTCACACCAAAACAATTTCAGCACAAACTTGTGTGAGTTCAGAACTGTTCCCAAGCTGAGCAGGTGGCACACAGGTCCCTCACCTTGCTGACATTTTCTGAAGCTCGTTTGTTGGCTTCATATTCTGGAGTTTCAGTCTGCATGAAGTAGATTTGGTCTTTCATGTTTTCAAAGTCTTCCTGGTATTTCCTCTGTTAGGAACAGAGACAGACAGAAAACAACACATCATCCAGTTGTAAATTAGACATCTACAACAGGGATTATTTAGGAAACAAGCAATGCCACAAATGGAGCCTCAGTATTTTCCACATGAACATAAACATGGGTAAAGCTCCTGAAGGTTTTCTGCAGGATTCACTCACCATGCTCAGATTTTCTGCATTCATTTTTGCAATTGCCACGTCATAGCATGGAGTTTGACTCCACTTGCCTTTGATTTTGTTTTTATAGTCCTCATGGTAAATAACCTGTAAGGAAACAAAACAATAAAATTGAATCCCCTAGACACAGCTTTATTTTCACTTGACAGATTCATTTTTCAAAGCTGTCTTTTTACAAAGCTGACAGCTGCCTTATAGCTATTTTAGCAGTTATGGTCAAAACCACCTTAAATATGATTTGGCCAAACCATTTCAGTGTTAAGTCATTTTTCTTAGTACCTTTCCTGACCTAAAAAGGATAAATAAATCATCTCTAATATATTCCTTTAGTTCTGTTTTCTTCCTAGTCATTAAGTCAGAATTTACTTGTATTGCTGCTGGAACTGGTTTTAGCAAACCCTTTTAATTACCTGGTATTTGTGATTTCTATTATTTATTCAAGCTCACAGAAATCTAGTATTGAAAGTTTAAAGAGTTTGTCCAACAATAAAACACCTGCCTGAGTTTTGACACATTGTTCCAGGTGCATTTTCAGTCACAGTTGAATTATTTACCATAAAAAATAAAACTCCTGCAATGCTTTTTAAACATTGCTAAAGAACATATATGCCAAAAATACTCTTTAAAAAAATCCATATTTTATAGTTTTGGAGATACTTAAAAAGCCTATTATTTTATTCATTTCAAAGTATTATGGTACCATCTTTTTTTTTTTTTTCACGTTATAAAATTTTCTTGATGGCAATTTAGCTTTTAAGCTATGAAAATATAAGATTAAAGAAATTTTCTCTAAACTAATTATTTTACTTTACAAACAGGTTCAGTGCAATTTTCTTAGTGGTTTCTCCACCATGAGTGAACACTGTAATTCTCTAATCTTAAAATGCAGATCATTTTTACTACATAATAAAACAAATTAAAAAAAAAAAAAAATAGTTAAATTCTGAATGGAGTTAAAGCCCTACTTCAAGATTATACAACTCGGTCCAAATTTCTCCAGCAAAAAAATATTGGTCTTCCTATGTGTTTTTTCTTTTGCCTTCCTTTTCCTTAGGTGCCTTTTTTGGGGTTTGGGGAGCAGGTTGTACTCACATCACTCAGCTGCCGTGACACCTTCTTGGCTTGTTCCACATCAGGGGGGTCTGGCAGAGAGGTGAATTTTGCTTTCCTTTCATCGTGCCCCTTTTTGTAGACAATCTGAAAGGATGGAAGAAATAAACATTTATTTGAGCATTACAACATTTCAGCTCTGCTCCCACCACATTAATGAAAGAATTTCTGCCCTCAGCCCCTGCAGCTGGAATTCTTTAATCTGTGTATTACCAGGAAACTAATCTGCAAAATTCACTGAGATCTTCAAGTGAGGGCTGAAAGAGTTGAAGAGTTCTGTGTATCCAAACATCAGCAAATCCCAGTCCCACCAACCCCTGACTTTTCTTATCACTGTTTTAGAGGCACATCTGCAGACCCACAAGAGTGAACTGGACTTGGAGACAACCCTGAGAGTTTCTGCATTTGGGGGGATACTTGAGATCTTCTTACTGAATTAATAAATTATTTCATTCACTCCTAATCCAGCATCAAATTGCCAATGGATTTGTACTCTAACATGCTCTACTTTGCACTCTAGATGTTTTTCTATGATATTTTTCTATGAAATACCACTACTATCAGAGCTTACTTAACACACTTTTATTTTCTGTTATTTTCTGTTCCATGATGAAGCTTTTATATCTAATCAAAGTCCATGGCATGTCCCAGGTTACATCACAACCCAACAGCCCTGCTTTGATACTCACATCACTCAGAGTCTTCTGAGCCTGTGCCACCCTTCTGAGCTCTGGGCTGTCATTGTAGGGATAAAACAATGTTTTGTCTGCATCCCAGTCTTCAGTATAGAGTTTCTACAAGAAAAATGCCAGAATGCTCATTATTCATTCATTTCTGGCTTTGAAAGCTTTGTTCACTACAGCTACTGAGACCTGTGGTTATTTATTCTTACCTTGCTGAACATTGCTGTGTTTTTTATGGCATTCACAAGCTCTGGAGCATCAGGGGGAAGCAGGTACTTGTCTTTATTCTCCTCCCAGTTCTGTTTATATAACACCTGGAAGGAAAGATCAGCATGTTGGTCACTCCATCATTTAAAAAAAGGTTTACTTCTGTGAGTCAATTGCCTGCTTTAAAGATTTTTTTCAAAATCAAAGTCTCAGAGCAGTAACATCTGAATAGAGCAACTAGAAATATTTAACTTTATATTTATATTTATATTTATATTTATATTTATATTTATATTTATATTTATATTTATATTTATATTTGCCTTACCGACTTCTCTGCTATCTCTCCCTGTGCTTCTACACTGTTGCATAAATGTTGCAACCTGAGCTCAAAGGTTTGTTCTTTTCAGTAACCTCAGGCTCCAGCAGTGCTGGGAAAGTCAGAAGTCACTCACCTTGCTCACTTGCTGTGACACTTTCTTTGCATGTTCTATGTCCATGGCCTTTTCATCCACGTGGCAAATGGTTCTGGCAACTCCCCCAGCCATGCGGTATTTAACCTGGAACAGTGCACAGAATTCATTGATTCTACAGCAAAACTGACTGATTTCTCTTTTTTAAAAAAAAACCCATAATAATGACATTTTCACCCCTCATATAAACACTTGGTTGAACCTAGAAATGCAGTTGTTACCAACCTCACTGAGCTGGTCCTGCACTTTCTTGATCCTCCGGATTTCTGGGGTATCAACTGTGGAAGCATATGGCTTTCCTCTTTCTTTTCTAAATTTTTCTTTATACTTGTTCTGGAAGAAAATAATGATAAAAATAATTAAGATATATCCCTGAGCTCTGGCAGAACTGTATTAGCAATTATTGCCATATTTATCTGGTTAGGACAGGAATTTGTGGCAGATTATTCAGTAATATAAATAAAAGTTATTCTACAAACTACAAATTATTCTGTAAACTACAATTGCACTTATGCTTATTTTAGCTGAGTTTATTCCATTTGACATAATAGGAAAAAAAATCCATCTCTAACTTGGATCACCTCTAATTTATTGCATTCTCCCCATGAGCTTAATATTGATAAACCCAGTTATTTGCACTATAAGTATCAAACAACCCCTGTAAAACAGTTTTAAAGCTGGTGTTCCTCAAGAAATGAGAGACATGGGACAACTTACCTCACTGAATAAGTCCTTCATTTTATTGCTGTGTTCCAGATAAGGTGTCAAGAACTTGGATGGGTCCACTTTTGTCCGGATTGTCTTTTTCCTGACAGGAGGGGCTGCATCCTCCCCAGGGGGCTGGGTGTGCTCAGCTGTGTAGGTGGTGGTGGTTGTGGTGGTCTCAGGGACTGAGTAATCTGTGCTGATGGTCTCAGTGATCTCAGTCACCACCTGAGGATCAAAAAAAAAATATTTCAATAATCACTTGTTTTATAGCTGTAAAAGTTTGTTAGGATAAGTGTTTTCACCCCTCTGAGCTGGGTGTGCTCAGTTCTGTAGCTGGTGCTGGTGGTCTCAGGACCTGAGTGGTCTGTGCTCATGGTCTCTGACCACCTGGAGGTGAAAAAAATTCAACAACCACTTGTTTTATAGCTATAAAAGTTCATCAGGATAAGGGTTTTCACCCCTCTGAGCTGCATGTGCTCAGCTGTGTAGGTGGTGGTGGTCAGGACCTGAGTACTCTGTGCTGATGGTCTCTGACCACCTGGAAATCAAAAAAAATTATTAATCACTTGTTTTATAGCTGTAAAAGTTTGTTTGGATGTGTTTTCCACCCCCCTGAGATGTTGAAAGGATGCTCTGCTGTCATCCAGATCCACGTGGAGACAGAAAATCAGGGACACTTTTCCTCCTGGGATTACCACTGTGCTCCCTATATATCACCCACCCTAAAAAAACCCATAAGGAATGAACTCTCTGGCTGGTTCCTGCATCAAACTCATGGAATTATTCTCCAGAGGGTCTGGGAAAGTGGGGCTCCAGCTGCCTCTGCTCTACATGCATTCATTTCCAATCAATTTAAATACTTTATACACTTTATCAACAGAGTCACGCTGCAAGCAGTCATTTTGATACTAAGATTCTAATGAAAAGCATCTAAAAATAATTCTCACAATTAAAAAACCTGCTCCAAAAACACCTAAATAAGTGTCAAGTTTTATTTTGTATCAATTAGCTTTAAAAAAAAATTGTCTTTAGAAAGGAATTTATGAAGGTCAAAGTTCTGAGTTATTTGCATCAATGAGACAGAGCTGAAAATGCACCAAGAATTACACAATGAATAAATAACTTCTGTTCCTGCATAAGCCCATGTCATAAAGAATATTTCATGATAACACAGCAGAGAGTTGGGTTATAGCTCTTTTAGAAGCAGAATTTCAAGTTATGGTAATCACTCCTTGGTGACCCAAATATTTGTTACCAGTGACATGATGAATAATCTGCAAAACTGTATTTTTTTTCAGTGAAATTACACAAAGTGAACAGAACTGATACATAGTAAACTGATCATAGATCATCACACAGCAGGGGCTTGAAGCAAAAATAAAATATTAAGCAGCAATTGTTCACTGATATTTGTGTGTTTAACATGAAGAATTAAACCTCAGAATACAAAAGGCTGCTAATTTAGTATTTCATGTTAATTATATACAATTATGTGCTACATGCAGCAGGACAGGGACCTTTACCTCGTGTGGCTCACCCTCCTCAATAACTGTCTCCTCAATGTAGTACTTTGGAAAAAAAAAAAGAAAAAACATCATTGTTAGGCAGATCAGCAAATTGTAGCTTCTGTGAAGCTGTTTTAAAACACATTTCTGGAGAACCAGGATTTTAGTTCCCTTTACTTATGGAGTCATTTGGTAACTCTGAATATCTGTTCAAATTTTGCATTAAAGATTGGGTTTTTATTCCATACATTCCCCAACTAATAATGGTCCAAATAATCAATGGAAGATTGTTATCTAATTTTACCCACAAGAGGGAAGACATTAGTGACCACATTAAAAGCATCAGCATTTAAACCCCAGGATTTTCCTGTTTTTTATTTGGTGACACTCATGACTTGTCCTCAGGGTTGTTCCCACAAGGACACCAATAATTTCTGGCTGCTGGTTAAACTTTGCTGCTGTTCACAACTCTGAACCTGCTGATTTTTCACCCATTTGTCTGGGTGAAATTATCCCCCCACATCTCATAAATTTGGGGATAAAACCACAACAGGATCTGTCCCAAAAGCAGCCCAGCAACCTTCACTGATCTCCCCTTGTCCACAGCAGCTGGGAACTCATTATAAAAATTAATGAGGTTCATCAGCCATAGATTGCTCTTGATAACTCAGTGTTCACTTCTCCACACGACCTTCAAGTCTTTCATGTGTTTAAAAATAGCTTCTTGAAGGATTTGCTCCACAGCTTTCCCAAAAAACAACGTGAGGCTGACCAGCCTGGAGCTCCCAGGATCTTCCTTCTTGCCTTTCTCGGACACCAAATCCAGCTGACCATGGATATAGGAATGGAGTTTGAAATGCTTTAAACCTTTACATTGCTCACAAGTTGTCTGCTCCTGCTTCCACCTTCAGTTTTTTGAGATTCTTTTGGTTGTTGTTTTTTGTTTGTTTGTCTGGTTTTTTGTTGTTTGTTTGTTTTTTTTTTGGGGTTTTTTTGTTTGTTTTTGTTGTTTGTTGTTTGGTTTTTTGTTTTGTTTTTTTTTTTTAGTGTAATTTTCCTCAGCCGGGAGCTCTATGTTCCTCCACTCCATCCTTCCGCTGTTTATTTTTGCACTTTGTGTGCTCAGGGTAAATCATGTTGGAGGATCACCCCGGCTGCCTTTACTGTTTCCCACAGCATTTTCCCTGAGCAGCCCCGATTCTGCTCTTCCAAAACCTGCCAGAATTCCATTTCTTTTGCTCACTGCTCCCCGTATCTTCAGCTCCGCTGTCCCACGGTCACTGCAGCCCTTGATTTTTGAATTTTCCACCAGTTCTGGCTTTTTTGTGAGCATCTTTTCCAGCTGGGACGAAAGAGTTGGGAAAGGATCCGGAGCCTCAGGAGCGGCTGAGGGAGCTGGGAAAGGGAGCCTGGAGAAACCAGGCTCAGGGAGAACCTGCACAACTCCCTGAAAAATCGGGCTTTGCTCCCTGGGAAAACCCACAGGACCATGGGAAACAGCCTCAGGTTGTTTTGTCGGATTTATTTAATTTCGGGGGATTTATTTAAAATTTATTCCCACCTCCCGCCCTTGGCCGCGCGGTGGCGCCGTCCCGCGGAAATGGCGGCGGCGCTGAGGGAGCGTGAGGGGAGCGCCGCGGCCGCGGCCTCCCGCATGGAAACGGCGGAAAAAAACCTTTAAAATCCATCGCTGCAGGAACAGCAGCCGCCCTGTGCGGGATGGGCTTCACTGGCACAAAGACCAAATGGAAAAATGCGGGGGAAATGCGGGGTTTATGTTGGAAAATCTCCTCCGAGATTGGGGTTGCTTGCCACAGCTGCGGGAATGGAAAACCCTTTGAACCGAAAAAATTTCTTGTTAAAATTTAAGTCTCTTTCTGAGAGCTCGTCCTTAAAGTTAGTGCAGGTGACCGAGTTGTATTTCCCGACATATTGGCTGTTCTGAGGTGATTTCCATACTTGGACCCACCTTCGACAGCACCTTCCTCAAACCTCCCACAAAACTTTCTTCAAACTTTCTACAAAACCCGCACAAACTTTCTACAAAATCTTTCTCAAACTTTCTACAAAACCCTCACAAACTTTCTACAAAATCTTTCACAAACTTTCTACAAAATCTTCCACAAACTTTCTACAAAATCTTTCACAAACTTTTACAAAATCTTCCTCAAACTTCCTACAAAACCATCCACAAAATCCTCTGCAAAACCTTCCACGAGCTTTCTACAAAACCTCCCACAAACCCCCTTGTAAAGTCTTCCACAAACTTTATACAAAACCTTCCAAAAAACCTCAAGCAACTTGGCAGCAAATGTTTGTATCACTCACTGTGGATTTTTGCACATCCCAAGACAGCTACAACATCAAGTAATGGCTCATAATTCCAGAGAAAATTAAGAAATAGCATTTTAAACTCCTTGGCAATGACCCAGTGCTCAATATTCAATGATCATGTCCTTCTCTTTCAGAAGATTAATTTCTGATAGAACTTTTTAAAATCCTGGATTGATACAGGAATTAGGAAAATTCTGGGAAGGCTTAAAATTGTACCAGATGCTGTTGTTCCTTTTTTATTTAGCATCTCACCACGACTATCCCAAGGGAAGCTACTAAAGCAGTGCTTCCTCAGCCCAAGGGATGTGGTTACAGCAAGGTGGTCATTGAAAATTAAAAACAAAGGATGAAATGGAGCTGTGTGAACAAAAAGCCCAAAATACCATAACTCTGGCTGGAATAAATAAACAATGAGAGCAAATAAATACCCATTACAAAGAGCACACAATGCACAGGAAACATAAAGGCAATTATAAGTAACGTGGGAATAAGAAATTTAATGAAGGGTTGGTGTCATTGTAGCTAGGTAATAAGATGTCTTTAAAATCGACTTTATGAGTGGTGACACCTATTTTGCAAAATGCATTTAATTACTCTGACTGGCAAATCATTTGGCTTTCCTTCATTCACTCTGAAATATATAAAGCTGGCGGTGCCCTCACACCACCTGAAATCAATAATGTGGTGGCAGTGAGTTGTAGGATGTTTACATTTATACTCTCGCTCTTTTCCTCAAACACTGAGTGACTTTTTACAAGACTTTGTGTATTTCATAACACATAAGTTAATTTCAGAGTAGTGACAATGCTACAAGTGAGACCACACTGTTCATTTCTGTGTACTGTTTCTGTAACAAAGTCATTGTTGGTGGCTCCAGCTGCAGGTTGCCCTGGGGAATTTTGTATTCAGTTTCCTGAGACTAAATAATTCAGCATCTAACTCTGAGTTTAAATGAGCTGCTGGCAAATTAATCAAATTAATCCATGGTGCACCTCCATGGGCAAAGAATCATGGAATGATGGAATGCTCTGGGTTTGAAGGGACTTTAAATATCTTCTATTCCTCCCCCTGCCATGGGCAGAGACACCTCCCACTATCCCAGCCTGGCCTTGGACACTTCCAGAGATCCAGGGGCAGCCACAGCTCCTCTGGGCAACCTTGTTCCACAGCCTCCCCACCTTCACAGAGAAGGATTTCTTCCTGATACCTAATTTAAATCTACCCTCTGTCAGTTTAAAGTCCTGCCACTTAAACCTGGCTCCATCTCTGCAGCAGGCTCAGGCTAAATTGGTTCGTGGTGCCCTGGTGGCACAAAGCTGCTGCATTTCTGTAGAGGCAGGGCTAGAAAGGGGCTTCCAAATCCAGCATGGATTGGGTGACAGAGGGCAAGCCAGGAGGGAAAAGAGCTGGCCCAGTGCATCTATAATTACACAGGGAGTAATCAGAAAACCTCGTGCTGTGAGTGTGGGATGGTTCCAGTCCTTATTTAAACTCTGAAACTATGACAGGAACCAGGAGACTTTGCTCCACTGAGAGCAACTGTTGTTGTTGTTGTTGTTGTTTTACTGATGAGACCATTTAATAGATATCTAATCATCCCTAATGTTCAGACAGCAAACAGCAACCTCTGCTCCTGAGCATCTCAGCAAGGTGATTAATGTATTCAGTCACAAGGCAGGAAACAAACATTTCTACTCTCACATTTTCTGCTTACCTCCACAACTTCCTCATATTCTTCTTCCTCCATTCTGAGGGTTTGCTTCTGTGTCTCCCCCACTCACTGGTCATGCAGCAGGTGAAAATGTGAATAAACAGTATTAGCCCATGACTGAAAGCACCATCAGAAGGTACAAGTCAAGCTCATAAAGCACTTGGGGTCATGGTTAGTAACTGGTCACACCCTAAATAAAGTTGGGATCTGGCATTACTTGGACTGTTATGGAAAAACATTGGATTAAGTTTCAAACATACCGATATAAATTACAATTTTGGACAAATACCTATTCCAGTTATAACATCAACACTGGATCCAATGAAAAAAAATAAA
Source organism: Muscicapa striata striata (assembly GCA_030060385.1). Classification (NCBI taxonomy): domain Eukaryota; kingdom Metazoa; phylum Chordata; class Aves; order Passeriformes; family Muscicapidae; genus Muscicapa; species Muscicapa striata. The sequence goes on from JAREIS010000351.1 coordinate 559,795, forward strand.
AGAGATAAATAAAACAAAAGAGAAAATAAAAGAGATCTCTTGAAACATGGTGTCATATTTTCATTACAAAGAATTATTTGAAGCATTTTTTTCTTTTCTCTGTGACTATTCTGTGCTATTTCATTATATCATCCAAGCTCTCATTTGAATGGGGGTTTATATTCTACTATATTAATTCATAAGTAAAAGAATAATGTAGAAAAATATTGTAAATATTTTTTTTCAGTGACCTTAGGTTAATGAGGCAATTTCTGTCTTCCCAGCATCAGCCTACAGAGATGCTCTGAGGTTTTTTTGTTAAGCTCTTGTGAGTTTTTTCTCTCTCTTTCTTCAGACCTGGAAAAGATGAAAATCCATAGATTTGGCTGAAGTAAAAAGCAAGATTAGTGTCAGAACCTTTGAACTAATTCATTAACACACTGATTTTGCTGCGAGGCAAAGCTACAATTTTCCAGCAGGCTCTGCAGCCCTGTTTCTAATGTTGGGAGGGGATGAGGCTTTGGAACAGCTGCTCCTGAGCCCAGGGATATTTGCCGTGTAAGCTAATCCTGCCAACTGACAGGCTGCTTGTGTTGAGCTGGCTAAACTGCAATTCCTTCTGAGGCAAGGGAAGTCAAGTCATGCAGGTTAAATATAGGAACACAGAATACTGGCCCTTTTTAGTCCCAATGGGCTGAGAAAAATGGCAAAAAAAACTAATTGGGAAAACTGCGTGGTAAACTATTAAAATAAATTAGGAATAAGTCAAATAAAGAGTGGCAAGTCACATGAGGCAGTAGGCCAAGGTGTATGGATAAACTCAAGAAGTGGGGTTAGCATATAAACACAATCCCTTCATCCTGTCACTGTCACAACCTTCAGCCACCCTTCCAAACCCCATTCCAGGTCTTCTCCTCCTCCTCCAATCTGCACCGAGTTACTCAGACAGAAAACCTGACTTCCATGGGCAAAGCACAACGAGAATTCCCCAAAAACTACACAGTGGGGAAACAGCTCAAGATCCTCTTTGAAGGAAAAGAAGAGAAATGCATTTAAAATGTTCTTACCAGCAACATGCAGTAAATATCCCTTGGAGCAAAGGCTCTCCAGTCTTCCCTCCTGAGCAGCACTGGGTGGGAGCGAGGGGGTTTGGTGGCTGCTGGTGACGTGGGTGGCCCACACAGCCAATGTGGCTCCAGCCCGCTCGAGTTTCAGCCCTAAATATACCCAGTGACCCCCAGGGAGCCACCTGTTCTCAGCAGCACCAGGGAGAGGGAGCTGGGCACCTCCGTGCTCCTCAGGAAACCCAAAACACACCAGGGTGAGATGGAGCCCCAGGTAAACCTGGGAGTGCTCCAGTGGAAAAAACATAATTATCAGAGTTGGTAATAACGTTGAATTTCAGTTGATGGAGGCAATTTTGTTCCTATAATGTGCCTGAGTAAACACCATCCAAATTCAAGAATCTCTGAACTTGAGGAGTCTGCACTGCAAACTTAATTTTAGTACAAACATGTCTTTAATTTCAGCCCATAAGTACACCTGAAGTGCTTTCTCACCTTGATGCAAATCACGTGTCAATATTTTTATCACCTATGAAATGTTTCATAGCTGAACACGCAGCCCCAAGAACATGTGAAAAGCGGCTGCTTGCAAGGAAGGAACCCAACAAACCTGGTGAGGGAAGTCCAAGAAGGGCTGATAAACAGATTAAGTGACAGGGGAGCAAGGCTGGTGTTTTGGAAGGTCAGGAATGCAGTGATGTGTGGAGCAGAACCAAGGGGATGATAACAGACATGACTTCTTAGGGCATCACTCGACTGACACAAATAGAGTTGACTTTGGTTCTTCAAGGTGGTGCATTCAATATCAACAATGATCCCTTTCCATGTGCTAGATCACATAATTCAAGAAATGGTTGTCAGGAGCCCTTGAGAGACATCTTTTTCCTTAACTCTTTCCAGAAGTTCATATTTATATCCAGATGAAATATCATATCTCATTCACTACTGCCAAGTATTTTAGACTCTGCCCAGAGCTGCAGACCTCTCCCTGTCTCCTTTGGCCAAGCCATTTTTAATTACTCTGCATTTTGCTTTACCAGGCAGTCCTTCCCCTTTTAATCTGATTTCTGTTTATTTAACTTTCTTAACATATTTTGAAATTGTCCAGAAATTACCACAGCATGTTGGTGGAGTCTCTGGAGAGCAATCTCAGCGTAACCTGCTGCTCTCTGATCCTGATCCTCCATGTGTGCATTCCAGAAATAACTCACAGTCTCCTTGTCCTCCCTGAGTGCTGCTTCTCAGGAGATTGGATGCAAAAAGTGACATCTTCATTATCAATAACAAACCTTAATGGAGTAAAGAGCCAGCTTTCCTTATTGAACTTGTAATTCATAATCAGTCATTCCAGCTCAATCCTGGAAGTTCCTGCAAAGAATTCTTCCCTCAGTGATACTCTGCAAGCCCTTCAGACCATTTTACACTGCTGTTTGATATCTTGTTTAGAAAGACACTAAACAAGGTTAAAATGACACAGCAACCACTTTTTCTGCCACTGAAATGCAGAAACTACACACTGTCTTTAGTGTGAAATGTGACAGATCTTCAGCAGCACAGCTCAGGGCTGGAAAAAAGGAAGGAATAACCCATGGGAATCACAGAGGGGGGCTCAGACCAAAAGGAAAATTGGTGAAATGAAAAGCTAGGCTGAATGAACATCAGATTTTTGTTCTGGCATCGGAGCACAAAGAGGGGAGGAGGGTGCCCTTGGGTCACTTGAGAAAATATTTCAATTCCTGCGTTTTGCTGCTTTGCTCCTTCAGCACCAAATCTCAGAGAATGGCTCTGACAAAACTTTTGCCACTGCAAGGAGAATCCCAGGATCCTTGAGGCTGGAAAAGTCCTCCCAGCCCTTTGAGTCCCAGCTGTGCCCAATGCCCACCTTGTCCCCAGCCCAGAGCACTGAGTGCCACATCCAGGAATTCCTTGGACACCTCCAGGGATGGGGATTCCAAACTTCCCCATTCCGAATACGTGTGAGGCAAAGGAAATACTAATGGTTAATATTGTTTTTTTCTTTTAAATTGCTTTGTTGTGAAAATTTATGTCTGACTCTGATTTCTGATGGAATATTCACAAAACCGTAGAATCATCAAGGCTGGAAAAGACCTCTAAGATCATCAAGTTCAGGTTTTGACTTTGTTGTGAGAATATGAACTTGACTTTCTGGGGTCAGATGTTCCAAAAGCATTAAGTGTGCCCTAGCTGGAGCCTGGCAGCTCTGCCCCAGGTTAACACACCAGGCCAGATTTATCCATGGCACATAAATGAGCACGAACTCAGCAGTTCTGAACTAAAGACAGAGCACTGCAAAACTGCTTAGGCAGAAAAATATGATGTTTTGCATTGCAATCACAAAGATTTAAAGCAAAAAAATATTTTCTTGCACTTAACACATTTAAATGTTGAGTTCAGTCAGTCCTGTTATCCAACAGGAGCCACCAGGGCATGATGGATCAGTGTCTGACATCCCAGGTGCTATATTTAACCTCCTGACGTACCCAGTGCTTTAACAAGCATTGTATCATTGCAAAAGGACATTTCAATACATATTTGTGTCCATTTTTAACCTACACCAGTGAGTTCTTCTCATTCTTCTCACCATTCCCTACAGCAAGGCTCCTCTGCCCCAGCACATTTGGGTTTAAGGTATGGAAATTCTGAGGAGAGCATTTTTACCAAAAATTAGGAAGGGCTTGGTTGGACAAATGCAAAGGATTGTCTTCAAATTAAATATACATATATTTCTGTGACTTCTCCATTTCTACAGCTGGCCAATCTTTTTTCTTCTGGATAAAACCAACCAGGCCTTGTCAGGGATCTGGCCTTGGCTTACAAACAAAAAGGTTTTTAGGAAAGGATACATGTTCTAACAAGAATTCCACTTCTACTTCAGTGCTGCTCATCCTCTTTCTCAAAGTATTAATAGAAAGTATTATATCATACCAAATAATATTCTTGGGGGCTGTGAATCAAAGTGCTGTGAGTAGATCTCCTCCAGTGTCTCATCTTCAGGTTTATTTTTTGATGCTGATGGGCTGATATGGGGTAAGCAGCAGCATGAGTGGCTCTGTGGTGTGTGAGCCAACCACTCACTGTGACTCAAAAAGACTTTGCTGGAAGAGGAAGAATAAAGAATATTGATATGATTGATATGGAGCAAAGATTCATTTTATGCTTCCTAGTGTACCTGGACAGAGAAGGAACTATGGACTCACCAATCAAATTGTTTGGGTATAACCCAAACTTTTTAGTATTGAAAGTGTCCTGACAAAATATTTCAAAGATTGAATCAAAAGACAATTCAAAGTAGGGGAAAAAATACAAACAAACCCAACCTGAGAGGAAGAAAAACAAGGTACCAAATACTGGTTAACTTTTTTCATTATAAGATTTGATAAAGCAAAGAGAAATCACATGAACAAATTCACCTCCAGTTGGTTGTAGAAACTTAAAAATTAGGTGAATATTTAAACCCCCAACAGTGAGGATATAAAATCAGAGTGTAAAAGATCTGTACATCGACACAAGATATTCCCTGGGACCATTGGCACAAGGAGAGTTCTCCTCACATGACAGCATCTGTCACAGCCCCCTGGTCTTTACTTAGGCCCTTTGAGAATCCTAAAAGAAAATATTTATCCACAAGATGATGTCAAACAGCCCAATTTATCTCCCCTGCTAATATTCCCAAGACAGCCAGGGAGTCTTAGACATGGGTGCTCATCAGAAAGAAGATACAGCAAAGGCAAATGTCCTCAAGAATTCAAATTCTGATTGTATTGATCAGATTTCCTAATGGGAGCTGGTGAGAGAAGCTGAGATACAGCCCCCAACTCAACATATTCAGGTTTTGGAATGTTAATATCAGTTACTATAAACTAGGAAAGGAAGGTGAGGTTCTTCTCAAATCTTTTCTTCTTCCTGCTATTTATAAGACAAATAAACTTTAATATTTTTAGAACAGAGGTACAAATGCCAGCTGTAAATGCCAATGAAAAGCCCTGAGTGGCATCCAGAGATTCAGCTCTTACCCTGCCTCCCACACTTGTCCCTTTGGACAAGCCTCTGCCTCACTACTCTGCAATAAAATAACACAGCTCTTTTATCTTTTAAAGACAAACTTTTTCATTATTAGCACCATTCTGCAAATCTTACAGCAACTACAGAGAGAGGTGTTACTGTACAAGCAGATTGATCTGTTCAGGATTTCCCATCTGTGGGACTGCAGGGCAGGTTGGGTGGGGCTGGGAGCAGCCTGCTTTACTGCACTGATGGTGCTTTCCCCTCCCCAGGGTGGGTTATTGCTGAGGAAATGCAATTCCTTCTTGGAATATTCCTCCTTGGAAGAAAGCAAAAGGGACTGTCCCACCCCAGCACCCCAAGTGCTGCTGCCATGAGGACTCATTCCAGTTTTCTCACAATGTGCCAGCCTCAAATTTCACCTCAGTTTTTCCAACCTACTGGTATCCATATCCTGCATCCTTTCCCCAGCTCCTCACTGAACTCCTTGCACAGAATTTAGAGCAGAGTTGTTGTTTCTTACAGAACTGAGCTGAAACAATTAATGGAGAAACCACAACCCAGGCCAGGTTCATTTCTATCCCAGATTGTTCCATAATTCCTCACATTTCTACCAAAGCTGGGCAGCAGGAATCTCACCTGGGCTTGTAGAGCCCTGCCAACTTTCCACATCACCCAACAGCCACCAGCAAAGGGCTGGATTGACACAGCCACAACACAGAGGCATTTCCTGCTGTAAATCCTCTGGGAGGGAGGGACAGGGCTGAGCAGCCCCTTGGAAACTGAGCAGAGCATCAGCTTCATTCTGCAATCACCTCTGCTGCTTTCCCAGCCCAGCCACTGCCCTGATGCTGCTGGAAGATGTTGGTGCCCTGTGTGACAACAGAACCAACAGAAATCCAATATTTACTCCCTAGGCCTCAGTACTTTTTTCACCTTTTTTCATATTTTCATTCTAAGAGGGAACAAACTCTGGATACAAAGGTGTGATTGAGGTAAAACTGTGCTTGGGTCCTTTTCACCTCTGTTCTCCTTGGGCAAAAGAAGAAAAGTGTTACTATGCCTCTTCCCCATTCCAAGGGTTTTCTAATTAGTGCAGGGTTCATTTGTGGAGTTTCATTTGTGAAATGGCTCCTGATCCTCCCTGCCTCTGTGTCCCTCCCCCTCCTCTGATCCTCCTGCACTGCAGAGTAGTTCCACTGCCTGTGGGACATCAAACATGTGACAAGAATTGTCCAAAGATCACAGAAACTGCTGCAAAACAAGGTCAAGATTTAGATCAGAGATTTAGATCAATGAATCTACCCCAGAAGTCCCAGAATAACCAAATCTTCTCCCTGACAGACAATCCAAGCCTCTTCAGTCTCCTCACCCTGAAGGAGGCTGAACCAGAGCTCACAGGTCCAATGTCATTTAGCAAACTGCAACCTGTGTCTGAGACTCATTTTTTAAATATCCTCTCTCTGATTTAAAAGGAACAAATTTATATGAAAGGTTCCAACACCTCTGACTGTAAAATTAGGGGGGAGAAGGCAACACATTCCTGACTGGCATTGCTGGGGGGGTGTCTCATACCCTGAAATACAATCTGCACTAGTCCATAAAATACTAAGACTGCTCACTGGCCATGGCCAGGAATGCTCTGCAGCAGCAGCAGTTCCCAGGGGCAGAATGCTCTGTGAAAGGTCACTGAGGTCACAGCACAACAGCCACCAGCAGTGATTCTTCTCTGCACTATTATTAACAGCACTGAGCAGCCACAAGGAATCTGCTGGGCTCCCACTGCTCTGCAGCAGCTCCAGACAATAAACCCCAGAAAATACAACTTGGTTACTGCACCAGTGAAGGGATATTTAATCACAGTAAGGAATGATAACATCACTAATCACCTCCCCTCACTCACTTGGCACTGGCCATGCTCTCTGAGGGACATCTCCTCAGTGGGGTAACCTGCAGAGATCCTGAGCCAGCAGGGACTTGTGCAAACTGAGCTGACCCCACTGACATCCCACCAGTGACATGGATGGGGATCTTACCTGGACAACTCACACCAGGGACAGCTGGAGCCAGGCTGGGAGAGCTGGGAATGTTCCCCTGGAGAAGGGAAGGGTCCAGGCAGAGCTCAGAGCCCCTTGCAGGACCTGAAGGAGAGCTGGAGAGGGGCTGGGGACAAGGGATGGAGGGACAGGACACAGGGAATGGCTCCCACTGCCAGAGGGCAGGGATGGATATTGGGATATTGGGAACTGGAAATTCCCAGAGCAGCTGTGGCTGCCCCTGGATCCCTGGAAGTGCCCAAGGCCAGGCTGGAATAACCTGGGACAGTGGAAGATGAAACTGGGTATCTTTAGGTCCCCTTGAACCCAGACCACTCTGTGATTCCATGATTCTGAGATGAACTCCAGACCTTTGCTAAGGAAAGCTGTGCTCCTGCCCTCACCCTGACCCCAGAAGGGTGGGAGGTGCCCCCACACCTCTGTGCACAGTGCCACACTCAGAGCTCTTCACCTTTGTCTCCTCTGTCTGTCCTAATCCATCCAGGCTCCTTAATGCACTTTTTCCCTGCAATGAGGGATCAAGGAGGGAAGAAACCTTTATTCATGAAATAGTTTTCATTTCCAAGAATCTGGCAGACTTTCAGCTCTTTGAAAACCATTCCACAGGACGCTGAACTGCTGATGACTTCATGGGGCTTTTTATAAAGTGAGATAATGACAGTGGAGGGACAGAAGCAGCTGCACCATTCCCTGGCTGTGGCAGACATGGCCCAAGCAGCTCAGCCTTCAGCAAAGCCAGGAACGAGGTGCTCCTGCCTTCCAGGGAAGGGGACAACTCACCTTGCAGGTGGGAATGGCTTGTGACAGATCTGAGCACAGCCTCAGTGTCTGCTCACCAGGCTGGGATGGTTTAACACAGAAATTCCCTTCACAACCTGAAAATTCAATGTTGATTTAACACAGGTTACACCATGCTGAACCTTTCCAGTGCTGGAGATTCCCTGGCAAGAATATCTTTGCTGAAAAGCACAGTAAAGATTAAAAACCCAACCTAACTCTTGCAGAAGTGTTGTTAAACCACAGATTTCTGAGCAACAAACATGGAACAAATATTTTTGTGTACTTATTTTTTTGGCTGTGACACAGCAAATCAAGTAAATCATTTTCAGGTTTGAATGGAGTTGTTCTACAATAACACAATTTTCCTGCTGTTGACAGCCAACAAAATGTTCTGTGTTAAAACAACCCATCCCTTCACCGTGGAGAAATACCAGAAAACACAAAAATGTCAAATTTACTGAAGGAGGATTTTTTCAAAGCAGAAACAGGATAGGCTAAGGCAAGACTAAAGCTGTCCCAGGCACTGCAGTGAAACAGCATGAAATTGCAGTGACTGTCTGTGATAAAAGCTCATCCTAAGAGATAAAAACTAACTTTAGGGGTTTGCTGGTCTGTGAAACAGATCATTAAATGACTCCAGCACGTTTATTCGGGCTCAGAGGTGGCTGAGGCTCAGCAGCTGATGGTGCAGAGGAAGGATGGTCTCCAAAAACACACCCAGCATGGGAGGGACAGCCCCAGAGCAGGGAGAGCAAGGTGAGGGAATGGCCTCAAGCTGTGCCAGGGAGGGTCAGGCTGGGGGAAATTCCTTCATGGAAAGGGCAGGGCTGCAGCCCCTGTCCTGCAGGGACTTAAAGCCCTGGGTGTGGCACTTGGGGACATGGGGCAGTGCTGGGGATGGTTGGACTCCATGACCTTGGAGGGTTTTTCCAGCCCCACTGATTCTGTGATTCCTTGCTGCTGACACAAAGTTTTCCTTGTTTGCTTTAGAACAGCAGTTCTATGGCAATTATTTCCCCCAGCCCCACCCAAGTGCTTGTGGTACTACAGGGAAGGAAGGGGCAGGGGATTTCTTTTGGTGGCTGCACTGGCCTAAAGAATTTCATTCCCTTGAATGAAATTCAAGCAAAATAAAACTCTTCATCTGAAGTATTTGCTAATAAAAAGGAGGATCCTGCCCCCACCTGGCCTCCCTGGAAGGGAGCAAGAAATCCCTGATGAACTGAGCTTCAAATCCTGCTTTGGAAGAGGAGGATCAGGGAAATCCAGGGATCATCAGATCCAGCCCCTGGCCCTGCACAGGGCAGCCACAGGAATCCTTCCCAGCATCTCTGGGAATCACTGGCAGGATGGGAACCCTGACTGCCCAGTGACACAGCCACTGGCAGTGCTCAGAAACAGAAATTCCAGGTTGGGATGCAGGTTGGATGGCAGGGGAGTGGAGATAATCAGAACCTGGAGCAGCTCCAGTCCTGCCATCCCTTTTTTGGGATGCAGATGGGTGTGACTTTGCTGTGTCCCAGCAATTCCAGCCCTGCCATCTGCCAGGGAATGGCAAGGACCACAGTGCCCTCAGCCAAGCTGTGCCACCACCAGGGAGCACAGCAGCAATGGTTCATTCCCTAAATCCCTGCCATGCCACAGATTCTGTGCCCCTGCCAGGCACAGACACCTCCTGACAAAGTGCCCCAGCCTCAGAGCTGGGCTGGCCCTTCCCCAGGGCTGAGAGGAGAAAGGGGAGGAAAAACCCAATGGTCAAAGTCCTGAGGGGCCTCTTGCTTTCAGAAAAGCAGAAATAAGGTTTCATTTTAAATCTCCAAGCTGATGAAGCCCAGATATCCTCCAACCCCTTCCCCTCTCCCTGCTCCAGCCACCCTGGATTCCTTCACTGGGCTCTCCATGGAACTGGGATTGCTGCTGCTCCTGGCAAGAAAATCCTGCAAGAATGGGAATTTCCCCACTTTATCTCAGCTAAAAGAGACCTGGCTTCCCAAAATGCACAGTTTATGCATTATCCCAGCATTCTCTTAGAAATACCAGGAATGAATGGTCTCAACAGGTGGTGCATAAATTGTGTTTGGCTTGAGGCTGTCCCTGTCCACAGGAACAAGAGGGGCTGTTCCTCCCTGTTCCTGAGCAATCCACACTGATGAACTCTGCCAGCACCCCAGGATTTTATCAAGCTCAGGAGGGACCTTCTTTTTATCTACAGCTTACCTGAGAGTGCAGCCAGGTGGGGCTCAGGATCTGCTCCCAGGGAGCAGCCTCAGGTTGTGCCAGAGGAGGGTTAAATTGGATATTAAGGAAAATTTCTTCCTGGAAAGTGTTGTCCAGGGTGTGGGAGAGTGCCCATCCCTGCAGGACAATCCAAACTTTGGAATTTCTCAAGCAAAGTTCAGGAATTTCAGGATTTTCCTCCATTCATCACCCAAACCTGCAGCACCTTTGGCATCCCAGGCATGGTGGATCCCCAAGAAATTCCCTGGCCAGCTCCACACTGACAGTTGGGTTTATTTGTTGCTTACACAGCTCTGAAATGAACTCAGGAAATGACACAAAATCAGTGAGGACCCCACAACACAAGCCCCTCTCTCAGAACTCCTCCACATTTACACTAAATCTTTATTTCTTTACAAAAATTTAGACCATTTTCATTGTTCCCAAGGAAATTTGCCTTTTTGCATGACCTCTTTACATGACCCCACAAATTGCCTCCATATATATACACACAAATATATACTTCAAACAGAAAAAAACCTTCCAGTTCTGAAAAATGAAGGTAAAAAGCATCAGAACTGAAAAATTAATGACAAGAATTAACTGTAGTTATTGTCAATATTGTTGACCATTCTGTAGCTTTACATGTCTTTCATCCCCATATTGTAATAAAAACATTTTCAGAATAACTCAGACTGTGCAACAAGAGAGAAGCAACACAAGCTGTAATTTAAAAAGTGGTGATAGCATCAATAAAGTATTAGTTCTTAAATTAATTTAAAATGTATTAATTAAAAAAACAATAATGGAGAACTGAGCAGTCTTATTCAAGAAAAAGAGCCAAAAAGTGACATTTTCTGTTCAAAAGCCTATTCACAGTTCCATACACCAGGTACCTTGGAATGCACAGTTGGGCTAAACCAGACAAAAATAATGGGTGAGAATGGTGGCTTCTCTTTGAATCACCTCATAGTTAACAGGATTCCAAGGAAAACCAAAAGCAGTTTTCAGAAGTTGTATCAAAGTGGAGGAATAATGGAGTTAAGAGGAACAGGCAGGGAAAGGCTTTAAGGCAGCTCACCACAAAAATGTCCCAGGAGAATCATGGAATGCCACACTGGTTTGGGTTGGAAGGAGCTGAAAAGCATTGAGTTGCAGCTCCCTGCCATGGCTCCCAGCATGGCAAACCAGCCTGGCCTGGGACCTGCAGGGATCCAGGGCAGCCCCAGGGCAGAGCAGCAGCAGCAGCAGCAGCAGCAGCAGCCAGGCCCATCCTGCTGGGAAAAGCAGGTCCCAAAGGAAAGAGCTCCAGGCAGCAGGGCTAAAAATGGAGCTGGGAGGAGAAGGAATGTGGGAAGGCATTTTGGCATCTCCTGCATCCTAACAGGGGGTTTGGTTTGCTTAATTCTTCTTCCTCAGAACTCTGAGAACTCCATCCTGTGTGTTATTTACAGGGAGGTTATCCCATGGGATCATCCCACAGGTGCAGCTGCCAGGACCCAAGGTTATCCCTGGGATCACCCATGGATGCAGCTCCTGCAGCTGCCAGGACCCAAGGTTATCCTGGGATCACCCATTGATGCAGCTGCCAGGACCCAAGGTTATCCCATGGGATCCCCATGGATGCAGCTCCTGCAGCTGCCAGGACCCAAGGTTATCCCTGGGATCACCCATTGATGCAGCTGCCAGGACCCAAGGTTATCCCTGGGATCACCCATGGATGCAGCTCCTGCAGCTGCCAGGACCCAAGGTTATCCCTGGGATCACCCATGAATGCAGCTCCTGCAGCTGCCAGGACCCAAGGTTATCCCTGGGACCACCCATGGATGCAGCTCCTGCAGCTGCCAGGACCCAAGGTTATCCCTGGGATCCCCATGGATGCAGCTGCCAGGACCCAAGGTTATCCCATGGGATCCCCATGGATGCAGCTCCTGCAGCTGCCAGGACCCAAGGTTATCCCTGGGATCACCCATGGATGCAGCTGCCAGAACCCACCTCTGGCCCTTCCATCTCCTGAGCCACCTCTGGCCCTTCCATCTCCTGAGCCACCTCTGGCACTTCCACCTCCTGAGCCACCTCTGGCCCTTCCATCTCCTGAGCCACCTCTGGCCCTTCCATCTCCTGAGCCACCTCTGGCACTTCCATCTCCTGAGCCACCTCTGGCACTTCCACCTCCTGAGCCACCTCTGGCCCTTCCATCCCCTGAGCCACCTCTGGCACTTCCACCTCCTGAGCCACCTCTGGCACTTCCATCCCCTGAGCCACCTCTGGCCCTTCCACCCCCTGAGCCACCTCTGGCCCTTCCATCTCCTGAGCCACCTCTGGCCCTTCCATCCCCTGAGCCACCTCTGGCCCTTCCATCCCCTGAGCCACCTCTGGCCCTTCCATCTCCTGAGCCACCTCTGGCCCTTCCATCCCCTGAGCCACCTCTGGCCCTTCCATCTCCTGAGCCACCTCTGGCACTTCCATCTCCTGAGCCACCTCTGGCCCTTCCATCTCCTGAGCCACCTCTGGCACTTCCATCCCCTGAGCCACCTCTGGCCCTTCCATCTCCTGAGCCACCTCTGGCCCTTCCATCTCCTGAGCCACCTCTGGCCCTTCCATCTCCTGAGCCACCTCTGGCACTTCCATCCCCTGAGCCACCTCTGGCCCTTCCATCTCCTGAGCCACCTCTGGCCCTTCCATCTCCTGAGCCACCTCTGAGCCACCTCTGGCACTTCCATCTCCTGAGCCACCTCTGGCCCTTCCATCTCCTGAGCCACCTCTGGCACTTCCATCTCCTGAGCCACCTCTGGCCCTTCCATCCCCTGAGCCACCTCTGGCCCTTCCATCCCCTGAGCCACCTCTGGCACTTCCATCCCCTGAGCCACCTCTGGCCCTTCCATCCCCTGAGCCACCTCTGGCACTTCCATCTCCTGAGCACCTCTCCATCCCTCCTGAGCCACCTCTGGCCCTTCCATCCCCTGAGCCCCTTCCATCCCCTGAGCCACCTCTTCCATCCCCTGAGCCACCTCTGGCACTTCCATCTCCTGAGCTGCACTTCCATCTCCTGAGCCACCTTGGCCCTTCCATCCCCTGAGCCACCTCTGGCCCTTCCATCCCCTGAGCCACCTCTGGCCCTTCCATCTCCTGAGCCACCTCTGGCCCTTCCATCTCCTGAACCACCTCTGGCCCTTCCATCCCCTGAGCCACCTCTGGCACTTCCACCTCCTGAGCCACCTCTGGCACTTCCATCCCCTGAGCCACCTCTGGCCCTTCCACCTCCTGAGCCACCTCTGGCCCTTCCATCCCCTGAGCCACCTCTGGCACTTCCATCTCCTGAGCCTCCTCTGGCCCTTCCATCTCCTGAGCCACCTCTGGCTCTTCCATCCCCTGAGCCACCTCTGGCCCTTCCACCTCCTGAACCACCTCTGGCCCATCTCTTTTGCTTTTTAAGGAGTTTCCTGCAGCCCCCCAGCACTCGCAGGGAGCTGTGTGGGATATGTGGGAATGGAAGGGGGGCACATCCCTGGGATTCAGCATTTCTGACAGGAAAACAGCATTTCACACATTTTAATTCCCATTCTTGACACCAACCAGCACAGACTTAGCACCAAACTCACCCCAAACAAACCCCCCATCACAGGCTGAGCAGAACAACACATTTCACCCCAAAAACACCTAAACAGCCCCAAAACCCAGGTCAGAAATCACATATTTGCTTGAAAACTGTCACTGCATCTCCCACACACGAAGTTTAATGCAAACAGGCACATTTTGAAAAGCGTTTTCAACTTAAAATCATAAATACTGGTAGGTTTTAAAGAATTAGCAATTGACATTAAATGCATAAATATGATGGTACAGAGCTCCTCAGCCCAAATTTGTATTTGCTCCACTTCAACAAGAATTGAAAGAACAGAACGAGTTCCCTTCAGCTACATGAAAACCAGAGTCTGAAAGACAGAAAGTGGCAAAGGGGAAACAATTCAAGGAATGGTCTGATCAAATTTCAGGGGAGAAAAAGAGTTGCTTAATAGAATCTTGGTTTTCCTTTACTATAATAAATAGCTCTATAAAATGTTTTGGCTAAATGACTTTAATACCCACGCGTGAGTGCAGCCACAGGAGAGCTGCCAGCCCTCCCAAGGCTTGGCAGTTTTGGTGCAGTCTCAGCTGCGTTTCTGTCAGGGAGATGACAAAGTCTGGGGAGAGAGAGAGAGAGAAAGAGAGAGAAAGAAGAGAAAGAGAGAGAAAGAGAGAGAAAGAGAGAGAAAAGAGAGAGAAAAAGAGAGAGAGAGAAGAGAGAGAAAGAGAGAGAAAGAGAGAGAAAGAGAGAGAAAGAGAGAGAAAGAGAGAGAAAGAGAAAGAGAGAGAGAGAAAGAGAAAGAGAAAGAGAGAGAAAGAGAGAGAGAAAGAGAGAGAGAAAGAGAGAGAGAGAGAGAAAGAGAGAGAAAGAGAGAGAAAGAGAGAGAAAGAGAGAGAAAGAGAAAGAGAGAGAGAGAAAGAGAAAGAGAGAGAAAGAGAAAGAGAGAGAGAAAGAGAGAGAGAAAGAGAGAGAGAGAGAGAGAGAGAGAGAAAGAGAAAGAGAGAGAAAGAGAGAGAAAGAGAAAGAGAGAGAAAGAGAGAGAAAGAGAGAGAAAGAGAGAGAAAGAAAGAGAGAGAAAGAGAGAGAAAGAGAGAGAAAGAGAGAGAAAGAGAGAGAAAGAGAGAGAAAGAGAGAGAAAGAGAGAGAAAGAGAGAGAAACAGAAACAGAGAAAGAGACAGAGAGGAGTACAAAGTGCAAGCGATCAAAGGAAAGCTTTCGCTGCGGACACACGAGGATTCTCCTCCCCTCTGCAAACAACAGCAGGACACGGAACAGCAGCCGGGAAAAGCAGATCGCGCCCGGGGATTGCAGGGTGGCAGCTCCGAGGGCCCAGCCCGGATCTGAAACTCGGCCGGGCCACACGGGCCGGGGCTGTCCCCGTTCCAAACCCCAACCCTCGGTGCTCACAGCCCCCCCAGGCCCAGCTGCTCTCGGGTTTGAACCTCTCCACACAATCCAGCTTTTCTTGCCTTCACTTAGAGAACACCGAGCTGAAGATGCCCAAGGAAGGATTCCCAGCCTTCCAGGTAAAGCAGCATTTTCTGGCTTCATCCAGTCTCAGTTTTGTACATTTACAAATAGGAAAAGCTAAAAAACCCCACCCAGCTCAGTCCTTACCCAAAATCTAGCTTTAAAGGCTCAGGGTGGTAAAGTGACTCCACTGTGGATAAAGCTACAATAAAAAAATTCACTGGTAAGGCCCTCTTAAGGCAAGGAGAGAATTCCTGCTCATGATTCTCACACATGAAATAAAAAGATACAGTGGCAACCCCTTATAATTAATATTTTTTGGCCACTTAATGTAATTACTATGATATATTCAAGTCACATCTGGATTATCTCAGGAGTGCAGGGACATTTTCCTCCCTCAGTGCCACTCTGGGATCAGCCCTGCCCTGCCCAGCACATTCATCTCAATTAGCTGAAAACGACTTTTCAGACCTAATTAATGTGACAGTGACAAACTTCGTGTGAGGAAGGAAGCACTGCCACCAGGAGCTTTCCAAGGCCAAGGGCTCCTGGACTGAGTTATTTCAAGAGGCCCTTGTCAGGAATTCCAGCCAATCACCCTGACACAAGGACAAATTCAGCATTTCCTCTCCCACAGCAAACTCAGTGATGCCTGATAAATGCAGAAGTGCTTGGAGTGGCAGGGATAGGAGAACTGTAGCAAATTTATCACAAATCCTGTTCAAACTTGGAGAGCCCACTCATCTCCACACACTGGGAGGCTTTTCTAGATATGTATCTCTATTTTAAGGGAATGGGAATCATAGCATAGGAAATAAAGCTGATTTTGAGATTGGTTTTAGGCACTTGAGCTGCAGAGATGTGGAAGGTGCTTGTCAGGTGAATTTACCATTCACACACCTACACAATGCTCAGCAGAGCAGCTACTCAGCCTCCCAAAAAGAAAAAAAAATATTTAAAAATGAAATTGTCCACATTCCCCAAGTTTATTTTCCACCTCTCCTCACAATTAAAGACCTGTATAATTCCCAGCATATTCCAGAGATAATTTACCAAACTGATGGTCTTCTAAACCCAAAGAAACTATCAGATTATTGAAATATGACCAGGTTTTTTTACTACTAAAATGCCATTTTGCAGCATTACTTCAAGAACCATTTTTACAGGCCCCTTCCTTTTCCTAAGAATGAATTTCATGGAGAACAAAGGCAGCAAAACCCCGAGGATGAAAGGGCAGAATCACACACCAAGGTCATGGCAAGAGGGCAAGACAATCCCTGGCCAACAGTCCCCAAGGGGAGCAGCACTGATGCAAAGTTCCCTGGCTTTTCTGTGGACAGAGCTGGGAGAAAAAAATGGGAATAAATCCAGGGAAAAGAAAAAAAGCTGTCAACAAGGAGCACTTACACAAAACATAAAGGGGTCAGAGATCAAAAGTTTGGCTGCTCTCCCTCCTCAGTGACTGCATCTAAAACATTTCTAAGTTCACACACGTGCACTTCAAAGCACCATCACAGCAACTATTCCAGTGAGAGTTTGGAATTGATCAGAGTCTGGAAATTATCACAGAGTCTGGAAATTATCACAGAGTCTGGAATTGATCAGAGTCTGGAAATGATCAGAGAGTCTGGAACTGATCACAGAGTCTGGAATTGATCACAGAGTCTGGAAATTTTCAGTCTGGAAATGATCACAGAGTCTGGAAATGATCAGAGTCTGGAACTGATCAGAGTCTGGAATTGATCACAGAGTCTGGAAATGATCAGAGTCTGGAAATGATCACAGAGTCTGGAATTGATCACAGAGTCTGGAATTGATCAGAGTCTGGAACTGATCAGAGAGTCTGGAACTGATCACAGAGTCTGGAATTCATCACAGAGTCTGGAAATTTTCAGTCTGGAATTGATCACAGAGTCTGGAATTGATCAGAGTCTGGAATTGATCACAGAGTCTGGAATTAATCACAGCTTTAATCACAGAATTAATCTGGAACTACTCCAGCTGAGTCTGGAATTGTCACCTCTGCTGACAAACCCCACCATCCCCCGAGACTGAGAATCAGCATTTAAACCCCAGAAGCCCTGGGCAACACCACAGTGTGTCAGGAAGCATCAGGCACCACTGAATTCTGGCTACATTTGCCCTCAAAAGTGCAAAACACACAGAAAGCTCCCAGTGAGCCACGACATGTTTGCAGTCAGGTTAACTCTGGGTGGTTCAGTGACCAACACACAAAAAAACAATGGAGTGTTTGCATTCTGAAGCCTCAGGGCACAGCAAAGCCTGTCTGGCAGCCAGGCCTGGGGTGTGCAGTCACTGCCAGGCCCTGCTGGGCTCTGGGAAACCAAGGCAAGGTGAACCTCAGAGGCCACAGCAAGGGGAAGTGGCACAGGCAGGGAAGGAGTAAAACCAGCTGAAGTGATGTGTAAACACAGAGTATCTGCTTGCACCACAACTCACACCTGCAGCATCTGACAGAGCTCCTACAAATGCACAGCCAAGCAGCAGAAATCCCAACAGTGTTCCACCATGAACAGCAAAAACTCCTTTTCTGACCAAGCAACTCCCAGCTCACCCAACCTGTGTGGATCCAGCCCAGGGAAGACATGACTCAAAAACCAAACATTTGGGTTTAGAAGCAAGTCTGCTTTTTTTTTTTTTTTTTTTTTTTAGACTAGAAAATGTACAATTCCATTTCATATGCAAGTGTGCACAGAGCTCGTTGCTCGTAGATACTGTCAGAGAAACTGAGAGTGTCTTTGCATTAAATTGTTAATTCTTCAAACATTGATACATTTTGCAATACACCAGTTAAATACCAAGATCTATGTGCATGCACTAGAGATATATGCATGTACACCTTAATGTTTAACAAAGACAGCAGATCCCCCAGCCAGGGAGCGTTGGAGATACCAAAAATAGATTAAAAAGTTAAATTCTTTACCTGCCTTTGTTAGGTACAGACTTTGAGATTGCCTCCCCTCCTTTCCCCAGGATTCCCCTGCTCCCAGGGAGGCAGGTGGGCAGGAAGGCAGGAGCTGACCAGATTATCCCAGAACCAAAGAGAAGCACCTTAAAAAGTTCAAACTAAGCTTTAAAATGTCTTTAAAATGCCTTTTCCATCCTTACCAGACATGGTGGCCAAGAAAGGGAAGAACATTTTAAACACAGATTTGTTTCATTTTGCTGAACTCCCAAAGCATCTCCCACAGAAGAGCCTGACACTTCCAACCACCCACTGCCTTCCCAAGTGCCTGGAGCCCCTGAAGTGGGAACTGTGACCCTTCTGCCTGGGACAGCCACCCCAGCAGGTGCTACAGCAGGGAAAGGTGACCCCAGTGTTCTCCCACTGCTTGGGGACATGCAAGGGAGTCCTGCTTTCAACAAGCTCTGCCCTGGAACTTGTGTTGGAGCTTTTTCAAGTAGTGTCACCTGCTTTGTCCCCATCCAGTGCCCTCCACTGCACATTGATACATCTACACATTTTATGAAGCAAAGAGAGCTTTTCCTGTGAATAACACTTCATTAGGGTCTGACTTGTACGATTACAGTGACACTTTCAAATATCATTTGTGCCTCTTCTTTGGTTAAGAAAAAAAAGATGCTTTTCCCTTTTTGACAGCTAAAGGTATTTCTGCCAGACCTGAACCAACCAGCAGAGGAGAGAAGGAGAGCAGTGGGCAGGACCTGCAGCATCACCCAATCCAACAATGACCACAACAAAAGAGGAAAATCCATTTCATTTAAAACTCTTTGGCAAATTTGTTGTTTGCCAACCTTGGAATTTGAAGCTCAATCTGTGTGCCTCAATCCATTCCAGCCTCCCTAATCAAAAAATCACGTGGAAAAAAGAAGCAATGGGCTGAAGAGAGAGTTTGTTGATGAGGGTGTGAGAGCCATGGTGTGATTGACGTTCCGGCCATGGGGACACAGAGGGATGGGGCCGTGTCACAGCTCAGCACTACTGCCAACACACTGATCCAGGCTGACACTGCTCTGAGCAGATTGCAATAACCTAGGACTGAGGTATAAATATACACAAATATGTACAGTACACATACAGGAGAGTTCTGCATTTGTAACATGGGCAGCCTCAGGAATCCCGGGGAGCCGATACCTACGCCAGTGATTCGCTCGCAGATTTACTGCAATAATGAAGCCAACAACTTCCACTAGAGAGGGCTACAATGGGATCAGACAACTCTAAATTAAAAGCTCCTTCCTCTTGCTTCATCCTCCCAACGCCCAAGGCCAGACTGTTCCGAGGGGCAGCTTGAAAGGAAGGTTGGTCACAGCTTTGAAGGTGTCCTCCGAGGAACCCGAGCCAAACTGAAGCCCCAAGTGCTCCTGTGCCTGCTCCCAATTCCTGTCCCTGTGTGTGTGTGTGTGTGTGTGTGTGTGTGTGTGCAGCTATGTAGAAAATACAGTTGCCATCAGTTCAGTATAAATACATCCACCCCACCGATGTGCCACTGGAACAGCTCTGCTGCAGCAATGTCTGTGCAAAGAGGGCATTAAAAATCATCTGATCTTCAGGCGGGACATCATCCACTCCAGTCCTTGGCACAGCCTGGGAACACGAGAGAGAACGTTCAGGGAATGCAGGCACTGCTCAGGAAAACTCCATATTAACTCCACAGCATCAAGTGAAATTCTTCCCAAGAACTCTGAATCAATCATTTCTGGAAACTCTTCACTCCCTGCATGGCATTTCCTAGACCTTACTGCATCATCTGTGGTGAGAGAATTGAGATCCCAGCTCTTCAAGGCATTAAGTTCTCTCTAATTAGGATTATTCTTAATAAACCAGATCTCAGTTTGCCCCCACCCCACCCTCATTAAAACCAAATTAAATCAAGTCTTATCTCTGTGAGGTGACACTGTGAGTTTGATGTAGAAGTTGGTGCTCTGAGCCCAAAGATCTTTCAAGTACCAAGATTCTGAAGCAGTGAGGGCTGGCACAGGTGCCCAGAGCAGCTGTGGCTGCCCCTGGATCCCTGGGAGTGTCCCAGGCCAGGCTGCATGGGCTGGGAGCACCTGGGACAGTGGGAGTGTCCCTGCCATGGCAGGGTGGGATGGGATGACTTTAAGGTCCTTTCCAACCCAACCCATTCTGGATTTCTGTCCCTGTGATGGACAGGGGAGGAATGTGTGTTAAACCCAAACAGCACAATAAAACCCCCAGAGTGATTCCAGGTCCCCTGGATGTGAATCCTTCTTACCCCTCTCCAGTGAGAGCACAGCAGGCCTGAATGTGCCACTGGTGATCCTTAATTGAAGTCAGCTTCAGGAACTGGGAGATCTCAGCTACTGTCATGCACTCCTTCACGTCCTGCTTGTTAGCAAAGATCAGCAATCCTGCTTTCTTCAAGTCCTAGGGAGAAAGGAGAGGAGGCAATGACAGAGCAGCCCTTGGAGGCAAAGGCTGGGACACCACAGCAGAGAAGCCAGAGCCCCAGGCAGCAATCCTCCAGAACAAAGTGCTGCAGGCTGGCAGGAACTGCAGCAATCCTCTGATCCAGCACACCAAACAGCCAATTCCAGCCATAAATGAGGAATGAAAAACTCAGAAAATTTTGCTGTGCACGAGGATCAGAGCCCTGTGTACCCCTGGACCTGAGCAGCACTGACAATTTGGGAACAGTGACTACAGGGATAAGCTTACTTTACCTCAAATTGCTGAGAATTGCATCAGGGCAGGGGTGTGTTTATTGAAAATCTTTCCCCTGGAAAGCAAAAAGGTGTTTCCAGGAAGCCTGAGCTGCCTATCAGGCACACTCCTGTTTACAAGCAGCAAAATTAATTCCCAATTAATCAACTGCTCCAGAAAATAGCTGGAACTGAGCTGGACAACTCAATTTGGCCTTAACTCCATGGAAGCAGTTAGGAAAAAGAAAATATTTTCAAGGAGCAAAGAAGAGTGATTTTAAATCAATATTTGACTTTCATGGCTGCTCTCTCCCAACGTCACAGGCACAGGAGAGGGAGCCTGGGGACAACCTGCTGGCCAACAAAGGGCACATTCACTGCCAGGTGGCTCCCAAATCCAAATTCTGCCTGGAATTCCTGACTTTCCCTGGGGCAAAATCAGCTCCTTAACAACTCCATCTTCCTTCAGAGACTAGGAAACAGAAGATGCAGGTTTTTGGAACAGCCTGAAGAGTGCAGCTCTGAAATCCTAATCCTGGACAGCAGCACTGAACCCCACCCCTGTGCCCCATTTAACACTCCACAGCCTGAGCTGCTCTATTAGAATTTACTTTATTAAATTAAACATGAAAATTAAAAAATAAAAACTTTTAAACTTGAAAGCTCCTATGCAAAGCCCTTGTTTTTCCTCCAAGGAAATCCATGGGCAGGCTGTGCCCTTGCTGCAGGCTCCCAAACTGTGGCTATAGGTTAAATATAGATGGAATATTTTAGGCTATAATGTCATCATTTTTATGCACATTTTTTTATTCTGACACTTAAATTTGGAAGCTTGGTGTCAGCTCACACACCCTGATCCAGTTTGCATTCAGGTCATGCCACAGGTGTTGCCTGGCTTTTACATCAGCCCAGCTCAGGTTTAGACCTGACCCAGGGCTCAGGTTTAAGGAGGGTCTTCACAATTCAGCAATTTCCACTCTGGAATTCCAAATACCCACAGAGCAGAGGCTGCTACAGCCACGGGCTGAACTTCCTTCAGTTTTAGAGCTGGGTGCTCTAACACACATTGTAAAGCTTGTAAAACCTCAGGCAAACATGAAGATATCAAAAATAATGATTAAATTATGGCATGAAACCATGGGGTTTAAAAGGCTCTGATTCAGCTATTAACATGGACTGAAGTATAAAACCCACAGATCCCAACTGCTGTTTCACTGGAGCACTCTGACAAGCCATTCTGTAATTTAGTATTAATTAACAGCTTCACTGGGAGTTTCACAGAAGACAGTGCAGAGGGACAAGGCAGTTCAGGGTGTAAATCTGCCTCTCTTGGTGTGTATCAGCCAGATAATTCTAATAAATATTAAAATAAATATTAAAATAAATATTAAAATAAATATTAAAATAAATATTAAAATAAATATTAAAATAAACATTAAAGACACAGGGTGCACTCACCTCGTGTGCTAACATTTTATATAGCTCTTCTTTAGTCACAGAAATTCTCTCTCTGTCTGTGCTGTCCACCACAACTATCACAAACTGCAAAAAGGGAGAGTTATCAGAGAAAAACTCTTGCTGTTCCCACTGCCAGCCCATAATCCAGCTGGATTCTCAGACCCATCCCTGCTCCCAAACCCTGCCTGCAGCCCCAGCAACCCCACAGGCCTGGGGGGGGTCATTCACAGCTTCTGCTGTGCTTTGGTACAAAGGCAGCTCTGACACAACTTTTCACTTTCTGTTCTCCATTCTTCAGTGAAAAATTCATATTGAAAGCAAGGAAATTCTCTGTAATCCCAGATCTGGTTTTGTTCTTTGCTTAGTGTAGCTGAGGCACCACACAGATCCCTCAAAATAATTTGCTGCATCCTTTAAAACAAAGTACATCAGTGCATTTTCTTTGTCCAGATCAAGAACTAAGATGCAAATAAGGTATTTGCACAGAATTTAAAAAGTCCTGAAGCCCCAAACTCCAAGAACACACTCCCAGCTTCATTCAGGCTGGAAAAAAACTTTAAGGAATCCCAGCACCTTATTGGGATAAACAGGAGAACAAAGGTATTGTATTTATTGTATTTAACCATGCAAAACGTGATTGATATAATATAAATAATGGTATTTAAACTGTATGTGAAACCACATAGGAAACCTTTATTTAAAAATATAAAAATAATAATATAAAAATATTTTTATGAAGTTGTGTGTTTGATACAATTTATATATGTATATACACATATATATATTTTATAGACACGTGTGTGCATATACACCTCTAGAGAGTTCTGAAAAGCATTATTGTTATGAAGTTGTATGCTTGACACAATTTATATATGTATACATATATATAGATATGTTTTATATACATATGTGTGTGCTGCAACTGCACCTCTAAAGAGCTCTGAAAAGCATTATTTTTATGAAGTTGTGGGCTTGACACAATTTATATATGTATACATATATATAGATATATTTTATAAACATACATGTGTGTGTACTGCAACTGCACCTCTAAAGAGTTCTGGAAACTCTTGGGGGTGGTGACAGGAGCTTGTGAGACAGAGCTGCCAAGGTTTTGGAGGAAAACTTTGGGGCTCTCAGGCAGGTTTTGGAGGAGCCACTGCAGAGACAGCAAGGGGGATGTGCTGTCAGAAAGAGGCTGGCACCTAGTGACAGTGGCAGCCCCAGTGACAGTGGCAGTCCCGGTGACAGTGGCAGCCCCGGTGGCAATGGCAGCCACAGAGTCAATGGCAGCCCCAGTGACAGTGGCAGTCCCAGAGTCAATGGCAGCCCCAGAGTCAATGGCAGCCCCAGTGCCAACGGCAGCCCCAGTGACAGCGGCAGCCCCAGTGTCAATGGCAGCCCCAGAGTCAATGGCAGCCCCAGTGCCAACGGCAGCCCCAGTGACAGCGGCAGCCCCGGTGACAGCGGCAGCCCCGGTGACAGCGGCAGCCCCAGTGTCAATGGCAGTCCCGGTGACAGTGGCAACCCCGGTGACAGCGGCAGTCCCTGTGACAGCGGCAGCCCCAGTGCCAGTGGCAGCCCCAGAGTCAATGGCAGCCCCAGTGACAGTGGCAGTCCCAGTGACAGTGGCAGCCCCAGTGACAGTGGCAGCCCCAGTGACAGTGGCAGTCCCAGTGCCAATGGCAGCCCCAGTGACAGCGGCAGCCCCAGTGACAGTGGCAGCCCCAGTGACAGTGGCAGTCCCAGTGACAGTGGCAGCCCCAGTGACAGTGGCAGCCCCAGTGCCAATGGCAGCCCCAGTGACAGCGGCAGCCCCAGTGACAGCGGCAGCCCCAGTGTCAGTGGCAGCCCCAGTGCCAATGGCAGCCCCAGTGACAGTAGCAGCCCCAGTGTCAGTGGCAGCCCCAGTGACAGTGGCAGCCCCAGTGACAGCGGCAGCCCCAGTGTCAATGGCAGCCCCAGTGCCAGCGGCAGCCCCAGTGACAGCGGCAGCCCCAGTGACAGTGGCAGCCCCGGTGACAGTGGCAGCCCCAGTGCCAATGGCAGCCCCAGTGTCAATGGCAGCCCCAGTGTCAATGGCAGTCCCAGTGACAGCCCCAGTGTCAATGGCAGCCCCAGTGACAGCGGCAGCCCCAGTGACAGTGGCAGCCCCAGTGCCAATGGCAGCCCCAGTGACAGCGGCAGCCCCAGTGCCAATGGCAGCCCCAGTGCCAATGGCAGCCCCAGTGACAGTGGCAGCCCCAGTGACAGTGGCAGCCCCAGTGCCAGCAGCAGCCCCAGTGCCAATGGCAGCCCCAGTGACAGTGGCAGCCCCAGTGACAGCGGCAGCCCCAGTGACAGCGGCAGCCCCAGTGACAGTGGCAGCCCCAGTGCCAATGGCAGCCCCAGTGACAGCGGCAGCCCCAGTGCCAATGGCAGCCCCAGTGCCAATGGCAGCCCCAGTGACAGCGGCAGCCCCAGTGACAGTGGCAGCCCCAGTGCCAGCAGCAGCCCCGAGGCTGGCAGGGGAGGGGCTCAGGGCTCTCTCACCTCGGTGTTGGTGTAGTAGGTGTTCCAGGAGGAGCGCAGGGACTCCTGCCCCCCGATGTCCCACATCAGGAAGCGCGTGTTGTTCACCACGATCTCCTCCACGTTGCTGCCGATGGTGGGAGAGGTGTGAACCACCTCGTTCATGGAGCTGCACGGGGAACAACACCCAACGTGACCCACAGAACCAAACCTGAGGGGGATTCCCAGTGAAACAACCTCAGCAAACACTCCCTGAGCAGCCAAGACAAGGTTGGATGGTGGAAGGTGCAGAAATGTAAATAAAAACAGCAATAAAAAGGACTCAGTGAACTATGTAATAATCAAATTACAGAGCTGAGAGAGCACTCGTGAACTAATGTGTTATAATTAATTAAATCATGGAGCTGACAGAATTTTTGCTGCAGAAGCTTTTGGGAACACTCAGCTCTTCCTTCTCCAGGCCCATTTTGGCTCACATGGGACAGAGCAGTTGTTTTGCTTCAAGAATGTGGTTAAGCCACAAGATTTCCAAGGTTTCAGAAAAACAACTCATCCTCCAGCTCCACCAAAAACACTTCACCCACCCCATACTGCTCTCCTTCCAGGGCAGGCCACTAAAATCAGATTTTCTTCACAATGCTTTACGTCCTAACTTCCTCTTCTCCCCTCAGCACAGTCCAATCCACAACTTTTTAGAGACAAATGCAGCCATTAAATATTTCAAATATATTGTTTAGAGATACTGAGTGTGACTTTGTCACTAGGAACACCAGTTTGACATCAAACAGCCAAATGTGTGCTCTGGAATCTCCTGAAGTTCAGATTATTTAAACCCTACTGTAACAGGCAAAAAATTTAACAGTAGCTCCAAGGCAAACCATCTGTGTTCAAAAGGACTTAATTATTTTTTCTTTTGATCATCTTGATACAGCTTTTCATTTTGTATGAACCTTTTTGAAATTCCAGCAGAGCTTTTAGTTACAGTGACAGCAATTTGAGACTTGTAATGGTGCTGGAATATTTCCTGAAGAGGACAGAGAGAGCCAAGGAGATAAAGGGATGGTGCAGTGTTCTGAACAGCAATCCCAGTTACCCTGGGCCAGTGCAAGGAGAGCTGAGCATGAGAATGGGAGAAAAGGAAGTGTCTGCAAGAGGAAAAATGGGATCTGCAAAGATGGGGTAGGATCAAGGGAAAGTCCTGTAGAGTTAAAGTGGGTACAAAGGAAAAGGAGACACAGAAATCTGTATGAGAGGGAAAACACTGAAACTGCAGAAATAAGGGGAAGTACTGAGAGACATTTGTGGAGGAAGTGGATTAAAAAGCACCAAGGACAGCCCTTGCCTGCAGCAGTTCCCAGTCTTAAGAAATACCCTTAATTCTGTTTGTGCTTTGTTAACATCTCTCACTCCCTCTGTAAATCACCATCACCTTCACCCTTCCACTCTCCCTGCAGCGTGGCAGGGCAGGAGCAGCCAGGAAAGTTTTGGAAAAGGCAAAGCAGGTCAGAATGTGGCCAATTTGGAATGTGGGGTTGGAGCAGCACTGCCATATCATTTACCAGGAATGATTTCTGACTCAGGAACATTCCTCAGTGCCACAGCACTGCACATGGGAAAGGGCCAATCTGTCCCCAGCACAAACAGACCTTGAGCTGCTTGTGCCACCCAGCAGCCTCTGAGCCTGTGGACAAATTGGTGTCCTCTTATCAAACTGCAGCTGAGGAGTGAGATATGGAGCTCACTGGAGTTCCAGGTAAGCCAGGAGCAAGGTGAATGCAAGGCAAACACAGATCAGTGCTGCTGTTGAAGGCAGAAGGGGCAGGGCAGCACGGAGATGCTGTCCTGGGTTTGTGCTGGTATCAGCCTTCCTCCTCCATCCCATCCCATCCCACAAACAGCACCAAATTCACCTCAGCACTGGGGACACAAGGCACAGGTAGAGGTGCTCTGCCACTCACAGGATGATCTGTCTGCTCTTCAAATCTGTGACGTGGATCAGTTTTACAACAGTGTCCTGTGGGCAGCACTCACTCACTACAATCATATTTTATGGGGCTGGCAAAGAGCCGAGGCTGTGACACCAGTAACAGCAGGTGATGTGACCCAAAACCCTCTGAACAAACCCTCATTCATGCAGCAGGCACAGCAGAGCCCTTTCCAAACTGCAGCCACCCGCTGCCACCCGGAAAGCTCGGAGTAAAAACCACCCAGGGCCACGTAGCACACCTGGAAATGTCCCCACACACTTTGTAAGCTCCTACTTACAATTGGTACAGAATGGTCGTTTTCCCTGCATTGTCCAGGCCCACAATGATCACTTTGTGCTCTGCAATGGAAACAGCACTGGTAAGTCACAGCTGCTGGGTTTGGATCAAGGTTAGTGCCACGTTTGCCACTGGCTTCCTGAGCCAACAGTGCCCAGCTCCAGGTGCCGTGGCCAGGTGTGTTTGTGTGGGCAGGTGCTGCTCTGGCAATTTCTCCCCCTCCACAGGAACCATTCCTGAGAGATTTCAGAAGGATGTTTTCCATCTCTGAATGCCAGTGTCACGCTGGGATGCTCTCCCAAGCTCCTGCAGGGTTCTGCAGCCTGTATCAAACTCCATCCCCCCAGCCACAACAGCTCTTAACTCCACTTTCCCTTCACCCAGGCAGAATCTTACTGTCTTTGCAAAGAACAGGTAAAACCCCAGCCAGGCTGGTTTGCAGTGGGATCCCTGTGCCCTCCTTTCCTCCTGAGGAACAGATGTGCTCTCCAACATTTCACATTTCCAACATTTCACATTCACCCACTTTGTTCTTGGACAAGTCACCAGGTGCTCCACAGCCCAACTCTGATATTTTGGGGCTCAGTGCCCCAATCAATTCTTTTTTCCCTTCAGCACCTCCTCTCCTGTGCACCACAGAAATGACTGGGAACTCCACAGCTGGTGGTGTCAAGCACATCCAAATTTATGATTTCCAGTTTGGGTGAGCATTGCCAGCTCTCAGCTGTGTTACACAACTTTCACTTGCACAACCAAGCAGGGCCAGTCAAGTAAAAATTTGGTGAGAAGGGGGTTTCTTCCCTCCTTCCCTGTGCTCCTCAAGGGCAACAAAAAGCCATTAAAAACATGCCCAAACTTCAGACCTGCCAGCAAACTACACTCACACTGATTTATCCCAGAGGAGAGGGAGGGGACAGGGGTCAGGTAAGTGGGGGTTTCTTGGGTTTGGTTTTATCAATATTGTGTGGTTTTGCAGAGCTGTCTTTTCTGCCATCCAGTACAAATTCCAGCTTTAATAACTTTGCATAACTGCACAATATTGTAAAAGTGTCTGCTTACCTGACCCCACACAACTAGGAACTTTTGTTTCAGGTGGGATCCTGCCAGCATAGTGGATGTTAGGAAATCAGTTGGAACAGAAGGTCTGAGGTGGGGCTGGATGCTACAAGACAAAAATATTTTGTTGTATTTGCACTATTTGTTAACGGGGACATAACTGGGACATTCAATGAGAAGGTGTGAGAGTACTGAGGTTCACTCAAAATCGAATTCCAAGGACTTTAGAAACGTGGAAAGAGCATCAGTTGGTGTTTTTTAGTTAAAGTTACAACTCTCATGAACACCTTGCTGTAAGGAGACAGGAGTTAAAAATCCCAGAAATCCAGAATGGTTTGGGTTGGAAGGGAAATTAAAGATCATCCAGTGCCACCCCCTGCCATGGGCAGGGACACCTTCCACTGTCCCAGGCTGCTCCAACCTGGCCTGGGACACTTCCAGGGATCCAGGGGCAGCCACAACTGAAGCTATAAATAACATTTACTCCATGAACGAGCCAGATATCGAGGTTTGCCACTTAAACCCACACTCTGTCGGCAGCAGGACGAAGCCACCCGCCCCGCCGCGCTCCTCCAGCACACGTTAATAATTTAACAGGCGAATGTCAGGAAACCAGAATTCCAGTAAATGAAAGAAGGGGGGAAAAAAAAAGGTTAAATCCCCGACTTCCAGGAGCCCGTGAGGCCGTCCCGGAGCGGGTGTGGGTCCCTCCCGGACCACCCCCGGTCCCCCCGGGCCTCACCCTGGTGGTTGAAGAGCCTCCATATCCTGGTGAAGAGGATCCCCATCCTCGGCCGGGCGCTCCGGGCCTCGCCGGCCGCGGCTCTGCGGGCCGCGGGCGCTCAGGGCCCGGCGCAGCGCCCCGAGTGCCGGCTGGGGCCGCGCCGGGGCCGCTGCCGCTCGGACATCGCCGCGGGGTCGGGACGGGGCTGGGGATGGCGGTGGGGAGCGGGCGGGAGCTGGAGCGGGAGCTGGACCTGGAGCGGGGCGGCGGCGGGAGCGGAGCAGCGCCCGCGGCCGCCTCACGGACAGGCCGGGCCGGGCCGGGCCGGGCGCGCTGCGCTGACGCGCGGGGCGGCACCGCGGCCGCCATTACACGGCACCGCTTCAGCGCTCCGGGCCCCGCAGAGCCGCGCTGAGGCACCGAGGGCTGTGGTGTGAGGGAGCCGCGAACCCCGCAGAGATACCGAGGGCTGCGGTGTGATGGAACCCCTGAGAGACACCGAGGGCTGCGGTGTGAGGGAGCCCCGAACCCCTGAGAGACACGGGGGGCTGTGGTGTGAGGGAGCCCACAGAGACACGGAGGGCTGCGGTGTGAGGGAACCCCACAGAGACACGGAGGGCTGCGGTGTGAGGGAACCCCACAGAGACACGGAGGGCTGCGGTGTGAGGGAGCCGGGGGCTGTGGTGTGAGGGAGCCCCTGAGAGACACGGAGGGCTGTGGTATGAGGGAGCCCCGCAGAGACACCGAGGGCTGCGGTGTGAGGGAGCCCCGAGCCCGGCCCTGCTCACCCCCTCCTGCCGCGGGCACCTCCCGCTGCTCCCGACAGCCGTGCCGGGCCTCGCCGCCCTCACAGCGAGGCATTTCTCCCCGCTACCGTATCGTAATCACCCCTCCCTTCAGCGTTAAACTGTTCTCATTGTCCTGTCCATCCATGCCTTGCCCCCAGTCCCTCTTTTGGAGCCCCTTTAGGCGCTGGAAGGGGCTCTGAGCTCTCCCTGGAGCATTCCCTTTTCCAGGTGAGCACCCGCACCCCTGCTGCAGTTTATAAACCACGTTCACTTTGCCCTACTAAAACTTGGTGCTCTGAGGAAAACTTGGAATAAACACGGGTGAAGTTGCTCCCCAGTAGCTGGGGGTGAGTTTGCATAAAGGCACTTTAGGCACTGGAATGGGCTCTAAGATCTGCCTAGAGCCTTCTCTAAGATAAGTTTCTCTGTCCAAACCCTCCCCTGAGTTTAAATCCTCAGGGATGTGAAAATCCCAGGCAATAATTAGGTTGTGTACAGACAAGATGTAGGGGATTTGTCCTGTCCCTGACACACAATTCCTTCCCCTGACACTTTCTGCTGTGCCAGGGTGCTCCAAGCCCTGTCCAGCCTGGCCTGGGACACTTCCAGGGATGAGACATGAAATCTCCTTTGTTTTTCATCTTTACTTCAAGCAGCTTTTATTTCCACAGCAGCTTCTGGCATTTAATTTTCCCTGCTGGTCTGGATCCAAAGCACAAGGCCAGAGTAATCTCCAGTTTTCTGTGTCCAGAGACTTTTGTGTTTCCTGCTGCTCTGGAGGGGAGTTCATGGCCCTGAAGAAGTTGAAGAGTTGAATAAGAGAAATATCCTGCTAATCCACTGTGCCAGTCCATCCCGGTGTCACAGCTGCGGGTCCTGGGGCTCCTCCGGTGTGAAACATTCCACAAGTTCAGCATCCAGCCTGCGATGGCATTAATTATTCATTAGCTGCCAATTATCCCCCTTTCTGCCGGTCCTCAGCTTGGAATTTCAGAAGCACTCAGGGATCTTTTCTGTTCTCAGCTCTCCTGGACTCGGGGCAACGTTCGAAGCTACCAAAGTCCAATTAAACCATTTATTCTGATTATTTTAATAAAAAATCTCTGAGGTTTCCTTCCCCCGTGTCATTTGTTTTTTTTTCCTATGGCAGCCTGGCTGAACCTGGATCGTAGTGCCGATTTTTATGGGCTAAGCTGAGCTTCCCAGTGCTGCTGGGAGCTTTCTAGGAAAGCATCCCGGTGGGCAGGGCTGGGTACAGCCTCGCAATTCCCTCCTGGAAATCTGGGAGGGCATTTTCAGGTCGTGAACGTTTTGTTCCAGGCAGCTGTAACACAGGCAGGGGCAGGGAGCGCGTGCTGGGGAAGTGCTTTGGATACTCAGGGAAGGATTTCACCACGGAAATGCTTCTGTGCAGGAAAAAACCCAACCAGAGAGAGTATGGGATGGCTTAGGTTGGAAAAGGACTCCAGGATATTTGAATCCAGTCATTCCCCTAACACTGTCCCATGTCCCCAAGTCTTTGAAATCCCTGCAGAGATGGGATTTCACCTGAGCACCTTTTCCATGAAGGAATTTTTCCCCAATATCCACCCTGAGCCTCCCCTGGGGCCGTTCCCTCTCCTCCTGTCCCTGTTCCCTGGAGCAGATCCCAAATCCCCCCGGCTGTGCCCTCCTGGCAGGGAATTCCAGAGAGGGAAAAGATCCCTCGGGATCCTCCTTTGCTCCAGCCTGAGCCCCTTCCCATTTCCCTCAGGAATTCTCCAGCCCCTTCCCATTTCCCTCAGGAATTCTCCAGCCCCTTTCCCATTTCCCTCAGGAATTTTCCAGCCCCTTTCCCCAGGACACAGACAGACTTAGCATCTTAAGGAATTTTAACCCCTAGGATCATATGAAAACACACAAAAGGGGTTTATATTTTTATATATATATAATATTTATTTGAAAACCTTTCTGCTTTTCATTAACAGCTCAGATGAAAACTCATGTGTTGAGATCTGATTTTGAACACACAGCCAAGAAAATCCCATGAAACAGAATTTGAAGAGCTTTAGATCTGTCTGAGGGGTGTAAATGCAGTGTGCACTCACCTGGCCAAAGTGCTCCTGTCCCTGCAAGGCAGGGTTTGGGTGCTCACAGCATCTCTGGGAGGTTGCTGGTTCCTGTTCCTCATTTTTGGGAAGAGGAGGCTGGAGCTCTCTGCCCAAGGCAGCATCTTCCAGTGCTTTCAGTTTGCCAGGACACTGGAAATGGCTGGAGGTGGCACTGAGGGCTCTGGGCTGGTGACAAGGTGGGGATCAGTCACAGCTGGACTCGATGGCCCGGGAGGTCTTTTCCACTTTTGCCATTCTGTGAGAAACTATTAATTACCTTTTAACTATCCAGTCCTTAATCCCTCCCATCATTCTGCTCCTTGTTCCTGCCTAGGAACCAATTCTGAGTGGGAGATCCCATCTCCAAACCCCTGAGCACTCCCCAGAATCCTTCAAAGGAGCAGTTGGCTGCAAGTACCTCCTTCCCTGCTGGATCAGCAGGAATTAGCTGTATTTTTGTACTTCTGGGTCACAGCTATTTAAGCTCGTTACAAAAATAAACATCATTTATTTCGCAGAGCAGATGCATCTCCTTCTTCAGAACCTCATTAAATTTTCCTAAAAATGTAACACGTGAGGCTGCTGCCAAAAACTATTGGCAAACAACAAAAATGCCACAGGACTCAGGGTTTCTCCTGACTCTCTCAAGCATTTTCCCAATCTTAGTGCAGGACACAAAGAGACTGGACAGACTTTTAAATGCTTGGTACTTTTGTTCATTTATTGTAGAAAAGTTATTGTAATGCAGTTCATCTTTGTACATCTAAATTCCAGAAAACAAATCCATAGAAATGAGGATACTATGGGCATGCAGTCTGCATGATCCTGGTCACAAAAATAACACCACTTTTTTTTTTTTAACCTTTTTTTTTTTTTTTTTTTTTTTTTTTTTTTTCCCAATTTTTGTAGTTTTCTTTGAAAGCCACTAAAAGCAGAGGGAGAGCAGAGCATGCACCACTGTACACATTGCATAGTATATGGTACCCACATGCCTGGTCGGGTGCTACACACACAGGGTCTAGAGGGCAAAACAAAGGGAAAATCAGCAGAAAACACAAATTTGGGGTGGCTCTGTCCCAGTAAAGGCAGTAATGTCTTCACCAGTGTGGCTCTGAACTGGCTCCCAGTGAGGCTCTCCCTGGGAACCAGTTTGGGCTGAGAAACAGAGATTTGCTGGGATGTGAGAAGCCCAAGGTCTGGAGTTTGCAGTTGGGATGGCTGATCCCAACCTTCTCCCCGCTCTGCTTACACAAAATCTGCATTTTGCTGGCCTGACCCTCGCTGTCTGCACCAGGAGGGAATCCATCAGGAGTGTCCCAATCCCAAACACACATTCCTTAACTCACCTCCATTCAGGTTTGCATTCTTGGGAATTTTGGGTGCTGACTATTCCCTCCTCCACCTCCAAGCTCTGCATCCCCACAAACATTTCCTGGGAGCATTTAATTCCTGACCTTGGGCTGCTGGTGGATTCACCAGTCACATCCCAGATCTACACGTTGGCCAAAATTAAAGTTATTAATGTGATTTCAGCTTCTAGGAGGAAATCAGCAGAAATGAATGCAGTGGGCTTTGTGATTTGAAAAAGGTTTTTTTTGTTGTCATTAATTAATTAAGATGGAAGGGATACAAGTTATTGAAAAATCAATCCCATGTGCAAAATGCCAAAATCAACTGCTTAAGTATCAGGCAGCGAGTAAACAGATCAAAAATGCAATAAATCCACTGATGCTGGATCAGAAATCTCCCCCTGGGTTCCAAAAACACGATGCCAGATGCAGGAGTGGAATTATTGTAAATTTGTGCTATTACAAATGTGCTTCTTTTCCCTTGCTCTGTTTTCACACTGTTGGCAGAAGAGAGAGTTTTGAGCTCAGTGGATTCTCTGCTGCAGAGCAGACTGAACCCAGGGATGTCCCAGTTAATTTGCTTTTCAGGCAGTATTGGTAAGGCAGGGGATGATCAGCAGGTGCCATTCCTGGGCAGACCTTGCTCTTGGACAGGACAGGGGTTGGTGTCACTGCCAAGGGATTTGGTTTCCCAAATTCCCCAGGCAGGTCCATCAATCATCCTGAGCCCAAGCCAAGGCTGCTCCCAGCTTCAAAGGAATAAAGGAGTGACATTGTTAGCACTTGGAATGATTTCCACCTCCTCCCCACATTCTCTGGGTGGATTTAATCACAATATTCCTCCTGACTCCTGGAGTGGATTCCACACACAGTGAAAGAGATCTGAAATCTCACTCCTAAGCAGCATTTTCACCTCTTTCTCTGAGTTAATTCCTTACTTATATTTCACAATTTTATTAAAATTTCCCTTTTTTTTTTTTTTTTTTTTTTTAAGATACCTTTATTTTTCTATCTAAAATAAACTGGGCTTGGTAACAACCTCACCAAGGTTATTCAAATGCCTCCACACTCTCTTTTAGGATCATTTTAACTCAATTTCCCCAGAGTTAAGCTTGGCTGCATTACAGGGTCCTGCAGCTTTTGCAGGACTAATATTTGAGGGAATGAGAGGCAACTCCAACAAAATACAAGGCAGCAGAATCCCATGGATCCAAACCTGGACCACCACCAACAGGGGCAGCAGAACTTGATTTTAAAATGAACATTTTTAGGAGCAAACCCAGGTTTGTATAAATGGCATTTTATAAAATAAGCATCTGATTTTGTCAGGAGTCTCCAATTATTTTGCCTTAAAAAAAAAAAAAAAAAAAAATCAGGAATGTGGGATCAAGGACCAGTTTTAGAAGTCCTGAACTTGTGAAAGAAAATACAGCAGAGGACACATTTAATGGATTATTGAAGAAAAAAGGGAGTGTCAGGACCCCTGACTTACCCAAATCAGTGTGCTGTGAACAACAGGAAGAACAATATTATTTTAGAATGGTGAAGTCAGTAAAGACAGCAGAGTCTGGATGCTCCAGGGAATTCTGTGGTGTTGAGACCAAACTGAATTCAGAAGATTTGGCATCAAACTGGAGTTACAAATATCAGCAGCTGTGAGTTGCACATCCCATGGGAGAAAGGTTTGGCATCAGGAAAAGAATCTGTACATGTTAAATACAACTCCAGGGAGAAAGTATTTGAAATTCAAAGGTTAACAATTAAAATAATTGATTCCCAGACATACGAATGTGCTGAATACTCTCTTTAGAGATTGTTGTTATCACCTTGATTGGTTAAATCCTTGTTAATCCAAAGGATCCAAATGAGAAACTCGGATAAGAACAAAACTTAAGAAAATCCCTGTTTTATAAACATTTCTAAACCCTCTGTCTCTGCCAGAGCTCAGAGCAGAGCCCTGGTCTTTAGTATTATTTTAGTAACAAGAAATGATGTGAGGACTGGAGAATGAGGCTGGATTGTTTCAGTCAGGAACACTGAACTCCACAATTTCAGCTAAACCTCAGCAGAGCTGCTCAGCATTGCTGGAATCCCAGCAGGAATTCCCAATCCTGATCCCCAGCACAGCTCTCACTGCTCACTGTGTCCTCAACAGAAATCCCTTTCTCAAACAAACACTGCCCACAGTATCTGCAGTAAATGAAGAGTCTCCCAGCGTGCTTGGTGTGTTTGTACTTAAAGAATATCTCTTTTCAAAAAGAATTAAACACCCCAGCAAGGAGGGAGAGCTGCAGGGCCCCTGGTTCCTTTTATTACAATGGAATGGGTTCTGGCAGAAACCCAGGAATCAAGGCAGCTTAACCCCATGGAATGAAGGACCTCAGGCCATCCCTGACTTCCCTCACAAGTTTGTTTTTGGCAAACCCAAGTGGTTTTGGCGCTTGAGATGTTCAGGTGATGGATTGTGCAGACTTTGTGTGGTGGCAGGTGATCCTTCCCTGGCCTGGGGTGACATGGAAGACTTAAACCAAGGCTGCAGAAGGCTCTAGGAAATCTGCAAATATGCAAATGTCCTCAAGCAGTTAATGAGCTGCTCCCTAATCAATGCAGAAGAGAGAGAAGCAGCTGCTGGCCAGGCTTCTCCAGCTCCCCTGCAATCTGGACTTCAATGCTCCAAGGAAAGCTCAGAGAAGAAGGGGTCACCTCCTTTCTCATGCAGGTGTGTGCTGCACATGGAAAAAGGGCTGGAAACCTTCCTGGAGAATGCTCCACTGTGCTGCAGCAGAATCCTGGAGGAGCTGCAGGTCCCAGGCCAGCTCCTGCTGTGCTCCCTCAGCCCCAGAGGGAATGGGGCAGGATCAGGTCTGGCAGATCCACCCAGAACTCTGGGACTCCAGTGCACAGATTTCCATATTTTCCTTGGTAACTGCTCCACTGGGATCACCCAGCAGTGCTGGAGCTGCCTGTTAGGCAGTGGGGTCATTAAAATGATTAATTAATCAAGTGTCTGTCACCTTTTAATGCTGCTGGAGATGGGTGTGGGTTTGGGTGTCCCACAAAGACATGGATTGCTTTTCCCAGTAGTAACTTCAAGAGGAGAATCAGACTCCAGGATGCTGGAAACACCAGTGCCAAACTGGTCTAGGAAGCAAAAGAAACCAGAATATTCCAGAAATTCCTTTAGTGCTACATGCTTTCAAAGCCTGGGTTGAGCAGGCTTTGGGAGGAAAACAAGCAAATAAAAAAAGTTAATGATCCTTATTTTGGGAAAAAAAAAGAAGTTGTGACATGAACCTGCATAAACAAATGCATGTTCAGCATAACTGTGCCAATTCCAGGGTGAGGAATTTCAGGAGGCTCTGCTGGAAGATGTCAGTGGTTGTACAAAATGGGCAAAGGGGGTCACTTTTCAATCCCATGGGATCTAAGGCTTCACTGATGGTGTTAAAACACAAGGTCCAACCACAGCAATTCATCTCTTGGAAGGAACTCAAGACTCAGTAGGTGAAAGCAATGATTGGTAGGAAGTAAGGCAGCAATATCTCCAAGGATTTATCATAGCTCTTGGAATCCAAAGCTTGGAATCCAAAGCTTGGAATCAGCTCTATGACTTCCCTGGGAGCAGATTTTTGTCTGGTCTTCCCTTTTTATTGCAATTCTGACCGAGATGTTGTTTGAAATGTTCATCTCTGATGACTGTTGAAGCCCCTTCCCTTCCCCTCGGGTTTCATGGCTGGGCTGGATCTCCTGGAGGTTCTTGTGCGCTGCTGGAGCTCTGAGACACTCCGAGGTGGCTCTGGGGACATGAACAGTGGGCAGCTCCTGGGAGTACTGGGGTGTAGGTACCCTCCACACAGGGTCAGAGGAGGGCATTGTCTTCCTTTTAAAAAGCAGGATAAAAATGGGAGAAAAATCTGATGTCTCTATATTCCTGTTCCATTTTGGGACTTCCAACTATACTCAGGTAAAAGAGTGGGGGAAAAAAGCAACAATTATTCCCAACCTCCAAGCACACAAAGGCTGGAGTTTGTTCCTTTTCCTGTCCCTATTTCCCGTCTCCTGTCGCAGTTCCTCCCTGCTGGTCCTGACAAAACTGTCAGGACTGGCTGAACTCAAGAATCATTTGGCTGCAACATTCATGCCAGGTCTAAAAATAATTTCAAACTGGAAAGTGTTTTGTAACTGCTGCAATGATTTGGGATATTTGGCACTCTCGAGAGTTTACATTTGGTTTGTCTGAAAAAGCCATTCTGGAAAGAAATCATTAGAATAAATCCTTTTATTCTAACCTGAAATGGAAATTTAGCTCCCAGCAAACAAATACTGGAGCTGACTTTCTGACTTTCAGTGGTTTGTAATTTTCAGATTTTTCTTCGTATTTGTTTTTTTTTTTCCCAACATGCTCACATCGACTTTCCAGTCAATTCACCCAAATTCCAACAGGAATTGGTTTATAAATTGGTTCCAACTGGAACTGGTCATTTGGAATTTCCAGCACAGGAAATTATTTTATAAGTGCCTCGATAAGTACCCAAAAATTACAAACGGATGTGTTCTAATACCTAAGGACGAGGAAAACAAAAATAAATATGGCTATAAATGCAAATGCTGTATTAAACCCCAAAATAATCCCCAAAAACAAATTGGGCAGAAACGAAATGTTGTATTAAACCCCAAAATAATCCCCAAAAACAAATTGGGCAGAAACGAAATGCTGTATTAAACCCCAAAATAATCCCAAAAAACAGATTGGGCAGAAACGGAAGGGCCGGGCTGGGTTTTGCTGCCCCCTAATTAAACATCAATGAGAGCAGGGTCACTCCTGCCAAATGAAGGTGATGAATTGTTATTTGTAGCTAGGTGATGGCGAGGGAGCCGTGTCAGAGGCGGTGCCGCGAGTCGTGGCTGTAGGCGCCGGGGGAGCCGCGGGGCCGGTGGGGTTTGTACGAGTCCGGGTAGGGCTGCGAGAACTCCTCTTCCACCAGGGGATAGTGCTCTCGGCTGTGCTGGGAGCTGGAAGACAGGCGGTTCCTGCTCTTGCGAGCCCTCTCGCCGGGGTAATTCTCATCGCCGCGCCGCTCCAGGGGCGAGTTCTCCGCGGAGTGCGCGCCGTGCCTCCCGCGCTGGCTCTGCGGGGGCCAAAAAGCAGTTTTAACATCAGCACCCCAAGGAACCCCAAAAGGGGCTGCCCCGCTCAGCTCTGCCCAGCTCCGGGTCCTGCTGAATATCACAGCGAGCATGAAAAGTGAGCTGATGTAGTCAGCATTTATCACTTTTCTCTGATCAGGAACAGAACATTCGCGCTGCTGCTCTGCTTAGGGAACGGCTAAAAGTGCGTTTCTGTGGGTTTGGGAAACATCTGAAGATGTTTGTTCGGGTTGCTTTTAAGCCTTATTTAAAACCCTTCCTAAGACCAAACCAATGATGGGCTGCTCAGCAGAGCATCTCTAAAATCATTAGGGAATAAATTCTTTCAACTGAAACACAGTATTTAAATACGCTGACAGAAAATCCTTTCCTATGATAATTTATTAATTAGAAGCCTTTGCTCTCCTCACGTTCCCATAATGACAATGCCCATCATTTGTCACATGAACAAAATTAGTTCATATTTTTTTTGCCAGTTAATGGCACAGTGAAGAAATAGCCTGAAATAAGCATTTTGTTTGCTTTCACCACATATTAAACCTCTCAGGAGTATCAGCACCCATCTCTCAGGACAAACTTGAGTGCTGAAACTCCAGCCCCTGCTGTCTGGGATATTAAACCTTCCTGCTGCTGCTACAGCCTCTGCCTGGCGACTGTTTTCCTGAATAATTTATATCCAAGGCTGCTGTGGCTGGGCCAGGGATGGAGCAGGGGGTGTGTGGTTACAGCTCCAGGTTGGTGCTGCCAGCAAGACTCCAGGAGAGAGGCCCTGAGTGAAGCTCACCCCAGATACTGGGAGAACTCCAGCCAGGGGATCCCCAATTCTCCTCAGAGCACCAAGTGTTGGTGGGATTATGGCAAAGTGCTTCAGAAATTAAAGGCAGGCTGGGAGAGCTGGGAATGTTCCCCTGGAGAAGGGAAGGATCCAGGGAGAGCTTCCAGCACATTCCAGCGCCTGAAGGGGCTCCAGGAGAGCTGGAAAGGGGCTGGGGACAAGGGATGGAGGGACAGGACACAGGGAATGGCTCCTACTGCCAGAGGGCAGGGATGGATATTGGGATATTGGGAAGGAATTGTTTCCTGGGAAGGTGATCAGGCCCTGGCACAGGTGCCCAGAGCAGCTGTGGCTGCCCCTGGATCCCTGGAGTGTCCAAGGCCAGGCTGGACAGGGCTTGGAGCAGCCTGGAGCAGTGGGAGGTGTCCCTGCCATGGATGGGCTTTAAGGTTCAGCCCAACCCAAACCATTCTGGGGTTCCATGATGAATTATCCTTGTGTTTATCTGACAGTTTGGATGTATAATCCCCTCATCAATTGTAGTTTAACTCTGCCTTCCCTGTGGTATTTCACTTGGGCTGCATGCTGCTGCTTCCCTGAAAGCTTCCTGCTCCCCTGGGCTGTGTGCCCATCCCAGTGCTGCTGCTGAGCTCCTGGGCTGGCAGGGGGACACACCTGGGGTGCTTACACCTGGCTCTGATGTCCCTTTTGATCCTGCTATGATTGGAATGACTGCCTGCAGGAATGGACTTGGCACCCCAGTCCCCTGGAGCCTAAGGAACATCTCCCCAAAACCTGAGCTGTAGGATTGGAATCCATGCACTGAAATTAGGCCAGACTGTGTTTACAGCTAACCAGTCACAGAGGAAAACAACTGGTTCCAAGGAGTTAGAGGATCCTGGAATAGTTTGGGTTGGAAGGGAAATTTGGGATCACCTAATTCCTTCCTCTCCATGGGCAGGGACCCCTTCCACTATCCCAGGTTGCTCCAAGCCCCATCCAACCTGGCCTGGGGCCCTTCCAGGGATGGGGCAGCCACAGCTTCTCAGAGCAATAAATATTTTTCTGCTCAAGGATCCAACTGACTCTTCCCCCTCAGCTCAGCATCCTTTCCTTTAAGGAAGGCAGTTCCCAAGGAGCAGGTGTGCCCTCTGTGACTGCTCTGGATCTGTGCCACACCACGTCACCCTCATGACTTCCATGAGTCAGGAGTTCAGTCAGAACTTTCAGTTCTCAGTAAACCAAAGTCCAGGCCACAGCCAGGTAAAAATGGGAGTCTCCCAAGTCTGGATTTGGAGAGGCAGGGACAGCCTGTCCCAGCACACCTCGATCAGGCTCACTGCTACATGAACCTCCGGCCTTTTGCTTTTCAGTCCCCGAGGTACCAAGGGCAGAAGGAATAAAAATCTTCCTGTATCACAAGCACCTTGGCCAGTTTAATTAGCCTGAGTGCCTTTTAATTACCACACACACCATCACAGTGAAAGCTGATGCAAATCCTTCAAAGGTTTGAATGAGTATAAAACCTCCTGGTGGGTAACAGGGATGGTGAAGTCCTTACTGTGAGAAACCCATGGAAAACACCAGGGCCTGAACCCTCCTGGCATGGAAAACCTGCAGCCTCTGCTCGGGCATGGATCACTCCAGGAGAAATTTACCCCTCTGCAGAGCACCAGCACCATTGATCCCACCGAAACCCTTTGGAATTCGGGTGAAGTGGGGATTAAGTGATGCATACCTTCAGCCAGCCCACTGCACAGGGGTGATTTTCATCTTCAGTGTGAGTTTTCCCTAAGTAA
Organism: Muscicapa striata striata; assembly: GCA_030060385.1. NCBI lineage: Eukaryota > Metazoa > Chordata > Aves > Passeriformes > Muscicapidae > Muscicapa > Muscicapa striata. Next base: position 600,565 of record JAREIS010000351.1, read on the forward strand.
ATGGAGCAACATTTCACAGTTATTGCTGGTGTCCATTGATCAGAGAGAAATAAATGCCTGAAAAAAATTCTGTGGATACACCCAGTTCTCAAAATGAAACTGAAGAGGTGAAAGTTCTGCAGATGGTATTTTATTGTTCATGAAGGGATGGAAAACTGAAATTTTAAGGCAAGTGGAAAATGGAAACAACAGTTTACATGTGCATGTTATTATTAGTAACAGAACAGTGCTTGTGCATTCAGCCACTCAGGAGACAGTGACTTGCTGGTCCCAGTAAAGCCAAGCAGGGCTTTAGAAAGGTGAGTGCAGGAATTAAGCACCTTCAGTGAAGTGCAGCTCACTCACAGCCAAACCAGCTGGATGTTAACTGAGAACACCAAACAACAGTCATTTCCTCCAAAGCTGTTACCTGCTTCCAGGCACTCCACAAGCAGAGCAGACGTTACATTTGTCAGGTGAATTATTCATTAAATGTCATTTGTTCAGTTCTATTTCTGATGTACATTAGCAAGTGACACTCCTGGAGTCCCCCACACACTGAAACTTGCAGGATTTAAAGCTCCCTGCAATCCTGAGCCCCTCAAGCATTCCCAGTTAATTAGCCCCAAACATTTCTGGTTTCAAACTTAATAAAGCACGTACTTCTCATTAAGGACTATTTACATGCCACGATTGAAGTGTCAAAGTTCAGCCGAGTCTGAGCTATCCCTGTGGAAAAAAAGGGTCACAATTTTTTTCAATGGGTAAAAAATAAAATAAAATAATGTCTTTTATTCACACTTAAAGAACAAGCTTTTCCACCCAAGTTATGAGGGTAGAATAAAAGGGATCATAACAGAGCTGACTCCTGCCTAGGAAACTGATTATTGGGGGTTGGTTTTACTTCCCACTAAAAGCAGAGTTGAGTGAGGAGCTGAGTGTTGAGTGAGGAGCTGAGTGCTGAGTGAGCAGCTCCCTCCTCACTGTGCTGGCCAAGCAGGGAGAGAGAGCAGCTCAGCAAGCAGGGCTGAGTGCCAGCACAGCCCCGGGCAGGCTGCACAACCCCCCGTGCCCTGCTGTTCCTACCTGCAGGCCCGAGATGGCGGCGGGGTACGGGGACAGGGCGGAGGGCGGCAGGTTCCTGCCCAGCAGGGGGGTGATGGGCGTGGCGCTGGCCGTGTGCGTGGCTCGCCAGTACGCCTCCAGGTACTCGGCCAGGTGCTCGCAGGCGTCCTCCAGCTGGTTCTCGTCCAGGATCACGTCAAACATGTCCTGGGCACAGGGACACAGCACACATGGCAGTCATGGCTGTGTGACACAGCACACATGGCAGTCATGGCTGTGTGACACAGGCACACAGGGCAGTCACAGCTGTGTGACACAGGCACACGGGGCAGTCACGGCTGTGTGACACAGGCACACAGGGCAGTCACGGCTGTGTGACACGGGCACGCGGGGCAGTCATGGCTGTGTGACACAGCACACATGGCAGTCATGGCTGTGTGACACAGGCACGCAGGGCAGTCACGGCTGTGTGACACAGCACACGGGGCAGTCATGGCTGTGTGACACAGCACACGGGGCAGTCATGGCTGTGTGACACAGGCACACAGGGCAGTCACGGCTGTGTGACACAGGCACACAGGGCAGTCATGGCTGTGTGACACAGGCACACAGGGCAGTCATGGCTGTGTGACACAGGGCAGTCACAGCTGTGTGACACAGGCACACGGGGCAGTCATGGCTGTGTGACACAGGCACGCGGGGCATTCACGGCTGTGTGACACAGGCACACGGGGCAGTCATGGCTGTGTGACACAGCACACGGGGCAATCATGGCTGTGTGACACAGGCACACGGGGCAGTCATGGCTGTGTGACACAGGCACGCGGGGCATTCACGGCTGTGTGACACAGGCACACAGGGCAGTCATGGCTGTGTGACACAGGCACACGGGGCAGTCATGGCTGTGTGACACAGGGCAGTCACAGCTGTGTGACACAGGCACACGGGGCAGTCACGGCTGTGTGACACAGGCACACGGGGCTGGGCACGCTGAGAACTGGCACTGGGCAGGAATGGGAGTGGGGAGAGGGAATTCTGACAGCATGGAGGGACAAGGGGATGAAACACAGCAGGGACACCCACAGGGAAGGAATTCCTGCTGGGAGAGAGGTCAGGCCCTGGCACAGGGTGCTCAGAGAAGCTGTGGCTGTCCCTGGATCCCTGGCAGTGTCCCAGGCCAGGCTGGACACTGGGGCTGGGCACACTGAGAACGGGGATTGGGCACTGGGCAGGAATGGGAGTGGGGAGAGCAGGAGGGATTCTTACAGCATGGAGTGACAAGGGGGATGGGTTTACACTGAAACACAGCAGGGACAGAATGGGTATGGGGAAGGAATTCCTGCTGGGAGAGAGGTCAGGCCCTGGCACAGGTGCTCAGAGCAGCTGTGGCTACCCCTGGATCCCTGGCAGTGTCCCAGGCCAGGCTGGACATTGGGTGTCCAATGTCCCAGGTGTCCCTGCCCATGGCAGGGGTGACACTGGATGGGGTTTGAGGTCCCTTCCAACCCAACCCATTCCATGATTCCATGGCTGGAATAGAAAATGGTACGAGTGGGTTCAGAAGGTGACAAGAGCCAAAGCCCTCAGGTGTCACTGCACACTGTCCCTGGCTGTTGCATGAGCCATTTTACTCCTGGGCACAAAACTCTTCCATTTATTTATTAATTTCCAGTGCTGATGCCCCCAGGACCATTCCCAGAGCAGAGAAGGCAGCAGGCTCTCCTGCCCCAGGGAATTCTCAGACTGCTCCTCCATGTGCTGACTGGAACCACCTCCATCCCTGCCAGAACCAGCAGAGCCCCTTGACAGAAACACAACCAACTCTGTTTTCAGCACTTCAACTTCCTATCTCATCTCTAATCTTAACTGCAAAGTACTGTGAGAACAGCACAGGAAACTGAAAATAAGTGCAGGTGCTGTGTGTGTAAAGGGCAACCAACACTAACCACAGGCTGCCTCTTCCACGTGTTTTTACAGCTCTCAGAGTAAGATTTAAAATAATAAAGCATCATTTTTTCTCTTTTTTAAAATTTATTCTCTCTTCTCAGCATGGCAGAGAAAAGTTTCCTCCTCTGCCAGCAAGGAGGAGTTTCCTTTTAATCAGAATATCCCTTGGTCCAGTTCAGTGTTTATTGCTTTTCTTTGCTCCTCTCTTTATTTACTGCTTTTATTCTTTTGCTGTTCACCCACATGTTGATGCACCACACATTCACTTGTGCAAGAAGTTATCAATTAAAACAGAAATTAGAAAATGAAAGAATGTGGTTTGCTTACATATACTTTGCTTTGGAAAAGACTGCAGTTAAACACCTGGGGGTGTAACATGTTTTCTTAAATAAAGAATTACACTGGATTTAGGACTCTTAACAACTGTCACCCTTTGAGTATTTCACTGCACAGTAACACTGGGCTGGGGAGCCTCAGGCTGTGCCTGGAGGAGCTGCAGCCCTGGCAGGATCCTGTCTGAATGAATGACAAAATGAGAAGAGAATAAAACACTCAGGTTTTCTCTTGCATTCAACAGTTCTGCTCATCCCTCAGCTGGGTTGGTTCTGTTTCCATGTATTTGGCAGGAAATCATCTTTTAGGGAGATCCCTGTTTGTGAGGGTCACAGAGTAAAGCAGTTCCTCTGCAAGACTCTTGTATGCACAAAGTCACCACCAGCTCCTGGGGACTCTCTAGTGACACAAGTGGCCTTTCCTGAAGAGTAAATCAGTGGCCACTGTCCTCTGCTATTTCTTTTGGTTTGCTTTAAAACCACTGTGTACCTGATAGGAGGAAGAATTTCAACTTGTAGATACATCCTAATTATATTTTAATTAACCAATGCACCTTAATTCTGCTGCAGTATAATTTTAGGTATCTTTCAGGTTGTGCCAAGTAGACCAGAGGGGTTTGTACCCTCTCTTAGCATGGGCATGAGTTCAGAAGTTTTAAAAAACAACAACCAGAAGGAAGTGTTTATGAGCAGTGGATTTAAGGAGGTACAGTTTGTGTTTCCTTGAGCCCTGGCATGTTCCTGCAGTGGAGTTCCTGGAGTCCTGAAATATTCCTGGTATCCTGCAGTGCCCAACTGCAGCTCGAGCAGCACCAGGGGCAGATTAGCAAGGAATTAATAATGAAAGCAGTTCCTGAGCTCAAATATGCCCAAAGAGACAGCTATTTTTACAATGTCTAGACATGCAGCACCAGCTCATTCCTTATGGCTGGCTCTCAGCAAAGGAACAGAGTGAGGATTCCATCCTTTGCAAGGACCTTCTTTCCTTTAAACAAACCAAATTCTCCTCTTGCAGGAACCTGAGCTGCAAAAGGGATGAAGAAGGAGGGAGGGAGCACTGCCTTTGCTCTCAGCAATGTACTTTTACCTAATTAAATCATGGGCCAACTTTAATTTCAAGCCAAGCCAGACTGTCACCTCTCTGGGAGATCTCAAAGTCAGCAATCACTTCTGCCCATCACCAGAGCAAAGTGCTGAGCTGGTCTGGGAGCAGCTCCTGGGCAGGGCAGGGTGGAACCAGCCTGGGAGCAGGGCTGGGTTCAAGGCTGAAACCTGGGACTCTGACATTTGGAGAGGCCTTTCTGATCCAGGTGGGGCCTCACCTGGCTGCCTTCAGCACTGGAATGCAATTTCAGGACTGGGTGCTGAGGCAGAGTTTAGCAAATCTGGGGGTGGACAATGCAAATGCCACAATGCACCCAACAAGCTGCAGCAGCACATGGATCATTTAATGGAATTTGGGAATCCCACGAGTTGGAAAGGACCTAAAAAAACATCTCATGCACCCCTGCCATGGACAGGGACACCTTCCACTGTCCAGGGTGCTCCAAGACCTGTCCAGCCTGGCCTGGGACACTTCCAGGGATCTAGGGACAGCCACAGCTTCTCTGGTGACTCTCTCATTTCAGCTGATGTGAGCAAAGTGAAGCTGAGGAACAGGAAATGACAGTATAAAGAGCAAAACAAGGCTGTGAAACTGCCCAGGGTTCTGTGTGCAGGTGCCAGAGGAAAGACCTTTCACACAGGACCATGTGCAGAGGCTGTTCTGTGTGCAAGCCCAGGGTAAACACCACAAACCATCCAAACAGGGGCAGCTGCAGCTCCAGTTCTTGGCTCACACCCAGCAGGAGCTGGGAAGGGATGGGTTTCAGTTTGTTCTCCAGGACAGTTACAGTTCTGGTTGGGTTAGTGGGGCCTGGATGGCTCACAGGAATAAGCCATCAGCATCTTAAGAGATCACAACTTAGTAAAAAATTCCATGTGAGAAGTGTAACACAGCTGAGCTCTCCAGAAGAGGCTGCCCAGAGAAGCTGTCACTGCCCTGGCACCCTGAGGGGTCTCTACACTCCCATCCCAATATCCCACACAGATCCCACACAAAGCCACATCCCAGTCCATTCCCACTGCCTCTGCCCCAGAAACCAGCCGTGCCTTTCAAAACTAAAATCAAATTTAAGCTGCCCTGTCCAAACCCCTGCAGAGCCTCTCCCACAAGCCATGAGCCCTGAGGCCTCTGCTCCATCAGCAGGGATTCAGGAGTCCAGGAGAGGGGCAGGATCTTTGACCAGGAGCTGGGAGAGCAGTGGCTGTGCTCTGATGAGGTGACTGGGATGGCCTGCAGGATGAGGATGAGGATGAGGATGAGGGTCAGGGTCAGGATCAGGATTAGGATCAGAATCAGGGTCAGGATCAGGATTAGGATCAGAGTCAGGATCGGGATCAGGATTAGGATCAGAATCAGGGTCAGGGTCAGGGTCAGGATCGGGGTCAGGGTCAGGGTCAGGGTCAGGGTCAGGGTCAGGATCAGGATCAGGGTCAGGATGAGGATGAGGATGAGGGTCGGGATCGGGATCAGGATCCGGGTCGGGATCGGGATCGGGATCAGGGTCAGGATCAGGATCGGGATCAGGGTCAGGGTCGGGATCGGGATCGGGATCAGGGATCAGGGTCAGGGTCGGGATCGGGATCAGGGTCAGGGTCAGGGTCAGGGTCAGGGTCAGGATCAGGATCAGGATCAGGGTCAGGGTCAGGGTCGGGATCGGGATCAGGATCAGGGTCAGGATCAGGGTCAGGGTCAGGATCGGGGTTAGGGTCAGGGTCAGGATCAGGGTCAGGGTCGGGATCGGGGTCAGGATCAGGGGCAGGATCAGGGTCAGGGTCAGGATCGGGGTCAGGATCAGGGTTGGGGTTGGGATCAGGATCAGGATCAGGATCAGGATCAGGATGAGGATCAGGGTCAGGATGAGGATGAGGATCAGGATCAGGGTCAGGATCGGGATCAGGATCCAGGTCGGGATCGGGATCGGGATCAGGGTGAGGGTCAGGGTCAGGGTTGGGATCAGGATCAGGATCAGGATCAGGATCAGGATCAGGACTCCTATGCCTGCACACACCCTTCCCTTCCTTTCCCTTTCACTCCCTGTGCATTAAGTGAGGCCTCTGCAGCCTCCTCTCCAAACTCAGACTTTGTCCCTCTGGGACCTGGAGATCCACAGATGATGTAATTTGCTAATGAGCAGCTCTGCTGTCCCCTCCACGTCATTCCTGCCCTGTCACCCTGCCAAAGACCAAAACAAACCCGGGGCAGAGATAAGCAGGATGAAAGTCTGCAGCACTTTGTGCCTCACGAGTGCAGGGCTGTGTGAGCTCCAGCAGGAGTGAGAATGGAGGGACCCAGCTCTGCACAGGGATCATCACAGCAGAAATCACCAGAATTCCACACAGCAGGAGCTCTTCAGCCTCTCCTCTGTACTTACTGGTGGGCATTGTGCAAGTTTATCAGCTGCCACCAACTGGACATTCAAGTGTTTGCTTTGTGACTTCCCTCTGGACTTGATCAGTCGCTGCAGAACCTGACAGGAGGAAAGGGCAAAAGGTGAGTTTAAGGATCATTTATCTCCCTAAAGCTCAGCCTGACACCACCCTGAGGGATTAGCAAGGGCAGAAGCTCTCCATAAAATATTGCCCTTGAATACCCCAAACCTTTCTGATAACCCCTCTGATAACTGGGTACATTTCCCTCTGGATCATGTTTGAGCCCTTGAAAAATTTCAAATCCACTTTTACTTGATCCTACTTTAAGTCCTACCTTATTTCTGACAACAGAGAAGCATGAAAATTGTATCTATACAGAATTATCTGGATTGCTGGGTGAACTGCAGCATACCAGCAATACATTATGTCACTTTTTCCCCTTTTCAGGTGCAGATTCCACAGTTCCCATTCCCACCTTGCCCTCCAGGTCCCTCCTGGATTTTAAGGTGAGGAGTTACCTTTGGAGAGGACACCTTCACATGGACAATAATTGGTGCTAGGGATGTCTTGATAAGCTGTGCAGGGTGATTTATAGTGTCTGCATCCAGGACAACCAGCTGTAAGGACCTGGCCAGCTCAAAGATTCTTTCAATCTCACTCTGCACTTCAGCTGCAAAGGAAAACAAAGCAGGTGAAACCACTGAACCCCAGGACACTGGGATCAAAATATCCTCACCCACTTACTGTCACAGACTCCACATGAGAACTGATGGCACTGCCATAAAATAACCTGTTACCTGTACCTCTGTGCAACCAGTCACTCAGGATGACAGAGATTTGGAATTTGGGTTCCTTTTTTTTTACCAACCCAACTCTTCTTAGTTCCTGGGATAGTGTCCCAGAGAGCAGGATATTGGAATGTACATAACACACACAAATTTCCACCCTTGTGCAAGAAACAATCACACAACCACAGAAGCATCAAGGTTGGAAAAGACATCCAAGATCATGGAGTCCAAATAAAAATTCCTGTTCCCCAGCAGCCCTAACACTGAGGAGAGGGGCAGGACCCAAAGTCTCACAGCCAGACAGCAAAATTCAGCTGTAACTGCTCAGCATCAAACCCAAAACTGGTCCCAGGGTCAGGAATGGCATTTCCTTGGCTGGACAAGTGAAAGCTCTCTGGCTCTTTGTGATGTGGAATTAAAAGCACAGGGCTGGGAAGGAGGAGGAGCTGTGAGGCCAGCTCAGGATTATGCAGCAGAATGCTGTAGACACATTTAAATCTGCAGAACTGATGTGATCTTGGGAATGGCTGCAGCTGGCTCAGGGCAAATTTGAGTTGGATTTCACAGAAAGGTTCTTCCCCCAGAGGGTGCTGGGGATGCCCAGGGAATGAGAACATTCCCAGAGCTCCAGGAGTGTTTGGACATCACTCCCAGGGATGCCCAGGGTGGGATTTTGGGGTGCTGGGGCTGCCCAGGGAATGAGAACATTCCCAGAGCTCCAGGAGTGTTTGGACAGTGCTCCCAGGGATGCCCAGGGTGGGATTTTGGGGTGCTGAGACTGCCCAGGGAATGAGCACATTCCCAGAGCTCCAGGAGTGTTTGGACAGGCTCCCAGGCTGGGATTCTGGGGTGTCTGTGCAGGGCCTGGAGCTGGATCCACGATGCTGTGGGTCCATTCCAGCTCAGACTCCATGATGTGGAAGGCTGGAATCCCTTTCCTGCTGTGTTGAAGCCCAGGCTGAGGTGCTGAGCTGAGCTTTGCCAGGCCTTACCCAGGCTGGACCTGGTGTTGGAGCGCTCGATGATGGCCCTCTTGCTGGGGTTGTTGAGCACAGACCTCTTGGCCAGGGAGATGTCAGCTGTCACTCTGGTGATGGATATCCTGGCAGGAGAGCACAGCACACACAACAAACCCACGAGTGGGCTTTGCAGCCACAGCCCCTTCCAAAGGGCAGACACCACCCAACACTGCTCTGCCACGTTCCCACACGAGCTGTGGCACCATTAGAGAGGAGTGCTGGGTGACTGGGAAGGATTTCCTACTCCCTGAGCTCTGGGATGGAGTCCCTGCTCTCCTCCTTACTGCATTCATTAACTTTTCTCCTCCTGGCTCTCTCATCTGCATGGATTTCCACAGTGCCATAAATGCTGGGAGTTATGTGAGGCTTGGGGCACTGCAATGTAGCAGCACCTCCTCTTCCCTCAGACCTACACCAGGAGTAAACCAAGAGTAAACAGGGAGCTGTGCCAGGGGCTGGGATGAGCAGGAGGAAAGGAACTGGAGCTCTCTGGGCTGCCTGAACTCAAGTTTAACTTCACTGCACCTCTTTCACTTAAGGCAGGTGATTTACTTACTTGGTCAGTGAGTTAGAAAGATACAAAATTTTATAAAGACCACACAATCCCTTCATGTAACATCCATTTTAAAATCCATTTCAAATTCCTTTTTTAAAATCCATTTTAAAATCCATTTTAAAATCCATTTTAAAATCCATTTAGGGGGCCTAGGATAAGTCAAGGAGCCAGGAAAAATGGGAAGAAAGCAAGCTGGGAATGACCAGCAGCTCTTGCACAGAACCTAAGATTTATGCAGCTCTAAGTGAAATTTTCAGCTGCAGGGTTAAATAGAAATGCAGTTATTTTTCTGCATAATACATAAATAAATGCATTGCCAGAAAATACAGTTCAAAAGTAAAAGTGACTGGATTGTGGGTCTTTGGCTCACTGGCCAGCAGGGGAGGTTGCAGTTCCAGAGGAAGGAGCTGGCAAAGCCCAGGGAATTCAGAGGCAGGGAAGGAGCCAAGGCTCTTCCCTGGACACTCAGCTCCTTTCCTGGTAACGTGGACCTCTCCCAAAACTGCAGAAGAGATGGAAAGAAAGAAAGAAAAAAGAAAAGGGAGGGAGGAGAAAGACCACAAAGCCATAAAAGTTGGCAGAAGGACCAAGAAGCAGCTTTTCCCTGAGTTCCTCCCAGCTAAAATCAATGGTCTCAGGCTGCTGGAGGCACTGAGCTCTCCACTGCTGAAATTCCACACTCCCACCTGATCCAGCTGCCAATACTGCTGATGGAATTAGCATTTCCAGAAAATCACTTGAGCTGAGCAGCTCAGAACAGGGCAGGAGAGCTGATCCTTTGCACAGAAGTTGATCATTCAATGTTCTCTCTGAGCTGTTTAGGGTCACCTCAGCACTGCCACCTCCTCACTCCTGAAATCCAGAAATCCTGCTCCAGCCCTTCTACAGAACATCATTTTCCCCTGCCCTGCTGCCCATGGACCAAGCCAGTGCTCCTAGCAAGGAAATCCAAATTATCCTCTGCAGCTCACCAGGAAATGCTCCAGCTGAAGATGAACCCTCTTTACAATTCTTTTATTTCTCAGCATTTCCTTCTTCCAACCACCCTTTTCACTATTTTTTCCTGCTTAAGGCAGTCAAAATAAAATCTTACCTAAGGAATATTTTAGAGCTGATTTTCCTTAGGGTAGGGAAGACACTGAGACAGAATCCTTGTGTTAAACTAAGAAATGCTAGCCCAGCCATGGCAGAAATGCAGACATGTGCACCCCTAGCAACACATGAGCTGTGTCCCACTCTTCAGTGCTGAAAATCAGCTTTGATCATGCAGCAAACCCTCTGGCATCAAAAAATAAATAAAATAATTCACTGAAATGTTAGTTACACATGGGCAAAGCAGCATGAGAAGGACAGAGTTTCTCACCTCCCATCAAACCTGTGCTTCAGGAAGTCAAAGAGAGCTTTCTGCATCATGTCTGTCACCTTGGCAGAGGGGAGGAGATTGAGCAGGGGGATGGACAGAGAGAGAAAGAAGCCAAAAGGAAGGAAAGAGGTGAGTAAAGGCAGGGATACAGGCAACAATCAACACCTTTGATGGGCAGAGCCATCCCATGGAGGTTTCCTGCCTCACTGCTGTCACTCTGTGTGACATTCCTCACCCCCTTCCACATCCAGCACCATTCCCAAAGCTTCACCACACAGCACAGCCATGGGGGGAAAGGTGTGCTGCACAGAGCACTTGGGATTTTCCTACACATCACCAGATCTGGCTTCAGACTTCAGGGATGAGATCTGTCATGTTGGGGGACTGTTCTCAGAGAGGGACAGCAGCAAAAAAATGGGATGTTCCCACTGCTGGACATGGGAACACATGTGAGATGCTCAGCCCTGAGAGCTGTCATCTCTGCCAGCTGATTTATTGAGCAGCTCCTTGTCCTTTCCAGGACAACTCAGGCTGACAATTATTATCTGCCAGGCCAGGCAGCAGCTCCATCAAAGCCCCCAGGCCTCACTGCCAGTTTATTTCTCTCCTTCCAACTGATTCCTTCAGCATTTAGCCAGGAAAAATAGTCAAAATAATTTCCCCCAGGTAAGATGAAGCATTTTTGTTATTTTGTTCTGTTACCATTTCCACACATTTGTATGTTCAAGGTGTTCAATGTTGTTTTCTTTAAAAACAAGAGCCAGAATGGCAGATTTGAAGAGAACACTGCATCATGCCAGGGCTCTCACCTCCCAAAAATAACCATTCCAATATGTTTAATAATATCCTATCAATTACTGACAACATTAATTAAGCTTAATGAAGTGTATCTTGGATTTTATGTTCATTTAGTTCCTGGTTCAGCACTTCCCAGATGGTTGAGCTCCCTAAACTGCCCTGCTCAAAGTCTCTGCTGGCTTAGCACGTGGGAAATGCTCACTTGAATCTGCAGCAGCCTAAAAAATGCTCTGCTGGTTATCTGGGCCCACTTCCACCTGGGCAAGCTTTTAGGAGGGTCAAAGGTTTCTTTGCAAAATGTTTGAATTTATTAATAAAGTGAAAAAAGGAAAACAACAAGGAAGCTCCTTCGAATGTTTTGCTAATTAAGTTCAAGGCAGGGGCTGGTTTGATGAATGTTTTTCATGTGTAGAGTCCAGCTCATTAATTTGACTGCTTGTAGCAGACACAAATTCTCTTTTTTACTTGATTTAACCAGGAATAAGTGCACTGAAAAGAATGGATTTGTACTGTGTTTAAAATAGAACAAGTCAGAAGGAACTCTTAGCTCCTACAGAACATTTTGGTAATTATTTAAGCTAAATCATTTGAAATTCTCATAAACCAGTTGCACTGAGCCACACACAGAATTACTGAGGATGATCAGAGACAATAAAAGTTGAATTAATTGCAAACACCTCAGTCCATACCTCATAGCCTTTGAGTGATGGGCCCACCAACACCACAGGTCTCATTGATGGCACGACATCATAGGGGGGAATGTGTTCTGTCTAGGGGAAAAACAACCCTTCAGACCATCAACCAAGCAACAGGCACAGGGAGATCCTGGGAATTAGGAATTAGCAGGAAATCAAGTGGAAACAAAAGCATGACTTACCACTTTTTGTTTCTGTTTTGCTAGAAGACCAAATGAGAACTTGGTTAAAACACACCCAGGCAAGCAGAAATCTCTTTGCCAAAGCACTTTGATTTCTCTCTGTGCACCTCCCTCTGCTCAGGCCTGACTGAACTGGGCATTCTATACCTTAAACTGGGCATTGTGTGAATTAAACTGGGCATTCTGTGCATTAAACTGGGCATTGTGTGAATTTAACTGGGCATTCTATACCTTAAACTGGGCATTGTGTGAATTAAACTGGACATTCTATGCATTAAACTGGGCATTGTGTGAATTTAACTGGGCATTCTATACATTAAACTGGGCAATTTGTGCATTAAACTGGGCATTGTGTGAATTTAACTGGGCAATCTGTGCATTAAACTGGACATTCTATACATTAAACTGGATATTCTGGGGCAGCTGCCACCGTTCCCAAGGTTTTTTCCCAGCCCTCAGCAGTTCCTACATGGCTGGGAATAAATGTGCTCCTCCCTCTGGGAAACATCTCAGTAACTCAGCAAAGGGGAAAACCTGCATTTCTCATGTAGGGTTTTTTAACAGAATTATTATTATTAATAATAATTATTATTATTAAATAACTTCTGTCTTACCTGTGGCTGTAGGTGTGGCTCGGAATGTGCCAGAAACCATCTCTCCAAGGCTTGAAGAGGAATTCCCACTGGATTTCCTGCAGCAACAGAAAGAGCACCATGAACACCCCAAAATGTGGGAGGTTTTGGGGAGGAATTGTCCCATGAGGAATCACAAGCTCATACAAACATAATACTCTAACTAACAGAGCTAAGAATTAACTTTTATCATTAAAATATGGAATTTTATCACCCAAATCCAGGAGCATCTGACTGAACTCAGTAATGTCTCTGTATATTGAGACCCACACAACTTCAGAGAGTTGTGTCCAAAATTACAGAAGAAATCTGGATGCTGTTCAGCCATTCTGAAAGCATTTCCCAGGTTTATCTCCCAGACCTTTTTCCAGAGATTTGCAATCTCCAGGTCTGGCAGGGTGGACACTCAAAAACCTCACCTGGAAGATGATAAAAAATGATGGCAAAGCTGATCTTACAAAATTTGGTTTGGGCCAAAATGGAGATGAAAGAAAAAAAGGAAGGGGGAAAAAACCCACAACCTAAGAAAAGCTGGGAGAGTTTAAGCATCAAAACTCTCAGAAATTCCTGTCATTATCCCTCCCTGCTCTTTCCTAAAGCCAAACACATCTTTGATTTCTCATCACCAGCATCTCCGCTGGGAATCCTGAGCCCAGCAGTGCAAATGCCCTGCAACAGAGCAGCAGCAGGTGACCTTTGGGAATGCTGCAGTGTGTGAGGAAGGCTTTGGGGGGGTTGGCAGAGGCAGGGCTGGCTCACCCTCCGTGGAAGCGGCCCCTCTTCTGCTCCTGCTGGATGCGGATGTTCTCCAGGCGCAGCGGGCTGGGGATGAAGCCAATCTCGCAGCCCTCCTTCACCAGCCTCCCTATCCACCAGTCGTTGTTGTATTTCTGCAACACAGCAAGGCTCTGCCTACTCTGCTGCCTGGGCCTTTGTGGGACTCCAGCCTGTTCCCCTGGATGCCTCAAGACCCTCCAGGCAGGGGGCTCAGAGGCCTTGGCATGGTGCCCAAGAGCCCCGTGGAATGGGTCTTACTCCTTGGAATAGATTACCAACATTGCAGGAAGAATTACAAGCCACAAAAAATAAGCAGAGCATAAATTAGATTGTTAGAAGGTAGAAAAGTAGATTTTTAGACTATTTTATGATAAGAAGTTTAGATGGAGGATTTCTTTCTCCTTCTCCATGCCACCCATTTTTGGGTCAGGATGGCACCACTGGATTGGTTTGGGAGAAAGGTGGACAGTGCAATAAAGGTGTCATGGATTGGAAAGTAATTGTAAACATGAGGTGTGTAATTTATAGTATAAAAGATAAGTCCTGCCCCAAGGGCAGGCAGTGTGCCTTGGACTGAACTGCCAGACAGATCTCTGTGAGTCAGAGAAAGAATTCCTGAGATAGGAAAGAATAAACAACCTTGGAAACCTCAGAAAACGGCTCCTGCCTCTCCTTCAGTGCTCGAGCTGGGAAAACCTGAACTCTAAACCAGCTAAAAGTCCTGTTGTGGGTGATCTCAAGTTCAGGAGACCTCACAGACAGTGACAGGGGTTTAGCTTTTGTGTTTTTTAGAATCTCTGCTGTTTGGTGTGTAACTCTGAAAATGCAGGTGTTACTAAGTTCTATTCACAGAGGAGTTAAAACAATTCCTGTCTAGCTGGAGAATCAAGGACAGCTGGTACCCAAAAATCAGAAACAACAGTAAGGGAAAGGGGGCTGAGACTTCATAGCCTGAGGCTGTGGTTGGATAATTGACCCCAAAGATGTAGATGAACCAAAACTTGTAAAACTCATAAAACTCGTAACCAGGAGTAAACTGGTAAAATCTCTAACACGAGTAAAACTCATGACCAGGATCCATCCTGGGTTTGATTTGGGTGCAGCCCTGGCCAGGCTCTTGCACTGCCCAAGGTGAATCCTTTCAATAAATTCCTATTTTATTCCTTTTGCTCTGTCTAGTGTCTGCTCCAGCTCAGCCTTCCAAGCAACTCCAGCTCCCAAATTCCCTCCCATTGTTATGCACACTCCTTAACTCCACACTGGATAATGAACCAGGCTCACTCCAACCACAGCACCAGGGTCTTCCCTTGTCCTGGCCCTTGCTGATTTAATTTCAAGGTTAGTTTAATGAGCAGAACCCATTTCTCTGAGCTGAGGCCACCCAACAACCTCTCAGGAGCAAATATAAAAATAACACTGTGGGAAATAAAAAAAACTATACAACTCTCAGAGAGCTGAGTGAAAGCAAATCTCAGGCTGGAGAAATGCTGAATGCTGAAGGTGCAAGGACAAGAAACAACAGGGCTGGGAGCTGGGTAGGGACAGGCTCAGGAAAATATGTTCAGCAAAACAGAAATCTGTAAGGTCAATAATGAAGCTTTATCCACTGTTTGAAGCTGTTGCAAGCAAGCATTGCTCAAAGCAAGATGTAACTGCAGCTTTATTCATTGGCCTGAGCAAACTCTGGTCAGCTTTTAATATTCTGCTGTTGGCTGGAAAGTTGTTACAGAGTTTGTAACAAAGAGAACTGGGTCTGCTGTGCCAGCAGCTGAAGCTGCTCCATCTCCCCTGCTTGGTTCTGTAAAATGAGACTGATGGTTTGATATAAAATACAGTAAAATATTATATATAAAAATACAATTTATATTATAAATAAAAATTTTATTATATTTATATAATATAATAAAAGCTTTGAGACAGCTGCTCCAGCATTCCTGTCCTGTTTGTGTACACACATATATGTAAATATAAAATAAGAGAAAGAATATCCCAAGAAAAACCCAACAGAACACCTTCAGCTTCCCATCAAATATTGCTTGTCATATTTAATGGTCTAGACCAAAGATCACCACTTTCCCTTCCTCCTTTAAAGGTATTTGTAGGGATTTATTAACAGGTTATGACAGATTAAGGAAAGTTCACCTTTAGGAAGAAATTTTAATATTTACCCAAACTATAGCATTTTATCACTGACCTTTAGTAACATATATCTTTCTGTTTTACTGAAAGTCTGTTCTGTCCCTAATGATGGCAAGATGGAAAGCAGGAGGATCCTGGTGGATATTGGAGTGGAAAAGGATTTGTTGTAGCTGCTGCCAGCAGAGCTTTTGAAGAAAAGTATCTGAAAAGCCTCTCCTCTGTTCTGCTTCATTAGGCAGCTCAGTGCTCAAAAGAAACATTGCTTTTCACAACTGACTCTGGAGTCATTAAGAGCAGCACGAGTGAATGGGTTTTGTTTGCCTGCCTCGAGGAAAAAGCCATCACAGAGATCTCATCTTCAACATCATCCCTGCTCCTGGCTCCACATTTGCAAGCACTTCAGTTCTGCAGGAACACAGAAACACCGAGTCCCTGCTGTCACAGGGGCAGCAGTGCCTGCTGATGAGTCTGAAACACAGAGTCTCAGCACTGACAAATAAATGGGTTTTTATCAACCCAGATATCTGAACATTAACCCAATCATAAATATGAACAAAGAATAAAAACTAAGGGAATGCAATCCCCATATCCTGGAAAACCTCTTTATCCTCTTTTATATATTTAGGCAAGAGGTTCCATTATTTTATCATTCCAACTAAGTGTTTATTCCTCCTGCTGTTCTGACCTTGATTCAGACAGCAGCAGTGAGCAATGCTTTATCTGAAGTATGTTCAACTACAGAACTACTTCCAGTCTGTGAACCAGACAAATCCTTCAGGATCCAGCATCCTGCTGTGGGAAATGAGTGACCTGAGAGGTTGTGCAGTCCCCATCCCTGGAGTGGACACTGAGGCTTGGAGCAGCCTGGGACAGTGGGAGGTGACCCTGCCCAGGGCAGGGGTGGCACTGGATGGGCTTTAAGGTCCCTTCCTACCCAAACCAGTCTGAATCTACAGAACCAATCCCTGCAAAATCTGATTTCCAAAGGCACTGCCTGCTCCATTCAGGCTCTAAAGGAATCTTCCTTCATGGACTCTGAGCAGTGCCTCTGGACATGGGATCAGAATCAGCCCGTCTGCAGAGGGATTTGGGACAAGGGATGGAGGGGCACGACACAGGGAATGGCTTCCACTGCCAGAGGGCAGGGAGGGATGGGATATTAGGACATTGGGAATTCCTGGCTGGGATGGAATTCCCAGAGCAGCTGTGGCTGCCCCTGGATCCCTGGAAGTGCTGCCTGTCCCAGGCTGGACAGGGCTTGGAGCAGCCTGGCACAGTGAAATGTCCCTGCCCATTTAAGATCCCAAACCAGCCTGGGATGTGCTGAGAACACCTGAACACACCAATGCCAAGGCTGCAGTGAGGAACCCAGGATTTATCTGCATTAGGTCATTCCCTCCCCCCTGTTACTCTGTGTGTGGGAGGAGCACATTCCCTCCCCAGGTTGCCATGCCCATGACTCCTTCTGCTCTGTCAGGAATTGTTGCCATTTCATCCTTTATCAAGCACACAATGTATAGTTTGGCGGAGAACAGATGAGACAGCACAGGCCACGTCTTCAAAACAGCAACTGCTCACTCATCCTCTGCTCCATCCTGCCAGAGGGTGACCTGACTTTGTACCCAGCTTAGCAGCATCCCAAAACCTGGAACCAGTGTTCTGGTCCAGATCACTGTAAAACAAATCCTGCAAAGCCTTTTTGAAGCATTCCCCAAACCCTGCTGAGTTCCAGCTCCAGGCAGGCTGGGCTGGCAAACACCAGTAAGCTGATGGTTTAAAGCTCAGTGGCAGTGTGATCCTAGGGTTTTAGACCTTGGAAGACAACTCATGGAATGCCAAGACATGGATTTGGGGACATTTCTCTAAAAAAATGTACAGGGCAGCGTGACAGGAGCTCAGAGTGTGCAACTCAATCAGTGCCCTGACAATAAAGGTGGCCACGTCCAGGAAAACCAAGATGAAAAACTGGAAAAAGGGAATTTACTGCCTTTCCTCTCAGGGAGAGGGGATGTGAAGCAATTCCCTGTTCCAGCAGCAGAGGAGGGGCAGCAGCAGGTGTTTTCCTCCTGAATGTGCTCTGTCTAAGGGAGATCAGTGCTCTGGAGTGATGATGAACACGTGTTCAAAGAAAGACACAGATGAGCACTGAACACCCCAAAATAAACCCAAAATGCAGAGATGAAAAAGTGCTTTTGCAAGCTGCAAGCCTCTGTACCAATCCACAGCACAACAGGGGGTTATGCAAATGTGGAGGGCTCACTTCAGATAAAAAATTGCAGAAAATATGCTCAGCATGCAATAAAATGCAATTTTCTCTACCAAAGCCATACTCAGGGCTCATTTGTTCCCATTTTTCCCTTATTTTTGCATCTGTCCTCTTCAGGATTTTTCTTTGCTTACTGTATTATCGTAAGTGTTACTTCCTCTCTGGAAGGGAGCCTATCTGGTGTTTTTTTGAAGACCTGGTGTGACCTGGTGCTGCTCCATGGAATCCTTTGTGCTGCACCATCTCTGATCCTCACAACCTCAGGATCTCTGATCCTCACAACCTTGTTCTGATGAAAAGAACCTGAACCCACCCCTCTGAAGGATGTAATTTCCTTCCTGTGTGATGGAATTCCAAAGTGTTGGAAACAGCAAGTGTTCCAGAAGGGCAGGATAAGCACCTCAGGGTGCAGCAGCTCCAGGAGGGATGAAGAAACACCTCATCCTCACTGTCCTCCTCTCAGCACTCCTGGATATGGCTCAGCTGTGCAAATCAAAGAATTCCCTTTTCCCTGGTTTTACCTCTTTGATGTGGAGGAAGTCCTTGGCATCGAAGGAGATGGCAGTGCTTGGGACAGGAACATCTTCATCCAGAGCCCCACAGTAACTCACGTTGGTCTTGACAGCAAATGCTACAGGTTTGGACTAGAAACAGAAAAACACATCAAAAAACACTGGCAACTCTTCATCCATAAAAACTCAGCCCTAATCATTTCACCCAGGCCAGCAGAGCTCAGCTCCATGCAGAATATTTACACCAAATTCCCCAGACATCCTCTCTGCACATACTCTGACTCAAGTGCTGAAGTGTGTCCAAAGGAAATGTGAATTTTAGGAGCAGGCAGAAGGTGAGCCAGGGCAAAGAACCCACCTTGGCCCTCTCCAGCTGGATGGC
Organism: Muscicapa striata striata; assembly: GCA_030060385.1. Lineage (NCBI taxonomy): Eukaryota > Metazoa > Chordata > Aves > Passeriformes > Muscicapidae > Muscicapa > Muscicapa striata. The sequence goes on from JAREIS010000351.1 coordinate 619,471, forward strand.
TGCTTGCTGCTCCCTCTCCTGGCGGATTGCTTCCCTGTCCTCCTCCAAAGAGACATCAGAGTCTGAGGGTCTGCTCGTGTACGAATCTGCTGAGCCCTGAAAGCAAATCCAGGTCACTAAGAAAACACAGCTAAGAACAGAGATCCCCTCCCCAGCCACATTTAAAAGCAATTTGTTTCTTTGTGTTTTTGAGTGAGTTTTATAAAGATAAAAATCCTGAGAAAACCTCTCTCCTTCACTTTCTTGCTGACATAGTGAAATCCAGCTCAGCTGTGAGCACTGCCCAGAAGTCTTTACAATATTCACATCCTGTCTGACCACCTCAGACTCAGGATTGTCAAGGGTTAGGTCACATCAAACATAATTAAGGAATTATAAAGCTTGGTTTGAATCATCCCTCCCCATGAATAGGCACCATTGTGTAAGGGCTTTGTTCTCATTCACACAGGCTTCCAGGGGGGAAAAGTGGCAAAAATGACATTATTAAAGCTGCTCAGCAGCTCTGTATTGATATGACATGAAACCAGCACATTCAGGCAGCAGCAGAGAGCATCAGCCCTGCAAGGGAGGAAAGAAGGTGTTGCCACAGTTGGATTTTTTGCCTTTTTTTTGGACATTTGTCAGGATACCTAGCAACTCCTGAAGTGTGGAGTGGTTGTAGAGACCAGCCTGACTCCAGCATCCCACACACCTGCTCTTTATGTGTGTGGGCCAGTGGAAAAGCAGAGCTTTAACCTTGCAAAACAGAGAACAGTTAATCCTGATCAACCTGTAGCTGTGTGTGCTCCAACAGAGCCACTCTACAGCATTATATACTATTTTTTCTTACATTGATTTATATCCTGCAGCACTGACACTGTAGAAGTCAATGTTCTTATTGATGTAAAGTCACATATTCTTAAATACTGCTGTGAATACATGGCCATCCCTGTGGATCCCTGTGGATCCATGTCCATCCCTGTGAATCCATGTCCATCCCTGTGGATCCTTTGGGAAGTTCAGGATTTACTGGGAGATCTCCAGGGATGGGGAAGTTCAGGATCACCTCTCAATGCCTGAGCAATCCCCTTTCCATGGGGAAATTTCTGCTGATGTCCAACCTGCCCTCTCCTCCTGTCCCTGTTCCCTGGAGCAGATCCCAAATCCCCCCGGCTGTGCCCTCCTGGCAGGGAATTCCAGAGAGGGAAAAGATCCCTCGGGATCCTCCTTTGCTCCAGCCTGAGCCCCTTCCCATTTCCCTCAGGAATTCTCCAGCCCCTTCCCATTTCCCTTAGGAATTCTCCAGCCCCTTCCCATTTCCCTCAGGAATTCTCCAGCCCCTTCCCATTTCCCTCAGGAATTCTCCAGCCCTTCCCATTTCCCATTTCCCTCAGCAATTCTCCAGCCCCTTCCCATTTCCCTCAGGAATTCTCCAGCCCTTTCCCATTTCCCATTTCCCTCAGGAATTCTCCAGCCCCTTCCCATTTCCCTCAGGAATTCTCCAGCCCTTTCCCATTTCCCTCAGGAATTCTCCAGCCCCTTCCCATTTCCCTCAGGAATTCTCCATCCATTTCCCATTTCCCTCAGGAATTCTCCATCCCTTCCCATTTCCCCCAGGAATTCTCCATCCCTTCCCATTTCCCCCAGGAATTCTCCATCCCATTTCCCCCAGGAATTCTCCATCCCCTTTCCCATTTCCCTCAGGAATTCTCCAGCCCCTTTCCCATTTCCCTCAGGAATTCTCCATCCCTTCCCATTTCCCTCAGGAATTCTCCAGCCCCTTTCCCATTTCCCTCAGGAATTCTCCATCCCTTCCCATTTCCCTCAGGAATTCTCCAGCCCCTTCCCATTTCCCTCAGGAATTCTCCAGCCCCTCAGGGTCCCTCCTGTCCCTGCTCTGTCCCCAGCAGTGCCAGCTCAGGGCTGGGCTCTGCCCTGGGGCTGTGTCACAGTGGGCCTGGCACAGCCCAGCGGCTCTTGCCCACCTGGGCACCTTTGGGGCACTGCTGGCTGTTTATTCACCCATTCAGGCCTGCTGTGATGCAGTGATGGAGTTGAACAGGACCTGTGCTGGACACACACTGGTTTTTACTGGTGTGTGTTTGGCTGTGCCTCCTTCCCTGCTGAGAGGAGAGGAGAGGAGAGGAGAGGAGAGGAGAGGAGAGGAGAGGAGAGGAGAGGAGAGAGGAGAGGAGAGGAGAGGGAGGAGAGGGGAGGAGAGGAGAGGAGAGGAGAGGGAGAGGAGGAGGAGAGGAGAGGAGAGGAGAGGAGAGGAGAGGAGAGAGGGAGGGAGGAGAGGAGAGGGAGAGGAGAGGGAGAGGAGAGGAGAGGAGAGGAGAGGAGAGGAGAGGGAGGAGAGGGAGGAGAGGGAGGAGGGAGAGGGAGGGAGGAGAGGGAGGAGAGGAGAGGAGAGGAGAGGAGAGGGAGGAGAGGAGGAGGAGAGGAGAGGAGAGGAGAGGAGAGGAGAGGAGGGAGGAGGAGAGGAGGAGAGCCTGAGGCAGAGCAGCTGATGCTGGCAGCCACCCCCGCTGTGGCAGTGCCTGTGCCTGTGCCTGTGCCAGGGATTGACTGGTACAATCCCAGCACATGATCCCAGCTCTGCCCAGCTCTCCCCGAGGCTGAGCTGGGAGCTGCAGCCCCGGGCCTGTGACTGTGACTCACACGGGCTGAGCTGCAGCACTGCTCTGAAATCAGGCACACTGCAAATAGCAGCCACAGGGGCACAGAAGGAGCCAGACTCAGATGGAATTCTGGGTTCTGTTTGAAATGTTTGATTGAAGATCAGAATTATTGCCAGAAATATTGGCAGAATATTGCCCAACAATCCAACACAAACACTGCTGTCTGCTCAGCACCAAGTGCAGGGAGTTCTGCTCTGACAGCTCCTACTTGCTGGAACTGCAATGAGAGGAAAAGAAAGAGGAAAGCCATTTCCCTTTTTTTTTTTTTTTTTTTTTTTTACACTGGAAGGGGCTCCCAGGGAATGGTGGAGTCTCCATCCCTGCCCAGGGAAGGGCTGGATGTGGCACTCAGTGCTCTGGGGACACGGGGAGGGTTTGGGGACAGCCTGGACTCAGATCTTGGAGGGCTTTGCCAACCTTGGCGATTCTGAGATTCTGTAAAAAGACCCTTTAACTTGTTTATTGTCACACTGCTTGGAGCAGCAGCCTGCTCACTGGGGGTATCAGCTGTGCCCACAGTTTCACACATCATATTTCAGGACAAATTATCAATGCCACCCTTACCTAACCCCAGTCCCACCACCCTCTGGGAGACACAGGAACTTTGTCAAGTTTTCAGTCAGTTCAAGTGACACCAGATTTGGCAATTTGAAAGAAACAGGCTTTTCTAGATAATTACATTATTCAAGGCAATGAAAGACTCGATGCTTACTTCACATCTTTTATACTTTGGGCTCCTGTGGATTCATTTTCTTGTGCAATATATTATTTATTTTCTCCCTCTCTCATCAACTAATGTCATTCAGCTTAGAAACATGGAGGTCTGAAGCAATCCCAAAAACACCAGGGAGAAGGGTAAAGCAGAAAGAATAGTGAAAGAATCTGATTATTTTTATATTAAAAATAAAATATTTTTAATATTTTATATTCCCCTGCTCACTGACTGGTCTTACAGTGAGGCTGCTGGAGGACATGTGCTGAGGTGGAAAGGACACAACAATCCTGGTGAATTCCCAGCATTTTAGGGAGCAAGAGGTGACAAGAATCCTCTTCCTGGACACTACAACATCCAGCCCTTGTGTTCACTGAAGGAATAATCAACCTTTAGCTGTTGCAGCTAAAAAATAAAAACTTACTAAGCTTGCAGATAATTTTTCCCCAAGTGCCATAAATCCACAGCCCTGCATTGCTCTCCCTTCAAGGAATGCTCTGTCAATTAAATTGCTTTAATTGCTGGTGCAATTAAAGCAGCAATCCATTAGCAGCTCCAATCAGCCAGATGACAGGCAGAAAAGATTTAGGGTGCTGTGGGGTCCAGCCCAACCCAAGGAGGTTTTGGGAAAACATTTCTGCTCACCAAGAGCTCCTGCCTTCCTTCCCCATGAGGCCAGCCAGTGCCCTCCTGCAGCATCCCAGTCCCCAGGCACTGGCATGATTCCTGGAGCCTGGAATTCCCACTGGGATGCTCCTAAATCCTGGAATTCCCACTGAGGTGCTCCTAGATCCTGGAATTCCCAGTAGGATGATTCCTGGATCCTGGAATTCCCACTGGGATGCTCCTAGATCCTGGAATTCCCAGTAGGATGATTCCTGGATCCTGGAATTCCCACTGGGATGCTCCTATATCCTGGAATTCCCACTGGGATGATTCCTATATGCTGGAATTCCCACTGGGATGATTCCTATATGCTGGAATTCCCACTGGGATGCTCCTAGATCCTGGAATTCCCACTGGGATTATTCTTGGATCCTGGAATTTCCACTAGGATGATTCCTGGAGCCTGGAATTCCCACTGGGATGATTCCTGGATCCTGGAATTCCCACTGGGATGATTCCTATATCCTGGAATTCCCACTGGGATGCTCCTAGATCCTGGAATTCCAGCTGGGATTATTCTTGGATCCTGGAATTTCCACTGTGATGATTCCTGGAGCCTGGAATTCCCACTGGGATGCTCCTATATCCTGGAATTCCCACAGGGATGCTTCATGGATCCTGGAATTCCAGCTGGGATGATTCCAATATCCCAATATCCATCGCTGCCCTCTGGCAGTGGGAGCCATTCCCTGTGTCCTGTCCCTCCATCCCTTGTCCCCTCTCCAGCTCTCCTGGAGCCCCTTTAGGAACTGGAAGGGGCTCTGAGGTCTCTCCAGGTGAGCTCCCCCAGCCCATCCTGCCTTTCCCCCAAGACAAATTCATCACAAACTGGAGCCTGAACTCAAAACAAGCCCAAGTGTCCTGAGCCCTGTGCAAGCTGTGGGAGAATCGAGGCCAATGCATCCCCTGCCAGAGCTCCTGACACAGCACAGGGACAGCAAACAGGCACAGGGATGGCTGCAGGCCCATATGCTGCCATATGCCACCATGTGCCAGAAAGCATTTCAAAAACCCCACAACACCCACAGCAGAGTTATTCCTTGGGGAATAACTCACTCCAAACCCCAGCACGAAAATCTCCCTGGTCCAGGTGCACAAGAGCAGGTTTAACTCACAGGTTACTACTAGGAGTATGTCATGGAGATGTAGGGGGCACAGCAAATAAATATTAACTCATTTTATATGAAAACAAAAACCAGAACTTGAGGATTTAAGAAATTCCCTTGTTTTAAATACCAGTGGCCACCACAGTTGGTGCTCATCTCATCCCAGCACTCAGGGTGGGCAGCTAAATTTAATTACCAGGCAGGTGATGTAATTAATTAACAGGCAAATACAAAACAGTGGGGGTCTCTTCCTTTGGCATGAAAACCTTGCTGTGCTGCAATGGAAACTGGGGCCAGGAAAATCTGTGTGTGCCCAGTAAAATACTGCAGAGCCCAGACTGGAGGGAGGTCCCACGGGAGCTGCAGGCAGGAGCAGAACCCTGAGCAGCAGGGAAAGCAAAGCATGTTGATCATTCCCATTATAATTCCATTATTCCCATTATAATTCCATTATTCCCATTATAATTCCATTATTCCCAGAGGAAAGGGTGCAGAGACCACACTGGCAGCACAGCCCCTGTTTTGCTTGAATATCCTCTGGAATTATGAACATCCCCCTCAAATTACAAAATCCACTCCAGCTACTGCACTGTTAAACAGGGAGCCCAGGAGCAAAGAGGTTCAGGGGGACTTTTGCACAAATTCCCATGTGGATGTGGCACTGCAAGGCCAACCAGGACAAGGTTCAGTTCCCAAGCAAATTCATTTCTTGCTGAATCCCCAACACACACAAGGCAGCTGCACAACCACTTGGCATTGAGTTGTGATTTCAGAATCAAATGCTCAGCAATTATTTCCCTCTATATGTTTGGTAAATTTATTTAAGACAACTCATTAGGTGTCTCAGCAATTTGGAAATTACTAGGTAGTTAGAACATGTTTTTTTCTTTGGGAATACTAATTGTTAGAAAATAGGGCAATTCTTCCAACATTTCCTGATCTCTTTTTTTTTACCCTGGATTTGAAATCTTGCAGTCTATCTCTTTTCTCCAGCTGCCTTCAGTTCAGCACAGATTGTGTTGCCACATTTAAGAAATGAGAGTTTAGAAAAAAATACTGGTAATATATATCTCTATTTACTGCCAAAACACTCCCATCTCTTTTGGTGATGTTCAAATGAACATGCAAGGCACAAGATTTTGCTTAGCAGGCATCACAAAGCCTGAGGGATTGGTTAGAGAATAGATGAGCTGCTCTGAACTTTTTCCTTTTCACAGGTTAAAAATTCAGATCTTCCTCCACAAAATAACACCCAAAGCACTTTTCCTGCAGTCTCAGAGCTGAGGGAAAGGTGAGGATCACAGCCAGAGGGATGGTTACAGGCTCAGGTGGTTTTCACCCAACAAAGTGTTGAAAATGTGAACACACAAACCTTTCAAATTCCATGGTTTTGTTCAGCCAGAAAGCAGCACAGATCTGCCTGGGAATGCTCTGATCTGTGCTTTATTCCAAATGCAACCTGTGAGACCTGGGACTGAATGAACACCTGAACACCTCCAGCCTGAATTTTGCTTCACCCTCTGCAGCTGGTCCCTCTTTTTCAGGAAAGCTATTCAGCAGTCCCAGGAGAGAAAAAAAAGGTGCTATTTTTCCATGATAAAAGGCACCAAACTAAAGCTGCAACAGCACAGAGACACTGCTTTATTTTTTCTAATTACTTCAGCTCTTGAAAGCATTGAATGATCTTCCCAAGGCTCTGGGGAAGCTGCTGCTCTTGGGTTTGATGAAACCTGATAATAAAAGTGCACCTGGTATGCTAAATGAGCTCTCCTGTGAGGAGGATGCTCTGTGCCTGTCCCACATAACACGTTGGGAAGTCAAGAATGTTCTCTAAGTCCCCAGGAAAAGCAAGAAATTACAAATACTGCCCCCAAACTAAACTTAACATCCTCCCAGCTCCACAGGCATCTGTGGCTGCCATATGTGGTCTGCCACAGCATTCCCTCAGACATGCAGCCTTCAGCCAGGAAATGCTGGAATCATGTGGTGGATTCCTAAACCTGCCCCCAGTCTGGGATGGAGAGCTCCTGCTCACAGGGATGGATCACTTCAAAAATAAAATAAATCAAAATCACACCTCCATCTAGTTCCTTGGTAGTGCAACAGGGACATTTCAGTTGGGATGTGCAAGAGGATGAGCTCCCATTTCTACTCTTGTTTCACTCTGTCCCAGTTTAGCTCTATTTCCCTTTTGGTTTCATGCAGCTCAGCTTGGTTTGCTCTTCCTGGGGCTCTCCTGTCACCAGGTCACCTTTGGGAGAACCAGGCTGACCTGTGCCATGTCCTGTCCTGGGATCACAAAATCCCAGAATCCCAGCTTGGTTTGGGTTGGGAGGGACCTTAAAGCTTTAAGTGCCACCCCTGCCATGGCAGGGACATTTCCCACCATCCCAGGGTATTCCAGGGGCAGCCACAGCTTCTCTGGGAATCCCAGCCCAGCCAGGAATTCCCAATATCCATCCTTGCCCTCTGGCAGTGGGAGCCATTCCCTGTGTCCTGTCCCTCCATCCCCTGTCCCCAGCCCCTCTCCCTCACTTTTACAATCCCCACTGGGCACTGGAAGGCCACAGGGAGGTGTCCCCAAAGCCTTTTCTTCTCCAGGCTGAACCAAAGAAAAATTTCAGTTTATTTTCCTCCAGGACTGTTCAGCAGCATCCATTCATTAACTTCCCAACAAATAAAACCAGTCTATCTCTTTCAAACCCACAGAATGCTCCAGTCCCCAAAGCAGGGATGTGCAGCACAACAATCTTCATGGCAGGAATGAAATGGAATTTTCCTCAGTGCTGAGATCCTTGCCACCTGTCTGCTTTCACTGCTTGCTCTTCCTAATTCCAACAGCTAATTTAAAGAATACACATCTTTTTTAAGGATTTTGATGATTACAGTGTCCTGATTTTCTTCTAGAGTGGTGTCACCACCTCCCACACCATCAGGCTTTATGCAACCAAAATAACCCTGAATTTTTTTTTTTTTCTCCCAACAGAAGTGGTTTAGAACATCTCTGGTTCACAGATTCCAGACTCCCATCTCCAACAGAATGATAAGAAAATTACTTTGTCTCAAATGCTGGCTCTGGGAAGTGAATGGGAAGGAATTGTGACATGCTGGGAGGGCATTGCTGCTTCATTTCAGGAGTTTGGGCCTAGGCTGGGTATGTTGTGTTATGTTATGGATTTAATCAGCTCCTTCCTTCCAAAAGTTTCCCAACCAGGAGCTTCAGAACTGCTTTAAACACTGATAAATGAGGTTTACAAACAGGGCATATTCTTGTTTAATTTTTTTACATTTTCTCTTCTTTTTATTTTTATTTTTTTTTTCCCCCAAGGAGCTGCCATCATCTCCAATTACTTTTCTTGCAGCAAATCCTGAAATCACCCCACTGCTGAACCTACATGAAGCTCTTATGGACAGCAAGGGATATCTTAAGAAGAAAAAGCCCCAATTTTCCAAGTGCTGTGCAGGCTGTAAATAGCAACTCCTTCCCCTGAGCCCTTGCAATTGAAAAACTCAACGTGCTGAGAGCAAAATACAAGAGAAAGGACATTTTGCTGTCACCTGCTGAGGTAATATTTGAGTGACACTTCATGGTCCTTAATTGCTGTAATCAACCAGGGAGCCCAAGGACTTTCTAGGACTTTGCTGCCCACTGGGAATTCAGTGGGTCCAATCCCAGCAGCTCTGAGAGCACTCTGAGCTCACCTACCCTCCCAAAAAAATGATTGGTTTTTATCATTACTGCATAAAATAGGGGGAAATATCCCCCACTGACAATTTTGTATTGCTCCACACACTGAAAACAAAATGCTGTTGTGAGAGGGATTTGTTGTTATCAGGTATTCCCAGCCACCAAAATCAAAATTGTTATTTTGGGAAATCTGAAGCAGGAACACTCAAAAATTTTAAAAAATCTGAGGATGCCACTGGTAAAAAAATCTCTCCATGTATTCCCTGGTGGGATAAATGGGAAGGTAGCAATGATAGGTGGAAATGCAAATCCAGGAGGAGGGAACAGCCAGAACTTTGTGTTACATCTCAACTCAGCCAATAAATGTTTTTTTTTACATGGTATGAATATATTTTCCCAAATTCTTATCAATATCTGATCATCAGGGCTCTCAAACCCAACCCATTCTGGGATTTGATGACTGACAGTAATTTAGAGAGTTAAACATTAAAAATTCAAAGAAAATTTTTTTACTTTTTAATAACTGCCTCCAGTTTTATCTCAAAATGGATTCTTAATGAAGTATCTTAGGAGAAACAATAGTTTAATATTCCTTCTTGCTAGCAACCAACAAGCATTTAAATGAAGAAAAAATCCTTCAGGAATCACTATCTTACAACCCTTTTAATTTGGCACAGGCAATAACTGATAAAGACCCTGATGGTCTCATTTTGTGCAAAAACTCCTTCTCCATCAAAGTTTTCATATGCACCAATAAACACAAATCTGCAGGAGCAAACAGGACAACTTTATAAACACCTGGATATTGTTTTTTACTCAAAGAAAGTAAAAAAAAAAAAAAGCCATGTCAGGAGCAGAATCTGTCAATCTTGACAAGATTTCAAACCTTTAAAAAAGCTTTGCCATTATTTTGGGATACTGTAGCAGAGGTGTACCTGCTCCAAAAGAAAATGTCAAAGGTTCTGCTGGTGCCTTATAAATCTGCACTGAAATGCAATCAAAAAGGCAGGGAATGGGGATGAGGAGTAAAATCAGAGCCTGGGCAAAGGTACAGAAAAACATTCCAAGAGGAGCAGCCAGAGCACAAAAACCCCAAGGGAGGAACTCATCCCAAAGCTGGAAGTGGTGGCTGACATCACCCCAGTGAGATCCCCCTGCATCTCCAAAGAAAAAGAAGGATGAGGGGGAAGGATGTCAATCAAAAACCAGGCTGAGCTTCAGAAATTCCCAAATTCCCTTCCTGCCCTGGGCTGAACAAAGCAAAGCCCCCATAGCAGAGAGCCCTCCCCTTGCAGTGCAGCTGCTGGAGCAGGGAGTTCCAGTGTGACAATGTGACAATGTGACATGGATCCATGGTAAATGGATGTCAAATCCATGTTGGATTTGTCTTTACAAACCAGCTGTGGGGAGATAAAACCAGCAGTGAGAGACAGAAGAAACAATGGGATGGATTCCACTGACTGATGAATGGAATAAAAAGATCTTTGCCTTTACAAACAAACTGTAGGTTTGCTGAGAAATGAAACTGGATATTGAGAGATGAAAGAAGCATTGGGGAAAAACCATGAATTCTGTAAGAATTGAAAATTAAAAGGGAGGGTTGTACATGAGAGGGGAATCTCAGGGATCAGGATTTGGGAAGTCTGTGCCTCTCAGGTACCTCAGCAATGGGGACAGAGAGAGGGAAATTGGGATAAAAAGGAGGCTGCACCCTCCAAAAATCTGAGAGAGCCCAGGGGATGCCCCATGGCCTCTCCCTTTATTGGAATAAAGCAAAAGGACTCCTCTGCCTCCTTTTTGCACATAAACCTCTGCCAGGGGGCTGTTGGAACCCTAAACCCTGGGAGTTTTTAGCTTTCTGTGCTTTCTGACACTGACCCCCAGGAGAACACTGCTTTTGACTGGAAGCCTTGGAGAAGCTTTTAAAATGGAATGACAGAACTAAAATCACTGCTGTGTTGTTGAATGGAAGTGTGCAATATCACATGGTGAACAATTTGGAATTTTGGGTTTTAGAATATAGTAATAGGTATAGGACAAGATGGAGGTTCTTGCACTGTCTCTTCTTCTCTCTTGTTCCTTCTTCTCAGTTTCAGGCTGTAGTTTTTGGTTGGACAGAAAGTACTGCAGTGCAGGTCCCAGGTGTCATGATGATAGGTGACCCTGTCATTGGGTCAAAAGTATAAATAATATAGATATTTTTAATTGGGTAGTTAGGCTTTAAAAAATCTTGTAACTAGCTGCATCGACCAACATTTTTTTTTTTTTTTTTGGCTTTTAGCTTGTTAGCTAGAAGTGCTGCAGAACTCACTGTACTATAGGTAAGAATTAATAAACAGCTGAGTCTGAACAAGAAAATTCATCTCTCGTGTTTCAACCCTGACTCTGAGCTAAGGCAGAAGAAAAAAGAAGATAGCCATTAACATGTTTAATATGTGGTGCTGCTAATAGGGAGCCATTCCATGATTCCTGCATTCCTATGAAGTTCTGCCCCCTTTTCCAGCACTCTGTGCAGAGTGAGCACAGAGCATCACAGGCACAGGCAGGATTCCAGCTGGTCCCGTTGACATTTGTGCCTGCATCTTCCTGGAGCTGCCCTGGCACAGCTCCTTCCTCTCCTCCAGCCTGCAGCTCATCCCAAAACGTGCAGAGAGCAGTGCAAGGCACACTGCTGACATCCCCAGATTGGTTAAGGGACAGGAATAAATGAGAGGAAAAACACAAATCCCCCCCAAGTCCCTCAGCTCTGCAGAGGCTGCAGCAGGACCCAGGCAGGCAGCACCACTGGGGGTTTAAAGCACTTTGCTGATTCCTTCCTGAAATGCTGGCATGGGAGAAAGCTGCCTCAGCTCCCAGCTGCTGGCAAGTGCCTCTTTCTCCTTTTTTTATTTTTGCAAGTAATGCAGCGACTGCACTTGGGTGAAAAGGCAAAGGGAGGAATTATTTAACAGCTGAAAGAAACATGCAGCCATCAGGACTTTTGGGCTGCACTTCATTGAAATACATCAGTGCAGCTCCTCTGAAACCCACTTTTGGTTTCATCCCTCTGCTCAGCTCTGGCCCCAAAATTCAGATTTAAAAGTACACGTATTTCTGTTTCAGATTGGTTTGAAAATGTTCAGCAAAAGCAGCCTGAAAAGCTGTGATGCCTTTGGAGAGATCTCTCCACTGATCAGCCCTCAGCAAAACAACACTGCAGTGTTTGTATTTATTGGCATTGTTGTGGTTGTTCCTCTGAGGGTACAACTGGGATTTCTTTACCTGTGTGAGATCAGACCATCCAGAAGAAAGGCAGACAAGCTTTATGAATAATTACATGTTGTTGTGGAATGTAAAACATCCAATTCTGATACCAAAGAGATCTCATACATCTTTTATAAATTAAATCCTTGCTTGTGAAGGCAGACACAAAATATCTGTGCAGTAACATCCCTTTGAAGGCATCTTCCCCCTCAGCAGGTACCACTTGCATGCAGAGAATCTGAATAAGACATCACAGGGCAGAGCTTCCTCCTGCAGACACTCCAGAGTCTGTGGGACCTGATGGGTGTGTGTTCTATCCAAGCCCTGAGGGAAACTGTGCCTGTCCCTGGAAGTGTCCAAGGCCAGGCTGGATGGGGCTCTGGGATAGTGGAAGGTGGAACTCGATGGGCTTTAAGGATCCTTTCAACCCACACCAATCTGGGATTCCAAGGAAGCCAACAAAAAGGAAAGATTCCTAAGTGATATATTCAGTACAGAGTAGGGAAGTTTAACATTTAACAAGGTTATTAAAAATTCCAACAGACAGAACATCCTAAAAGGACATCCAATGTGTAAGTGTGCAAGCCTGAAGGCCTAAAAAACTTCTCAAAACAACTTCTCTGTATCCACCACCAGTGTATGAATTTTGAATGTGTAATGGGAAATATTCCAGTGCTGACTCCTTTCCTCCCAGACTCCCACTCATCCTGCATGTTTACATTGATCTATTAAAGGGAAATATCACTTAATGCATTCCTGAAATGAATCCATTCCAAGAGCTACTCAGCAATGTACTGCACTTACTACCCCTCTACTCCTTGGGGCAGAGCAAGCAAAAATCAACAGAGAGCTGTAATTAGCATGGAAAAATGGAGGGAGGCAAAGTCTAACCCATTTGTCTGGTTTTCCATCTGTCAATACCCTGTTCATTTCCCAATAAATGATCAATAACAAGTGCAGAGCTCCAACATTCCTGCTTTACAGTGTGCAAAAACACCTTGAGAACACTTTAACCACAACAAGCACCACCGTGAGGGTGAAGCTACTTCACTTACTCATCAGAAACTTTGGAAATAAATATTTTGAAGTAGTTTTGCTCAATCTTTTTGTTCCAACAGACACTTCAGTGGCACATTTTAGTTGCTTACACAACATAAGCTTGGTTGTGTCCCACATTGGAGAAACCTTCCCTAAATCCAGCTGGAGCCTGCAGAATCCCAGGCACCTCTTTTCTTAGCATGGTGTCCCTTGGACACTGATTTCTGTGGGATTTGTCACCCCTGGAGAGTGGCAGCTTTGCTCCTGAGCTTTATCACAATATTCAGGATGGAGCCCTCAGTGCCAGGAGCTGCTGTGAGGTCTCTCACAGCCACTGGTGTTTCTTCCTTGGTGACATTTTCCAGTTATTGGTCATAAATTGAAACATCCCTGCCCCAAGAGTGATGCTGGGGCTTGTTTTGTCAGGCCTGATGAGCTCACCACTAATTGTCTCAGAACATAACATTTTATCCTGGTATCTCATGAGCTGTATATCACAGATTAACTGATGGTTTGTCAGAACACATCATTTTTCCCAGGAAGAGAGAAACATTCTACAGGGAATCCACCAACCACAGAGGGAATGGGGGTTAAAATATTGCCAAGAAACCCTGCATGGACAGGAGATGTTTATAAAGCAGCAGCACATGGGATTAACCATGAGAAACATGATTTTATTCTCATTCTAAGAGATTAAAGGCTGAGATAAAGTTGGAACTGATAGGCCAGGAGTATTCAGTGAACAGGAAAAGGGACAGGGAGGATGCCTTGGCCACCTCACCCTAAAACCTGTCCCATGAGGGCTGAGGGCTCTTCTGGCCATAAAGGACATTGCTACTAAAAATGAAATCCTCCTGCACTCTGAGAGCAGCCAGCACAGCACCTACAGCAACACATCACCCAAGGAAACAGGACAACAGGACATTTCTGCCAGTGCCATCACTGACTCTGGTGTCACAGCCCCTGGGAGAAAGCAGAAAGCACAAATGAGCAGAGCTGACTCCATCTGCAGGGAAATGTCCCAGCACAAGGGAGGACTCACAGGGAAAATCTCTTTGGCATTAGCAGAACTCTCTCAGAATAGAAAGGTTGGAAGTTTCCTCTGAAGCATCAGCAGCTCCTCCAAACACACACTGCACCACTCCAGCACTCAGCACCATGAGAGCAGTGGTTTCTCCTCATGATTTCTCCCTTGGTGCTGTAAGAAATCAAATCCCTGCCCTGCTGGTGAAGAGCACAACCTAAGAGCTCCATTTCTGTCACTTATGGAGCCCGTGTGCTGTGTGACTTTTTAGGGAAAGCAAACCCCAACAAGCCAGATCAGTAGAGCAGCCCCTTGTCCTCCTCTCCTGGGGTTTTCTTGCTCTCCCCTGCCCTTGTGAAAATGAAAACCCTCCTGAGGAGCTGAGCAGAGCCTGTAGCCACCACTGCCCTTTCTGAGTCCTTTCCTCAGGACACTTCAAAGCCCCTTCTGGTAATTGTTTAGAACAGAAAAAGCAGATTTGCATCCTGTGCTGTGCATTCAGGCACTGCTGCCTTCCTCCAGCTCTCTGTGCTGGTGAAGAGCTTGGCTGGCTCTAGGCATTGGAATATCCTCCAAATCAAAAATCCAATTTACTTGATCAGCTCTGGGGTGCACAAAGCTGCTCACTGTGCTCCACATATTGCACCTGGGTGGATATTTATGCTGAGATATGAAAAGAAGGAAAGGACATGGCAAAAGAAGACACTCTAGAACTGAAACCAGTTCAGAGTTGGCATGAAAACCAGTGACAAAGCACTGTGGAAAAATACAAACCAGGAGCTGAGGAGAGGCTGCAAGCAAACCCTGACACCACCTGGGATCCCTATGGATCTGATTTACTCTTCTTTTGTTGGTGGTTTTTTTTTTTTAAATTTCAAAGTATTTCTGGTATAAAAGAAGCACCTCTATGGAAACAGCAAGCAGCAATTTATAAAAATGACTTATGATTCTTACTGAGTGTTTTATTTGACTACTATACTATCAAATCACAACATGGCATTTAAAGAACAGAAGATCTGAGTCAGACACAAAACCATCCTCACAAGAGCACAAACCAAGGCAAGCAGAGCTAATGCTGTAGTAGTAGAACTTTGGATATTTTAGGAGGAAAATCTAAGCAAAACCACCCCAGCAAACCCCCAAACAAACCACACTGCAGCCCTTTCCACACAAGATAAATATCAGGCAGCTGATGATTCATTAGTCAAGGCAGTCTATTAAGGGCTAATAGAAATGAAAACAGATTTGAAACTGTCAGAAACACACAAAAGCTTTGACCATGTAAAAGCCAAATTTCAGTGAGTATTCAGGAGGCATAATGGGCAGAGGGTAAACTCTTTTTGTTGGAAAATATTGATTATTGTCCCTATCAAGGCAGAGTTTAGCACATGTTTGGATCTAAAAATCCTACATAAACAAGCAGCAAACAGGTAAGTGGTTAGGGAAAAGATGCTGCATGCCTAGGTCCTGACAGCACTCAGCCTTTTTGGATTAAACATTAAAGACTGCACTAATGGAGGTGGGGAAATTAAGAAAGAGAAATGCTCCAAGCCAGGTTGGACAGGGCTTGGAGCAATCTGGGATACAGAAGTTGTCCCTGCCTGCAAAATCCATCAAGACATAAAAAACCCACCAGATCACTACCAATCTCAGATGTGCCCAGTGGACATGATACACCCAATAACCCCCAAAACCCTCCTAACCAACCCCACTGAAGTCCCAGGTTTTATCTGGCAGCTGGATAAAGCCTCTGCTTGTTCAGCTGCCTGTTGTACAAAGATGTTCTCCAGAATGGAATGGGTGTTGCAAAAAAGAGACAGCATGAAAAGCACTTCTAAATAGACATTTTGATTGTTACTCCACCCACAACAACTGAGATGGAGAAAGCAAAGCCCACCTCTCCTACCCTTCAGCAAGCAGAGAGGCACCAGACACAAATCCAATCAATATTTGGATATGAACTTCCCCACCAAGGTTTGTTTTTCTATAATCACTTTTTTCTGCTTGGGCAGCACAGTGAGATCTTCTTGTCTCATGAGAAAAGTGCAAGCTGGCAGCAGAAGGAATGGCAGCTTTGAGGAATAATGTCACTGAAAAATATAAAAAGCAAAGGGAGCCTCAGAGTGTCCTCAAAACACCCTGCTGACCATTCACACTGTGAACAGAATATGCTCTCCTACTATTCCCAGCACCTTTTTCCTAAAAATTCTCAGCAATGCTCTCCAGAATTGTGTGGAGACAAACCCTAGAACAATGTCCTGCTCATGGCCCTTTTTACAGCAAACTGGGACCATTCATTAATTGATTAATTACCAGGCTGGATCCCACTGGTGCTGAGTCCCTATGAACACCAAAAGGACTTTCAGCATCTAAAATACTTTTGTGGGCATGAATCTGTATCACAGATTCATTTGTTGCTAATTCCTTTAGATAAGTTTTTTTAATGAAATGCTGCCTTAATGGAAATGTAATTTTACAGAAAAAAGAAAAAGTGATTTCTTATGGGAAGGTTTCATTGAAGTTTGTTTCTGAATAAGGTGGAGTCTTTCCCAAAATCAGAGAACTGGTCTATGGAGCAGTATTCCAATCTCTCCCCACCACAGACACAAGACAATGAGCTCCCAACTGTGAAAGGTAAAACAAAATTCATTTATTATTTGCTCATCTCACTGCCTTTAGCCCCTGTGCTAATGGGCTTTTATATCCACTTGTGAATAAAAATGTGAAATACTTCCCTACAAGGCAAACAAGCTTGACTTCCCAAAAGGGTGACCCTGTTTAGAACTAGCCAAAGAATTGAAAAAAAGGCCTAAAAATCAAAAAAATCACAAGGCAGGACAAGAAGGCAAAAATCGACAGTGATGCACTCTCCATCCTTCTGTGCTGCTCACAAGGACACCTGTCCCTGCAGAATTCTTCACTTCCCTATCCCTGCACCTCTTTTCCTAAATGTGGAAATGACTTTTTTTTTGTCTACAATCACTGGGAGTTTTTCTCAGCTCCAGCAGTGTAATTTTCCTCCTCCAAAAAGCCTCTCACCAGCCACTGCATCATCTATTTCCCGTTAATCACCACAGCTGGTAATGGACTGTAATGCCATGCACACCTTCATTTCTTTATATATCCATCAATAAAAACGGTATTTTTGCATGTTTTATATAAATGTACACACACAAACACATATTACAAGAAGAGCTGCTGTTACAAAAATCATGGCAATATCTTTTCACTGTTAAAAAACAGAGTTTGTTGCTGGTTTTAACAGGAAGATTTCACCTGCACACTTCTGGTGTTGTCTGAGCAGCAAATCAGGAGAAATTAAGAACAAATTTTACAGAATCTTTCCAAAAATGAATATGTTTATGGGGATAAGTGCCACTCATTGACTTCTGCCTCTGATGCAGATTGGCTGGATGGGTTTTACAGGGCAAGTGCCCACTTTAGGCGTTGCTGTGCCGGTGACTCATGTGCCCGTGCTTTATTCCGTGCTGCAATTAGCAGCAGCCCTCCCTCCCTCCCTCCTCCCTCCCTCCCAGCTCCCATCCCAGCCCGGGGCTGCTGCAGCTCTTCCAGGTCCTGACCCAGAACAATGCAGAGAGGCTCTGCTTTCATCTCTGCACGCTCACACTTATTTGCTCTTCACCACAGGGAAGCAGAATTTGTTTTCTGGTTCCCACCACAATTTGTTTTTCCTGCTGTCTCAATCCTCTGCCTGGCTTCTCTCTGGCCAGAAAGTGGCACTCATGTGACCCATCCCCACTACCTGTTTGCCAGGATATTGTCTCAGCAGGCATTCCCAATCCCTGAGTCAGGAGCTAAAATAATAAGGTTTAATGTTTTTTAAGCAAGTGGTTGGGGAGCAAAAAGCAAATAGACACTCGGGGAATTTTAACTGCTTTGTGCCCCAGCCTTTGGGGGTTTCTGGCCTCCAGGTGTTCCATACAACCAGGAGATCCAGATTGCTTTTAGGGTTTGGGGTGTTTTTATTAAGGACAGGGAGGTTCTCACATATTCCTGTGATTCTGGAAATTAGATCAATCAAAAGCATCTTCAATTACAGAGAGGCTGTAAAATTTAAAAAGCTGTAAAATTGCATTATCATAAACTGCTTAAGAGAGTTTTAAGGAATCTGGAGATTACTTCTTCATCCCAGTCCTTCCAAGTGGACATTTAAAGACCAAGCTCCTCTCATCTACAAACACAATTCTTCCAGCACAAATCCTAACCCAGATGTTTGTGCAACAGGCAGGTCCCTGCTGCCATTAAAGCTGCTTTTCCCAAATAACATTTTTGTAAGAGATCATTGGGTTTTACTGAAATATCAACTAAACCCCAAGAAATTTCACCTCAACAAGAGAAATAACTTCTTCCCATGGAGGGTGGCCAAGCACTGGAATTCTGTCCAGGGAGGGTGTGGGGTCTCCCTCTGCAGAGCCACTCCAGACCCACCTGGATGCATTCCTGTCACCAGCTCCAGGTGACCCTGGAGGGGACCCCTGGCAGGGGTTGGACTGGCTCATCTCCCTTCCAACCCCTGGGATTTTGGGAATGCACAGAGCTGAGCATGTTGGAAACACCTTTAAATCCAGCACACATTTACCTGCATTCTCTGATGAAGTTTTTTAAGTAACACATTTCTTCTACACCAGCCACCATCCAGCAGCTCAGTTTTCTCAGCCCTAATACTGCACTTTTAAGCTGTCTTAGGAGCATGGTTAGACTTTGCTGAAAGACTTTCAACAGCACAAGACAGACTCGGGGTGGAGAGAACAGCTCCCAGGGACTCATGGTTTGCTTAGTTTACAGAAACATCCATTTGGATCCCAAAACACATCCCTAAAGGAACCAACATGCTCATCTGCACTTGTGAGCAGCATGAGCAGTGAGAGAGAAATCACAGGAAAAGTTAACACACACAATTTCTGAATTGACCCAAAGCATTTCCTCATCCCTGAAGTGTCTAAGGCCAGGTTGGATGGAGCTTGGAGGAACCTGGGATAGTGGAAGATGTCCCTGCCTGTGAGATGAGATTTAAACCCTTCCAACCCAACCCAGCCCAGCCTTCTGAGCAGCACAGTTTTGAAACAATTCAGATATCCTGTTCGAAAGGGTTCCAATATACGGTATTTCCTCCCAACATGGTGCACTGCACCCATGTCAGCTCGGCACAGTTGCTGTTCCTCTCTCCCTGAAATAAAGGGATGCTAAAACAAGTGAGGCAACACTTAAGGAGGGATTGCACTTCCAGACCAACACTGACACAGGCAGGAAAACATTCCAGGACCCATCCATCCTCCCGGGGACACCACATCATTCCATCCATACGTCTGCACTGACGTACGCTCTATATGATGTTGTTATCTGGGAATTTACGAGCTGTCCACGCCGCCTTATGTAACGGAGCCCTGTTTAGTATGGACCGGCGTGCCCATGGCCGCGGCGATCCCAATTCTGCCAAAAACCACAACTCGGACAAGCGGCGGAGAACGCTGCGAACCGAGCAGGGCTCCGTGTGCCACAGAACGCTCTGCCAGGGATGCGGGCATGGATAATTCCCCAGGGAAGCACACAGCCCGTCCCACACACGGCCCGGCCCCACACACGGCCCGGCCCCACACACGGCCCGGCCCCACACACGGCCCGGCCCCACACACGGCCCGGCCCCACACACGGCCCGGCCCCACACACGGCCCGACCCCACACACGGCCCGACCCCCCACACGGCCCGGACCACACACGGCCCGGCTCCACACACGGCCCGGCCCCGCACACCGACGGCCCGGCCCGACCCCACACACGGCCCGACCCCGCGCAGCATCTCTGGGGCAGCGCCGGGTCACCCCGGCGCCTCGCCCGCAGCACCGAGCGGCTCAGCGCGCACCCCGCCCCGCCCGCCCCGCCCCGCGGCACTCACCGCCTCCGAGTCTTCAAACCCATGCAGGTACAAGTTGTCGTACATGGAGAGCCGCTGCGGGGGCCGCTGCGGGGCCGGGGGAGCGCGGCGGCGGAGCGCGGTGAGGCGGCGGGGCCGAGCTCAGCGCTGCGGCGGCGCCGCCTCCCGCCGCCGGACCCCCGTCCGCCCCGCTGCTTCCCGCCCGCCGAGCCGCCGCCTCCCATTGGCTGAGCCGCGCCAGCGCCGCCACGCCATTGGCCAGGACGCGCTGCCGCTGCCACACCATTGGCTGAGCCGCGCCGCTGCCGCCACGCCATTGGCTGGGACGCGCTGCCGCTCCCGCCACGCCATTGGCTGGGACGCGCCGCCGCTGCCGCGCCATTGGCTGGGACGCGCCGCTCGCGAGCGGCACTGCGCTCTGGCGCCGCCTGGCGGCGCCTCACGGACTGACGGCGGTCTTTGCTTATTTGTAATAAAACTGGTTTGCAATAAAACAATAAAAAATATAGTCTGGAGAGGACTGTGATAATTAATAAATGGTTCGTGTTAATCATAGAAGTTTTGGAGTTTGTAAAAACCAGAATGCTTAAAGTAAGAAAAGAACATGGATCTAGATAAAGGGAAATATATGATTAAACCCACTCTGTTTAAATCCCCGTTATGAGCATCGTGTACACCAGTTTGTAAAAAAAAAAAAAAAGGGTTTTCCATAAGTTTAAAGGATTTTTTTTCAGAATCAGATTTCCTGCCTTTGTGTGATCAATCACAAACTATCTGCTAAAGATCAGCTTCCCACTTCTCCTGTTTTTATCCACCAAGACCAGATGGTTCCATGACCAATTTTCTTTGACCACCACTGCTTACCTTACAGAATTACTACAACAAAACAATAACAATTATTGATTACTATGAGAAAACCATACTATGAAAAGGGAGCTACAAACCAAGTTCTATTTACAAAAAAAAAAAAAAAAAAAAAAAAAAAAAAAATTTACTATAAAATACAGCCTTTCTTCTTCAAGGTTCCGGAGAACAGCAGGTGGTTTCCAAGGAAAACCATCCCACCACCTCCCAGCAATATTAAACAATTAAACCCTGGAGACACTAAGAATAAACACTAAGAATTAACAGAAAACACACACACGATGTCTGGAAACAAGAAAGCCAAATCCTAAACACCAAGAATTGGAAGTTTGAACCTGATTTACAGCTAAATTAAGAAACAAAATCTCTATAAACAGGTTCCTCCTGGAGCTCTACAAATTAAACTTCTGGTGTAACACTACGTGATTAAAAAGTCAATAAATAATTAAACACTAATGACAGAGCTAATTTACAATTTACTTCCTATCCTTATTAAAACAATTATTTCAAACCTCATCTTCAGTGCAATCTGATCCCACACTGCAGTTTCACAAACGTTTCCTATTTGTGTTTTCCATTTGCTGCATCCACTTTTCCTTCCAAAATCTTCCTTCAGTTCTGCCAAGTTTAATCCCATGGGAAGTGTCCAACAGACACCTGAAGCAAAGCCAAAGGTGCTATTCTTGTGAATATTCCAAAATTCACAGCTTCTTACAAATTCAAATGAAGATTCCCCAAAGTTATGTTCAATCTTATTCCAAATTTACTCATTCTGATAGAGGAGCTTTGAAATGTTCATAAAACTCCCAATCTAGGAGTTAATTTTTACAGCCTGTTCTACAGAGTTCTTGAAGATCTGTGATGTTCCAGATTGAAAGAACCATTGGTCAGCTCAAAATTAAAATAATAAAATAAAATAAAATAAAATAAAATAAAATAAAATAAAATAAATAAAATGGCTGTGAAATCACAAGATGAAGGGGAAAAAAGTGAACTTCACCTAGATTTGTAATAAAACAACTTAATTCAGAAGTCAGGGGAATCACTATTTGATTTCCAGTCCTTACATTTCCTTTTAAGTCACAGAGCTTATTAAAAATATATATTTAATGAGTCAACTCAAAAGGCTGCTTAAAGATGCTATAAAAATACAAATCCCTGTAATACAGAGGAATTCTAAATCAAAGGCTGTTTTGAATATTATGAGATAATTTATCCAAGAAAAACACACTGAGGTGAGAGAGGAAGGCACCCAACTCTTTTAAGTTGACTGGGAGGTAATATAAATAAAATAAATATTCTGAGGGAATGGGGAATTCCACTGTTCAGCCAAAACCACAGGAACAACCTGCTGGAAACATGGAATGGCTGAAGAGCTGAAATGAGCCTTGTTACAGTCTAACCTTTAAAAAAATGTCATTTTTCAATGGCTTCAGTTGCTGCATTACTCCTTTTTTAAAAAAATTGCATTCATTGGTGATGTTAATCAGAGCCCACAACTCCACATTTCCAAGGGCACAGGAGATTTTGAAAGAAATTCAAATGAAGACCAAAACTTTTAATGCCCAAAAAGTCACTGAGGATATAACCCAGACTAAAATATCTCCAGGTTGGAGGTGGGGGAAAGAGAAGGGCTCAGAAATCAGAATATTTGATATTCTCCAGAACACTTGGCTTCCTCCAAATATCTGCTGCCATTAGAGATTATTCACATCCTCTTTATTTTTAATTAGAGCACAAAGGAGATCTCTCTGAGACGTGTATCCATCTATCCCAAAATACCCATTCTTGAGCTGAGCTACCCAAATGTGGGAACACCAGGGGTTTTTTTTTCTGAGGGTGTGAGTACAGAACCAGAAAAAATTTTATTTCCAGCCCAAATGGAATGATTCCTCAATGAAATGCCAGCACTTGTGTGGTTCTTTCAGGAGCTGGAGCAATGAACTCTTGGCATGAACACACTGCAGTGCTGCTGGGATAAATATCCCAATCCCAAATTCCCAGCCAGGGGAGCAGCACTGCCTCTTCTCCTGGAATATCAACCCTGGAGCAGCAAAACCCCAACCCCAACACAGCCAAGTTCTTCATGGCCTCTCCCTGCTCCTGCATTCCTGACATTACTTAGGGATAATGAGGGAAAAAAAAAAACAAACAAAAAAACAAAAAAAAAAAAAAAAAAAAAAAAAAAAAACAAAAAAAAAAAAAAAAAAAAAAAAAAAAAAAAACAAAAAAACAAAACCAGCCCAGAAGGCAAGGGAACATTAAGGAAGAGCATTGGTGGTTTCATTAAGAGCAGGATTGGATCTGGATCCACTCCTACCCACAGCCTCCATCAGCATCCTCCCCATGAAACACAAACTTGGGATTTCAGCTGAAACACAAACTTGGGGTTTCAGCTGAAACAAATTTGGGATTTCAGCTCAAGCACAAACTTGGGGTTTCAGCTGAAACACAAAGTTGGGGTTTCAGCTGAAACACAAACTTGGGGTTTCAGCTCAAACACAAATTTGGGGTTTCAGCTGAAACACAAACTTGGGGTTTCAGCTGAAACATAAACTTGGGGTTTCAGCTGAAACACAAATTTGGGATTTCAGCTCAAACACAAACTTGGGATTTCAGCTGAAACACAAATTTGAGATTTCAGCTCAAACACAAACTTGGGATTTCAGCTGAAACACAAATTTGAGATTTCAGCTCAAACACAAACTTGGGGTTTCAGCTGAAACACAAATTTGGGATTTCAGCTCAAACACAAACTTGGGGTTTCAGCTGAAACACAAATTTGAGATTTCAGCTCAAACACAAACTTGGGGTTTCAGCTGAAACACAAATTTGGGATTTCAGCTCAAACACAAACTTGGGATTTCAGCTGAAACACAAATTTGAGATTTCAGCTCAAACACAAACTTGGGGTTTCAGCTGAAACACAAATTTGGGATTTCAGCTCAAACACAAACTTGGGATTTCAGCTCAAACACAAATTTGAGATTTCAGCTGAAACACAAATTTGGCGTTTCAGCTCAAACATAAATTTGGGGTTTCAGCTTCCCCCATCCTCTGCACCCCTGCTGAAGAAAACTGCTGTCCCCTAAGGAAAGCTGCTCTTGTTGACATCAGCAGGAGAGCCCAGGGATGGATTTTGTTAATGAATAGAAAGGGAAAGGACCTTCAGCAATCTCCAGAAATCTTCCATCTGTGGGAAGGAGGCCAGCTCCTCACTCCCCTGAATTACTTGGCACAGCCACACTCCTTGTCCCCTCTCCCTCTAAAACAATTTCTCTGCCCCTCTAAAACAATTTCTCTGCCCCTTTTCCCTCCGAAGAAATTTCTCTGCCCCTCTAAAGGAATTTCTCTGCCCCTTTTCCCTCCAAAACAATTTCTCTGCCCCTCTCCCTCTAAAGGAATTTCTCTGCCCCTCTAAAACACTTTCTCTGCCCCTCTAAAGCCATTTCTCTGCCCCCTCTCCCTCCAAAACAATTTCTCTGCCCCTCTATAACAATTTCTCTGCCCCCTCTCCCTCTAAAGGAATTTCTCTGCCCCTCTCCCTCCTCCTCTGTAATAGAGATTAGATAAAAATCTGGAGCTGCAGTGTCTCCTTCCCAGCCAGGAGAACCCCCTGAGATCCCCTCCAGCCCTGTTTTCCAGCAGAATGGGATGGCATTTGTGGCATTGGGAAGTCCCTGAAGGCACCAGAGGAACAGGGAGGTGTTTCTGCTCTAACAGAAAGGATTGTGCTGTTTGGGATCCATCCTGGCCCAGGGGATTGGGGGAATTTTCAGGTTTCATTCAAACAGACTGGGTGGATGGGGTGCTTAAATCCTTGGAATTCCAAGTAATAAATGAGTCTGGTCTAATTTGCCAGATCTTCTGGAGGAAGCGAGGTGCCACCTATCCTAAAACACATTGATCTGCCACTCTTATGTAAAGGCTGCTATAATTAAAGGGTGTGAAGACTGGCTTGTCACTTCCCCTGGGTTGGGAGCACCTCCAGTGAGAGGTAACTGGGCTGCATTTGTAGGTTATTTATACATTTATATATTTATATATTTATACATTTATACATTTATATATTTATATATTTATATATTTATATATTTATATATTTATATATTTATATATTTATATATTTATATATTTATACATTTATATAGTTATATAGTTATTTATTTATTTTATTTATAATATTTTATATTATTTATTATTTTATATTTAATTGAAATGCCTCTTCCCCACCATGGAGATCTGCAGGGAAGCCAAAACCCCTCCAGAGGGTTTTCCATAGGGAAGAGTGGATGTTCCCAGGGATCACCCCCTGGGACTGGGGACAGCAGAGATGCAGGAGGAGCAGTGTAAGGAAGGATGAATCTGAGAAATCTTACAAGTATAAATGCTTCGATTCTAAGAATATAGAAACCATAAGCGAGGTTGAAATGAAAGCTGTCCTTGAGATACCAAACCTCAGTTACTAAATAACCAAAAGGCAATGGATGGCCGGCAGAAGGTAATCCTCTCTTGATTGAATGCCTGGTGCTGGAGAAGCAAGTCCGAAGGTCACAGAAGACCCTTCTAGAGTCCAAAGAGTAGTTTTTAGAGTTTAAAGTGTAACACAGTATGGTAATAGAATGATTCCTATAGGCTGTCTGTAAATGCTATAGAATTTGTATCTTGTGTTAGATTGGTTACTGGAAATTAGAATATGCAACATAGTAGAAGATTTATTGTATAGTAAAGGGGAAATCGCTCTCTTGTTTTCTTCTCCTCCTCTCTTCTCTTCCCTCTTCTTCTTCGCTCTACTCTCTCTCCCCATCTCCTCTCTCCTCTCTCTCTCACCATCCCCCTTCACCCCCCACTTTTCTGTCCTGTTTAGAGCCGTGGCTGGCGGCTCCTGGCCGGGCTCTTTTCACCCACGCCCTAATAATAAACCGCAATTTAGTAACTCGCTTGTACGGAGTGCCCGAGTTTGTCCTGGACCTCGTTCACCGACACTAAGGAACCCCCAGAGCAGCACTGGCAATGTGCTGGGAACATCATTATTGAAAATCCAACCTCTCCAGAGCAGTGAACTGAAAGATTTTCCAGTTCCAGAACAGCCCAGAAAGCTCCTGGCCAGTGTTCATTTAAATATTTGCAGTATATTTATTTATTTATATTTGTATTTAAATATTTGCAGGTTTATCAGTGAACACTCAGGAAAAGGTTGCTTGAAATGTATTTGGGAGAAATCAGGATTATCATGTAATGGTTCTTCAGAGAAAACAAAGCCTTGAGTGAGCAAAAAAACAACCCTGCTAGCTAAAAATGAAATCCCAGCTTCTGTAAAATACAGGAACTCCTGGAGATTTTTTTTTGTTCTTTAGCTAAACTAGCAAAACTACACCTTTTATTTTGGTTTTAGGTTCAAAGAGTAGGGCAAAGGGTGTCTTTGAAAGAGTCAGGCACAGAGCTTTTATATGCCAGTGCCAAGAAGAATTCGCTGTTCTTGTTAAGAGGTTAAAAGAATAAATAAATAAAATAAATAAATAAATAAATATTTAAAAAAAAATTAAAAAAAATTTAAAAAAATTAAAAAATTAAAAAATAAAAAATAAAAATAATAAATAAAGAAAAAAATAAAAAATAAATAAAAATAAAATAAAATAAAATAAAATAAAATAAAATAAAATAAAATAAAATAAAATAAAAATATTTAAAAAATATAAAAATAACTAATAAAAATAAATAAATAAATAATTTTAAAAACCTGGACAGACACAGCTCAAGTTCATCTCCAGTTTGCTGCTTCCCCTGGGGATTTTACAGGGATGCCTTGATGAGGCTGCTGATTTTATTGCCTTTCCCTCTTGCTTTCTAATCCAATTAGGATTGGCTCAGGATAATCCTGAGGCACACAGCACTTGGAATTTCATGGCAGGGGAATGACAGGGAACTCCTCAGCTCCCTGCAGCAGATTTCCAGGATTCCTGTCCAAGTGGAGAAACTGATCCAGAAACAGCAGATCAGTGGAGGAGGAACTACTTGTCCAACCTGATTTCCTGAAATATTCTCCAGAGCACTTGGGAGCTGAGCTGAGGAGAAGCAGCATTGCTGACTCAGCACATTGCAGTGGGCTGTGGGCTGTGAGGCCCTGGGAGAGTCTCCTCCTGGACCTGAGGGAGGGATGCCTGGGATGTTCCCACAGCCAGGAGCACAGCACCCAGGCTGGGGAAATCCTGAAAGGGATGAGTCCTCACCTTCCTTACAGCCCTGCCTGGAACACCCAAAAACCCTAGTGCTGCATTTCTGATGGCTTTTATTGCACAGGTTCATTCCTTATTTCTGTGTTCCTGATGTTTCTCCACTGGAGAAGTCCATTCTCTATTGCTGCATTTCTGATGGCTTTTATTGCACAGGTTCATTCCTTATTTCTGTGTTCCTGATGTTTCTCCGCTGGAGAGGTTCTTTCCCTATTTCTGTGTTTCTGATTTTTATTTTTAATTGGAGAGGTTCATTCCCTCTCTGTATTTCTGATGTTTCTCCATAGGAAAGGTTCATTCCCTATTTCTGTGTTCCTGATGTTTCTCCACTGGAGAAGTCCATTCTCTATTTCTGGATTTCTGATGTTACTTTATTGGAGAGGTTCATTCCCTTTCCATATTTCTGTTATTTCTTCACTGGAGAGGTTCATTCCCTTTCTGTATTTCTGATGTTTCTCCATTGGAGAAGTCCATTCTCTATTTCTGGATTTCTGATGTTATTTTATTGCAGAGGTTCATTCCCTTTCTGTGTTTGTGATGTTTCTCCACTGCAGAGGTTCATTCCCTATTTCTGTATTTCTGATTTTTTTTTTTTACTGGAGAGGTTAATTCCCTATTTCTGATTTTTTTTTTTTTAATTGGAGAGGTTCATTCCCTATTTCTGTATTTCTGAATTTTTTTTTTTATTGAAGAGGTTCATTCCCCCTCTGTATTTCTGCTATTTCTCCACTGGAGAGGTTCATTCCCTATTTCTGTATTTCTGATTTTTTTTTTACTGGAGAGGTTAATTCCCTATTTCTGATTTTTTTTTTTTTTTAATTGGAAAGGTTCATTACCTATTTCTGTATTTCTGATTTTTTTTTTTTTTTTTAGAGGTTAATTCCCTATTTCTGATTTTTTTTTTTATTGGAGAGGTTCATTCCCTCTCTGTATTTCTGATGTTTCTCCATAGGAAAGGTTCATTCCCTATTTCTGTGTTCCTGATGTTTCTCCACTGGAGAGATTCATTCCCTCTCCATATTTCTGATGTTTCTCCATTGGAGAAGTTTATTCCCTCTCTGTATTTCTGATGGCTTTTTTTATTGGAGAGGTTCATTCCCTCTCTGTATTTCTGATGTTTCCCAACCCCAGAAAGGACTGAAAATTCCTTCTGCCTTGGCCTTACAAAGGAAAAAAATATCATTCCAAATATCCTTCCAAATATCATTCAAAATATCATTCCAGACATCATTCCAGACATCATTCCAGATATCATTCCAGATATCATTTCAGATATAATTCCAGATATAATTCCAGACATCATTCCAGATATAATTCCAGATATCAGTCCAGATATAATTCCAGATATCATTCCGGATTCATTCCAGATATAATTCCAAATATCATTCCAGATAAAATTCCAAAACTCCCTGCAGCAGCAGAGCCCATCCTTGTGCTACAGACCTGAAAAGCCACGTGTGGTTCATAGAATCCCCAAAATGCAGAATCCCAGAGTGGTTTGGGTGGGAAGCTCATCTCCCCCCATGTCCATGGACACTTTCACAGAGCAGGCTGCTCCAAGTCCCAGAAACTTGATTCAATCAGGCAATTTCTGATGCTCTGAACACTTTATAAAATGTTTTTTTCCCCTCTGACTCCTCTGTGCAGGTTCAGACCTGCATTTCCCCTAATCTCTCAAACCCTGCATTAAAAAAAAAAAAAGAACAGAATAATGAGTTTATTCCAGTCTTTTACAACACCCCTACAGAGATTACTTAAAAACCCCCAAACTCTAAATAAACTGCTGAAAGTTCTATCCTGGATCTAAAATTACAAAAATTAGGAATAAATAGGAAAGCATCAATATTCAGTGTCTCAATATTTTTCTGTGGCCCCAAAAAGTTGGGGGACTTTTGTTTCCATTGTAGTTCAAGTGAGAATTGGAGTTCACTTGAGAGCAAAAAATGGAAAAATTCATCCTGAGCAGCTCAGCCTGACAGAGTTAGAAGCAGCAAACAGAGTATTTTAATTGGGAGTGTGGAGAATTAGGACTAATGGCAGCTCTGCCTCTAATCATGATGAGCAATGGAGGAGCAGATCAGAACCTCGTGTTCCCAGCATTTCATTCAGTGTCCAGATGAGGGAGCACAGAATTAAAAGGTGATAGAAATCAAAATTCAGAAAAGGATGTATTTATCCCAAATGGGGAAAAAACCTAGGCTCTGTTAAAATGATGAACTTAGCTTATCCTTAAAAAGCTTATCCTTAAAAAAAGCTTGGACATGAATTGGAATATTCCACCTGCTGCAGCTCTGCATGCTGTGCTTAGCAAAATTTAGGGATAAAGTTAAAGCTTTGACTTCAGCCTTGATCCCTTAGCAGGAACAGCTTTAGGAAGAGACCTAAAGTTGACTTTTTTTTTTTTTATTATTTTTTTTTTTTTAATTATGTGTTTTGCACTGCATTTTATTCTCCAAAAATCTCTGCTGTGATGAGCAGAAGAACAGCTTAAACCACAATATTTCACAGAATTCTGGTGTTTGGCAATACCCTGTGCAGCCAAAGGAAACCCAAACTTTTTGGGCTGGACCAGAAACTTAGAAGTAGAATTTTCAGATGCAGTGCTGAAAAACTGGGTTTGTTCCAGTTCAGGCTAGAAAGAAAATAACTCCTTATTGCAATTAAACTGATATTAATGTGAAACACATCAAATGTCTTAGGAGGGAATATTGCTGCCACCTCTTGGTTCAGCAGGGTGAAGATTCAGGGTAGGATGAACCAGAGAGCTGCAGGTGGAGCTTTCCTGGGTGTTTTCTCCAATTTTTCTCCAAAATGTGCCTTTTGGACACCTGTGGGTTTAGGATGGCTTTCCAAAGCCAGCTGGGAATGGGATAATCTGAAATAATTTCTTTTAATCATGAGTGAAGGAAAATGGGCTGAACATGGAGGGAATTTTGGAGAGGGAAAAAAAAAAAAAAAAAGCCATAATTTGACTTTACTCTTCAAATTCTCCTTGAGAGTCATCAATGGACACAACAAAGTCACTGCAGGTGAAATTCCCAACAAATGGAAATCCAGCCTGGCACCTGCAGTGTCCCTTTGTCCCCATCCATGTCCCACTGTGGCTGTTCTCAGCCAGGATGGGAACAGGCTCCTGGCAGAGCTTTCCTGTCTTGCTTCAAACTGAATTTCTTGGAAAACTGTTCCAGTGGGAGATTGGGAGCCTTTGGTTCTGCCCCTTCCCCACAATCAGATTTTGTGTGTCACAGGTGACAGGGGAGGGACCCCATCCCATCCTATTGTTTTTAATTTATTTGTTTTTTGTTAGGGTTGGGATTTTAAAGGTATGAGAGATGGAATTTTATGTTTGGATTTAGATGTTTATTCGTTTTTATTCATTTTATAGTCAGTGTTATAGTATATTTAGGTAAAAAGTTAAAAATGGTGATTTGTTTTGTTTTGTTTTCTTCTTTTTGTTTTTTCTTTTGATTTTTTTTTTGTGTTTTTTGTTTTTGTTGGTTGGTTGGTTGGTTGGTTGGTTGGTTGGTTGGTTGGTTGGTTGGTTGGTTGGTTTTTTGTTTTGTTTTGTTGTTTGGTTGTTTTTTTGTTGGTTTTTTGTTTTTGTTTTTGATATAAGGACCACACACAGCAACCACTAAAAACTTGCAGGGTGACTGAAATTCCACAGCCATGACAAAAAGAAGTGGGGAAAATGCACTGTGACAAATCCATCAGTGACCCTGATCCTGCCCATGGGAAGGGGTGGAAGGGCCAAGTGCTCTGAAATCTAAAACTGGGATCTAACCCCAGTTCAGCACAGCAGCTCACAGACTGAGTCATGGGGAAAAAAATAAAAATACAAGAGTTTTTATGACATTTCTCCAATTCTGTTGATAGTAGCAGGAAGCAGGCAGGAAGGATTTCACAGATCTTTTGTCCCTGGACTCATTCCTGCCCACACACTCACCCTGCTCCCCCCAGGGACTGGAGAGCCCTGAATCCCTCCTCGTGCAGATCATTTGGGTTTATTCATCATCTCAGAGCCCACCTAAACCCTGGGGGTGGTGAGGGGGTGGGAAGGGCAGAGGTGACAAAGCAACAGCTGAATTATGCTCAGAACTGGGAATATCCAGCTCTAGAGGTGAAGCTTGACAGGGCTGATACATCCAGGAAAACATTTCCTTAAAATACCAAATGTCTCTCATTGAAAGCAGCCTCTTAAATGCCTTTTTCTGAAATGAAGGGGGAATGAGAATATTCCTTCTACTGCAGACAATTCCTCCTCTCCCTGCTGAGCACTGACAGAAAACAGCTCCAAAATTCCTTCCCAACATCCACAATGCAGATTCAACTTCAGCTTTAGGAATCTGAGGAGCCATTTCCAGATGAGGCTGGTGTGTTGCAAGACTCACAGGCATAGTTTGCCCACCACAAAAAAACCCCAGCAAATAACCCAAAAGCAATGTCTGAGCCCAGAATCCTCCTCACAGGTAATTTACAGCAATTTCCAATCAATTCATAAACCCCCAAAGACATTTAATGAATGGAATAAGCACTTTGTGGCCATTTGTGGCACAGCACTGCTGCACACTCAGTGTCATTTTCTTATTTCAAATGAGCTGGTTGAAGTCCAGCACCTGAAAGAAGTGCCAATTAGTGGAGGTGCATTAATTAGCAGCTCTGGAGACCTGGGCTCTGATTTCCAGCACTCCTGAATGTGGGCAAGACAAACAGGCTGGTGAGCCCAGGCTGGATTTGGGCAAAAAATGAACCCAAAAAATGACAAGCTGTGGTCTGGGTGAGAGCACAGAATTGCCAAACTTGCTCTGTTCTTTCAAAGCACCACAAATCACACCAAATAAACTGCCAGGAGGAGGAAATGACACCACACAAAGTGGAGAAACCAGTCCTGAGCTCCCCTGTGGTGGGAAATAGAAAAGGCAGAGAACTCTCAGAGAGCAAATCTCAGGCTGGAGAAATGCTGAATGCTGAAGATGCAAGGACAAGAAACAACAGGGCTGGGAGCTGGGTAGGGACAGGCTCAGGAAAATATGTTCAGCAAAACAGAAATCTGTAAGGTCAATAATGAAGCTTTATCCACTGTTTGAAGCTGTTGCAAGCAAGCATTGCTCAAAGCAAGATGTAACTGCAGCTTTATTAACTGGCCTGAGCAAACCCTGGTCAGCTTTTAATATTCTGCTGTTGGCTGGAAAGTTGTTACAGAGTTTGTAACAAGGACTCCCTTCCTCTGCAGCTCCCCCAGAATGACTCAGAGCACAAAGCTCATATTTATACACCAGTGATGTGCAAAATCTGCACAGGATGAGAAAGCCTTTCAGCTTTAGCACAAATGCTTTCCTCAACACTTCCATTTCTGGAGATGGAGGAACATCAGAAATCAGTCAATCCCAGCTTTAATTGGGAAGCTTCTCCAGCACAATTGGGGAAAACAAAATTCTTTTCCATTTCAATCAAATCACAGCTACAAAATATTAAAGATGAATAAACACAGGGAGAAAGTGGCTCCAAGCCAGCTGGTTTGGGAACAGCTGAGGTCAGCTTTTACTCCTGAGAGAAGGGAATGGAGTTGGGAAGGGAAAGGAGAATTCCTGAGGGAAATGGGAAAGGGGCTGGAGAATTCCTGGGGGAAATGGGAAGGGGCTGGAGAATTCCTGAGGGAAATGGGAAGGGGACTGGAGAATTCCTGGGGAAATGGGAAAGGGCTGGAGAATTGCTGAGGGAAATGGGAAGGGGCTGGAGAATTCCTGAGGGAAATGGGAAGGGGCTCAGGCTGGAGCAAAGGAGGATCCCGAGGGATCTTTTCCCTCTCTGGAATTCCCTGCCAGGAGGGCACAGCCGGGGGGGATTTGGGATCTGCTCCAGGGAACAGGGACAGGAGGAGAGGGAACGGCCCCAGGCTGGCCCAGGGGAGGGCAGGGTGGATTTTGGGACAATTCCTTCATGGAAAAGGTGCTCAGGTGGAGTCCCCATCCATCCCTGCAGGGATGTAAAACCCTGGGGATGTGCTGGAATGGTTGGACACAAAGATTTCAGAGAACTTTTCCAACCCTAATGATTCCACAATAATTCCTAAATCAATTCCTAAATTCCTGGGGTCAGCCCACCCTCCCAGATCCCACCTGCACCTTTCCATCCCAGTTAATCCCACAGATCCCAGAGCCCCAGCACTGCACTGATGGCTCTGCCTTCAAGAAACACCCCAAAATAACCTGCCTTTACCACTGGGAATTCTGCCTGCCACACCAACAGCTGCTGGAAAAGTCAAAATTCTGGTGCACAGCCCTGCAGAGCACGAGGTTGGACATCCCAGAAAGCCTCAGCATCTCCTCCCTTTCCCAGGGGGATTCCCACTGCCATTTCCAGGGAAATGTCTCCATGTTAAGGGTTTTTTTCCCCAAAATCTGGAGCATGAAGCAGCTCACCAGGGCTGAACCCCTGGATTCCCCAGGCTAAGTGCCCTTGGGCTGATATTTCCCATGTGGGTTTCCATGGCAATCAACAGAACCCAGAATAAATTCGTTTTGTCATAATTGCTGCACAATTCTGGGTATAGTGAATAAATAAATATTCTCATACTATTTCTCCCTGAAGCTCCTGATTTAGTGAACAAACCCCAAAA
The DNA here is from genome assembly GCA_030060385.1 of Muscicapa striata striata. Taxonomy (NCBI): domain Eukaryota; kingdom Metazoa; phylum Chordata; class Aves; order Passeriformes; family Muscicapidae; genus Muscicapa; species Muscicapa striata. The sequence continues at coordinate 653,217 of JAREIS010000351.1, forward strand.
ATCACCAAATATGACGAATTTCAGCAATGCTGATGATTTAGGATAACCAAACCTGAGCACTGCCAGCCTGTGGGAGTTTTTATTAGTGTCTCCATGACTCAGAATTATTCCATCTTTAGAGCTTTTCCCAGATTTTCCCCCTGCTCCACGTGGGGGGACAGAGAGCAGAGATTTGACATCAGCAGAACATTTTTAGGGCTGTGAGAAGACAAACCAAAGGCTGAGCCAGCTCTGAGATTCCCCCCAGCATTCCCAGTTTGACCAGTCCAGGATTAGGGGAGACAGCCCTGCCCCACATTCCCAGGAGATTTAGGCTGCTTGGAAATCATAAATTAATTTTTTTTTGTATTTAATTATTAATCTATAAAGTCATAATTGAGAAGACCTTGTGGGAGAGTTTTGCCTCTGCTGGTTTCCAAGTTTCCAAGCAAAGTTGGATTTTAAATAAAATGGAATATATAAAGATAAATAATATAAACTAGACTAGAAGAAAAAAAGTAAGGATAAAAGATAATATTATTATAATGGATAAAAGATAATATTATTATAAAATAGAATGTAAGGATAAAAGATAATATTATTATAATGTATGTATTTATATAATTATATATATTTTATATATATATAAAGATAAATAGTATCAAATAGAATAGAATATAAAAATGGAAGGATAAAATATAATATTATTATAATGTATGTATTTATATAAATATATATATTTCATATATTTATAAAGATAAATAGTATAAAATAGAATAGAATATAAAAATGGAAGGATAAAATACAATATTATGGAGTAGATATGTGGACATGGAAAACCATTTGCATTGGCAAATCCATCTGCCTTTGCCAGTTCTTTTTTAAAAGTTTCATCTGGAAGAAAATCTGAGATCTTAGAGTCAAAAACCCCCAATTTTTAATTTACATCACCCCAAATCTCAGCAGTGGCACCATGCACCCCCACCACAACGCCCAGTGGGGATTTATATTTATTTGTGGAATTTCCTTCCTTGAAAAAATAAAAAAAGTGCTGGAATTGCCATCCTTTACTCTCAGGAAAAAAATATTTTATATGACTTTATCAAAAACTAACAGCTCTGTGAGGAGATGAGAGAAATTAGTGAGGAATTAATTAGTTAATTAATTCCAGAGCCTCTCCACCCTCCTAGCCAGGAAATCCTTCTCAATATCCCAAAATCCCAGTATTGGGATATTGGCATATTGGGGTATTGGGATATTGGGATACTGGGATATTGGGATATTGGGATATTGGGATATTGGGATACTGGGATATTGGGATATTGGGAATTGGGGTATTGGGGTATTGGGATATTGGGATATTGGGATATTGGGATATTGGGATATTGGGATATTGGGATATTGGGATATTGGGATATTGGGATATTGGGATATTGGGATATTGGGATATTGGGATATTGGGATATTGGGGTATTGGGATATTGGGATATTGGGATATTGGGAATTGGGATATTGGGGTATTGGGATACTGGGATATTGGGATATTGGGATATTGGGGTATTGGGATATTGGGATATTGGGATACTGGGATATTGGGGTATTGGGATATTGGGATATTGGGGTATTGGGATATTGGGATATTGGGATATTGGGATATTGGGATATTGGGATATTGGGGTATTGGGATATTGGGATACTGGGATATTGGGATATTGGGATATTGGGATATTGGGATATTGGGATATTGGGATATTGGGGATATTGGGATATTGGGATATTGGGATATTGGGATATTGGGATATTGGGATATTGGGATATTGGGGTATTGGGATATTGGGATACTGGGATATTGGGATATTGGGATATTGGGATATTGGGATATTGGGATATTGGGATATTGGGGTATTGGGATATTGGGATATTGGGATATTGGGATATTGGGATATTGGGATATTGGGATATTGGGATATTGGGATATTGGGATATTGGGATATTGGAATACTGGAATACTGGAATACTGGCATATTGAGCTATTGAGGTATTGGGATATTGGGATATTGGAACATTGGGATTTGGGATTTTTGGATATTGGGTTATTGAGATATTGGGATATTGGGATTTGAGATATTGGGATATTGGCATATTGGGATATTGGGATACTGAGATATTGAGATATTGAGGTATTGAGATATTGAGGTATTGGGATTTGAAATATTGGATATTGGGATATTGGGATATTTGTATATTGAGATATTGAGGTATTGGGATATTGGGATATTGGGATATTTGGATACTGGGAAGGAATTCCTGGCTGGGAGGGTGGGGAGGCCCTGGGCTGGAATTCCCAGAGAAGCTGTGGCTGCCCCTGGATCCCTGGGATGTCCCAGGCCAGGTTGGACACTGGGGTTTGGATACACCTGGAATAGTGGGAGGTGTCCCTGCCATGGCTGGGCTGGATTGGGATGAGCTCTAAGGTCCCTTCCAACCCAAACCATTCTGGGATTCTGGGATTCTACAAATTTCCATTTAAAGCAAGAGAGAGCATCGTGGATTTTCTTACCTGGGCTAAAAATCCAGGAATTCCTGGAAGCAGCATTCCTTGTACCTCCAACTCATCTCTCCTGGGATAACCCAGGCACTGGACAGACATCCAGCACTGCAACTCATTCCCCAAAAATCAGCAGCAGCAACACTGGAAATCAATCACTCTGTGGTGATTGTGCCTGGGCTGAGCTCTGTGCTCTGGGCTTTGAAAAACGTAGAAATATAAAAATATAAAACCATACAAATATAAAAACATAAACTATAAAAATATAAAAAATATTTTTAAAAATAAAAAAATAAAATATAAAATATAAAAATCTAAAATATAAAAATATAAAATACAAAATATAAAAATATAAAATATAAAAATATAAAATACAAAATATAAAAATATAAAAATTATAAAAATATAAAAATACAAAAATAAAATACAAGCTCCACATTTAAATTATGAAAAGGACTTAAAAGTCGTGAGGACTCGATGCTGAACATTTGGATGTTCCAACATCCCCATCCTGTGGCTTGGACCAGAACTGCAGAATTTCATCCCAGAAATTCAGCTTCTTCTGCCACCTAAGTCTGTATGCACAAATTTTTATTAAGAATAAAAATTATTTTTAATTAATTCATGGGATTTTTCTTTTTAATTACTTTCCTGCCTGTAATTCTGTTGGAAAAGAATTTTCCTACAGATCTGAGCTTGTACAGAAAGGGGAATTGTGTATTTGATAGCCATGAAAAGCCTTTAGTAAATCAAGAGATCTTCATCCTAACCCTGCACAAGAACTCAGATCAGACTCCCACAAATGCCTCTCAAAAACTGGATTTTTGAACCAAACAACCAGGATTTGCCAGGTTGGTCCTGCCTGAAGGAAAAAATAAGAATTAAAGAAGAATCTTGTGAAAAGGGGCTTTTGGAAGGTAATTAGTGACTTTCTGTGTCTGAGATTCTTATAAACACTGTTCCTGATTTTTCTAGGATCAGAAATATTTCATTCCCATTAAATCCAGTGTTGTCTGTTTTTACAAAATGCCTCAGTTGATGGCAGGAGGGTGGAAGGACTCACAAAAAAAGCAAGAGAGCACCAACACAAGCAAAGAGCAGCAACTGCTGCTCACAGGAGCCAGTCTGGCCCTGGGGCCCCACGAGAGGAAAAGCAGCAGCAGCAACCAGCAAAGAGCAAACAACAAACAGCAAAGAGCAAACAGAAACCCAGCACTTCTGGAGCCTGAAGCAGAGTGTGATGGCTCAGACAAAGCTGAGTGTCTGTACCTGAATCCTGAATGAAATCTGAGTGCCTGGGAGAGGGAACACAGCCATGGGAGAGCTGGGGCAGGGTCCAGAGCAGGGCAGGACCCAAACCAGGGGCAGGATCCAAACCAGGACCAGGATCCAAACCAGGGGCAGGATCCAAATCAGAAGCAGAATCCAAATCAGGACCAGGATCGAAACCAGGAGCTGATCCAAACCAGACCAGGACCCAAACCAGACCAGGATCCAAACCAGAATCAGGATCCAAACCAGACCAGGACCCAAACCAGCAGCATCCCCCCCTGGCTGTGCTCCCACAGCCCAAATGGTCCCAGCCCCCATTCCAGGGAAAACACAGGGTTTATTTTGGTCACAACTTTCCATTTTGGAAGATGATTATTACTGCTGGGCACTGCTGGAAGCACAGGGACATTTTGTGTCTGCTCTCCTGGGTGTGGGGAGGATTTCTGGAGAGGGGATTTGGGTAAAGGATGGAGAGACAGGACACAGGGAATGGTAGGGATGGATATTGGGATATTGGGAATTCCTGGCTGGGATGGAATTCCCAGAGCAGCTGTGGCTGTCTCTGGATCCCTGGAATGTCCCAGGCCAGGCTGGAGCAGCCTGGGATGGTGGGAGACATCCCTGTCATGGCAGGGGGATGGATTGGGAAGGGATTTAACCCCAACCCAACCATTCCAGGATTCTGGGATGACCACAGATGATCAGGGCACCCTCCAAGCCCAGCTTAACCCCTCAAGCCCAAACCAAGCCAGGGATGCAGCTCCCTTGGGATCTGCTGTGTCAGGAGTGGAGGATCTGTGATGAACACATGGCAGATGGTCACACATCTCCAATAATGCTCTGAAATTTGGGGGGTTTCAGTCTGCACAATATTTTGTTTCCATAGGAATAGTTCAAGCTCATCCCACCCTGAAATGTTGCCTTTTAGGTACAATCCAAAAAGGGCTTTTCTAGGAACAAAGGGTTTGACCCCCTCCAAAGCAGTGACACGTGGGTGGACACAGCAGGAGCAGTTCAGAGGCACAGGGACACTGGGGAGCCAGAAACCATCAGCACAGTGCATTTGGATTTGGGGTTGGATTAAAATATCCCCTACAAAGAAAGTGTTCTAAGAATAGAACTGAATAGGAAAAAAAAAAAAAATCCCAGGGATTTTATTAAAATCCATTGTACCAAGGAAGGGCTCTAATAATAAAACTGAATGGGAGAAAGGCACAGCTTGGAACTGCTGTGGGGAGCAAAGTTCCCCCTCTCCAAGGCAGCTGAAATTCCCCAGACCCCGGGGAATGGATGCTGTAAATTCATGCAGAGCATCCTCCCTGCTCGTTAGCTGCTCATTAGCATATTTTACATTAACATATGGCCAGGGCCTGAACTGAAGCCCTCTGATATTTGCCAAGGCCTGAGGTACATGTGGCACTGAGTCACAATCCCAGGCTGGTTTGGGATTGGAGAGGACTTGGAGCTCATCCTGTGCCACCCCCTGCCACGGGCAGTGACACCTTCCAGCAGAACAGGAACAATTGTGCTGCAGAAATGCCACAGAAGGGGGAACTGCACACATCCCTCATGACAGCACACATGAGAGCAGTTAAATATAGCCCAGGCAGGCTCCTCACACAAGACAATGAAATATTCCTGGTGTCTCTCTTTAGCATCTTGAAATTCTGCATCCATGGGCAAAACCCAAATGGTTTTCCAGGGCTGGGTTTTGATTTCCATGAATCCACCCCCTCCTCTCCCCCCTCCATCTCCTCATTCCACCCCTCTCCCGAGGTGCCCACGCTCCTTTATTATCATGAAAATCACACTTCCACTCCTCCTTCCCATAATGTTCTGTATCCTTGGAGCTGGCTGATTTTAGGTCCAAAGCTGTTCCTTCTTCTCCTGTTCCAAAGAACCTCCCTTCACCTTCCACAGCCTCCCCAAAGCCCTTCCCAAGCTGCTGGATGCTCCCTGTGCTGCAGTGCAGGAGCTCAGATCCCAGCCTGGATATTCCTCATGGATAATTCCTGTGCCATTCCTCCAAATCCCCCTCAGCTTGCAGAAATATCAATCTTATATCTACATTTTACACCCCCAAATTCACACTGGGCAGCAGCATCCTTCACTTCCTTCAGGAACATCTTCCAATTCCTCTCTTTCCCTACTCAATTCCCAAGTTTTTGTGTTGATGTTTTGTATATTTTTCACCCCAAATTCAAGGGGCAGTTTCTTCCAATCCCTTTCTTTGCCAAATTCCCAAAGATTTGGGGGTTTCACCCCCAAATTCAAGATTGGGCAGCAGCATCCTTCATTTCCTTCAGGAACATCTTCCAATCCCTTTCTTTCCCTACTCAATTCCCAAGTTTTTGTGCTGCCCAGGGCTTTGGTTTGAAGGCCACAGCTCCAAAGGTTCTAAATCCATGGAAATATGAACACAAGAGCAGATTGCACCTTCCTAAACACTCATTTATTTATTCCCACAGATCCTTCCAAACCAGCTGAGAGATCTCTGAAGCTTAAGATGGAAACTCTCCCATGGGGAATAAATTTTTTAGGGTCTTCAATGGGTCTGTTGTGAGGAAAATAAAGAAACACCCAGAGCTGTGAGTTCAGCCAAAGTTTAGAGATGATGTAAAAAGAAAGGTGGGGCCAAAAGGAGACATTTGAGTCAATGTAGGTACTGTAGGAATTCAGGGCATGATTCATTAGCCAAAAAAACCCTGAACCCCCTCTGCAGCTATTTCCAAGGAGGTACATCCATAATTTATGTGGAACAGGAGTGGGCTGAGATTTCCCCCACACTGCTCCTGCATAAATTACACTGGATTCCATTCCCCAGCTCTGCTTTCCCTGCCTGGGAGTGCTCTCATTTACCCATCCCAGAATTCAGAGGTGAAGAAAGGAAGGGGAAGGGTTTGCAGGTGAATGAACTTGGGAGTTTGACTTGGGCTGCCAGGAACTGGGAAAGGTGGGAGGCTGTGGGGGAATTCTCAGTTATTTATCACAGAAACCCACAAAAACCTCCTAAATCAGCACTGAACACAGAGAGGATCATCATCATGAAGTTTAAAATATCAAGAGATTTCTCATGGAGGGATGTGAGCTGCTCCCCCACTTGTGGATGGAGCAGGAGAATCCTTGAGTGCATGAAATAAATCCATGAACATTTCCCAGCCCTAGGACAGTCTGGGAAATAAAGGAAAAGGGAAGAGAAGGAGAAGGAGAAGGAGAAGGAGAAGGAGAAGGAGAAGGAGAAGGAGAAGGAGAAGGAGAAGGAGAAGGAGAAGGAGAAGGAGAAGGAGGAGGAGGAGGAGATGGAAAAGGAAAAAAGGAAAAGGAAAAAAAGGAAAAGGAAAAGGAAAAGGAAAAGGAAAAGGAAAAGGAAAAGGACCAAACCAGAAAGAAAAGAGAAATGAAACTAAAGGGATGAAAACAAAGGAAGCTGCTCCAGGACCAGTGAGTGTGGCTGGGACACACCCAACTGTTCCCTGAAGGAAAAAGGGAAATTTTTCCTTGCAGAACACCTAAGAATGGGGGAATGAAGTGGCAGAAGATGAGTTATGAAAGAGTCACCCACTCTTTCGGGCCACTGCCCACATTCTGTGCTCACAGACTCTTGGCACACAAACCAGGGGCAGATTCCACCTCTCCTTTTTTGGTCTTTTCTCCCCCTCCTTTTCTCCTTCCTCTCTTTTTTTTCCTGCCCTTGGTTTTTGTCAGGTTTTGGGGAGCTCTTTTATTTAATCCCTCAATCTGTTCCCATCACTTGGCTGATGTGACACCCTGTCCACTGGGGAGGGAGTGTCCCAACACTGTCACTTTTGCTGTGGCACACAGAGTGGGAAATAAAGACAGCAACAACATTCCCAGGAAAACCAGGAACAAACAAACAATAAAAATTCCCACGTGCCATCCTTATCTGAATTTAACTAGTTACTATAGTAAAAATTTGGGATTTCCCCTCTTCCCACTCTTTTTGTCTGGTACAAAAGTGGGTAATGAGGCAGCTGCTGAAATTCAGTGCAGAGGAATGGAGTGAGAGGCTCTGGTGAGAAGGAGCCAGCCAAGGCAAGGCCCCAGGGAGGGTTTGGGGGAGAAGGAAGGTGGAAGTGGAGATGGAAGAGGAGCAGGACCATGAGCTGCAGGAGAGGAAACAGCCTCAGGCTGTGCTGGGGGAGGTTTAGGTTAAATATTAGGATGAGTTCTTTCATGGAAAGGGGGGTGAAGCACTGAAGGGGCTCCAGGGCTCAGGGCAGGTGGCACTTGGGGACACAGGTCAGTGCTGGAGCTGCTTCATGTTGGACTTGATGATCTCAAAGGTTTTTTCCAACCTCAACCACTCCATGGCTCATTCCACAAGGATCCTTCCCAGCCTGTGGCTGTGCCATCTCCTGTTCCTCACCTCCCTGATGGGTTTGAGCCCAGCTCATTCCCTTCTGTGCATCTCCCACACTCCTTCTCCTCCCTTTGGGCTCCCTTTGCAATTCCTGGATTCCCCCAGCAGTGTGAGGAAAATGTCCCAGGCAGCCCCAAACCACACATCTCCTTTATCCACAGCAGAGCAGGGTCATTATCCCCCAGGATGGAGCTTTCCTCCCCCAGTCCTGGTGTGTGGGGAGCAGGGGGAGGGAGGAGAAGCTGCTCCTGCTGGCCCAAGATGCTCCAGGAGAATTTTTCAGCCCTAATTGCCAGCAGGAAGATGAATGCCTGGCTGGAGCTTTCATCATCTCGGGCCATTAACCTCCACTGGTCATTAAGGCCTAAGAAATGCCAAATTCTCAGGGCATTTTTATCCCTTTCTGATGAATAAAAAAGAGGAGGAAAGAAAAAAAAAAAAACCAAAACCAAAACCAAACAAACAAAAACCACAAAAACAAAAACAAACAAAAAAAACAAAAACAAAACAACAAAAAACCACAACCCCACCAGGTTATGAAACATCTCCTAATGGGATAATCAGTTCCCATTGCTCAGGAGAGATCACCCAAGGAATGAACACCCCAAGTGATTCCCAGTACAAAAATTCCACTTGAGAACTTTGAAGTACAGAGGGAATTTGGCACAAAGGGCTCCAAAAACACTTCACAAAAATGGGAGTGAACATTTACATGTCAAGTGTTGTCCCCAAGGTCTCACCCAGGAGAAGCTGCTGAGGTAGAAGTGGAGAATGAAACTCACCACAAGAACCTGGGCAAGCAAAATGCAAATCCAAACTCCAGTGGAATTTTGTTGGAAAATCCTCACAAAATCCACATTTCCCTTTGGAAATGGACACAGTTGTCAGGGTTTGCTGGAGTCACAAGACAGGAGCAGAACTGGGTTTTTCCTCCAGGACATGGTTGGGAATCTCCTGCTTAAATCCAGGGAAAATCTGCTGCTGCTTCAGGTCACTCAGCAAACCCCAATCATTATCCCAACAAAAGGATTGTCTTGATTTCCAAAGGAACATTTTCAAAAGGTTTTTGCAAAATTCCAGCCTGGAATGATTTTACTGCCTCACCTGGCTGGGCATCTCTGATTTTTCCAGGGATATCAAACTGCATGAAGTGGAGATGTGACAGGGCTCAGCTCCTGCTGTCCTCATGGATAAATGGGGAAATGCTGAATGATGTAAGCTGGGAAAAGAGTGCCTGGGTGAGCACTGAGGCCACCAGCCTGGAGAATGCACCACCCTAAAGCCCAAATCCTGGGAGAAACGGGATCCAAGGAACACCTGGAGGAGGTTCTGGCTCATTCCTGGCAGGAAAAGATGTCCCAGCCCAAGCTGAGCTCTGCAAACTGCCAGGGCTCAGGAGGTTTTTCCTTTAGGATGTTCAGTCTCTTCTTAGGGACAAGAAAAGGTTTGATGGAAGTGCTGAGGAAAGGGAATGCTGAGGGTTGGGTATCCCGTGGGAAGGTGGGGGGTGAAACGACCTGGGTGTGTTTGCCCAAAATTCAGCCCTGGTCCCTCTGCAAACAGCAAAACCCACAGGGCTGGGGACACTCAGGGACAGCCAGGGACACCCAGAGAAACCCAGGGACACTCAGGGACACCCAGGGACACCCAGGGACACTCAGGGACACTCAGGGACACCCAGGGACATCCAGAGAAACCCAGGGACACTCAGGGACACTCAGGGACATCCAGAGAAACCCAGGGATAACCAGGGACACTCAGGGACATCCAGGGACACTCAGGACACTCAGGGACACTCAGGGACATCCAGGGACACTCAGGGACATTCAGGACACTCAGGGACACCCAGGGACACCCAGGGACACTCAGGACCCTCAGGACCCTCAGGGACACTCAGGGATACTCAGGGACACTCAGAGACACCCAGGGACACTCAGGGACATTCAGGACACTCAGGGACACCCAGGGACACCCAGGGACACTAAGGACACTCAGGGACACCCAGGGACACTCAGGGATACTCAGGACCCTCAGGACCCTCAGGGACACCCAGGGACACTCAGGGACACTCAGGGACATTCAGGGACCCCAGGAATGCTGGCACCAAAATTCCCAACAGCCCCGAGGCAGCAGCACCTCCCTCAGAAGGGGCAAAGTGTGAAAGGTCCTGAAAACCCTAAAACCCCCAAATGGGGTTTGTAGCAGGGCAGGTCCAAACCAGTCTGGGATTCTGGGATTCTTTTATTATATTTTATTCTATTCTTATTATTTATTTGACTGTCAGCCAAAAAAAGCTCTTTTAACAGATCTTATTAAAACATGGCAAGTGGCTCGAGAATTGTAGATTTTCTTTTCCTAGAGCTCTGCTTGATTATTTGTTAAACCAGTTTGGAAAATTATTCACATCAGGCTTTCCCCCCTAAACCTGAAACCAAGAGAAAGGACTTCAGGAGCTCTTTTTTCCCAGCTCTGTGGGTCCCCCAAAGCCTGAGGGGTTTAGGACAAAAAGCTGTTTCTGTCTCTGTGGTTCCTTTCAGAGCCACAGAACATTTCTGAGCATGGAGCCCCAAGCCTTGCCCATCTCTGCTTCCCCCACAGCCCATGGCATGTGTGCTGGTGTCCATAGAAACATCTAATATCTAATAACTGTATCTATATCTATATCTATATCTATCTATCTATATCTATATCTATATCTGTATCTATATCTGTATCTGTATCTATATCTATATCTATATCTATATCTGTATCTATATCTATATCTATCTATATCTATATCTATATTTATATCTATATCTGTATCTATATCTATATCTGTATCTATATCTATATTTATATCTATATTTATCTATATTTATATCTATCTATCTATATCTATATCCATATCTATATCTATATCTATATCTATATCTCTGTATCTGTATCTATATCTGTATCTGTATCTGTATCTATATAATCTATTTTTATTTATATATCTATATCTTTATAGCTATCTATATCTATATATCTATATTTATATTTATATTTATATCTATAGATATAGATATAGGTATAGGTATATAGATATAGATATATAGATATAGATACAGATACAGATATAGATACAGATATAGATATAGATATGTAGATAGATATAAATAGATAGATAGATAGATAGATAGATAGATAGATATAAATAAATATATATTTAGATTTAGATTTATATCCTTTTAACTATATATATTTACATGTTTGTAAATGTATTTTTAAATTCTTTCCTATTAAATATGGATGGGGGAAAGCAAGAGCACCATGCATTCATACCCTATCTGTTTATATCTATTTATATATCTATATCTATATCTATATCTATATCTATGTCTATATATGTATCTATATTTATAGATATATAGAAACAGATATAGATATAGATATATAGATATAAATATATACTTATATTTAGATTCTTTTAACTATATATATTTACATGTTTGTAAATGTATTTTTTAATTATTTCCTATGAAATATTGAAGGAGGACAGCAAGAGCATCGTGCACTCATACCCTATCTATTTATATCTATTTATATCTATATCTATATCTATATCTATATCTATATCTATATCTATACAGATAGGTAGATAGATATAAATAGATAGATAGATAAATAGATAGATATAAATAGATAGATAGATAGATAGATATAAATATATATATATTTAGATTTCTGTCCCTTTAACTATATATATTTACATGTTTGTAAAAGTATTTTTAAATTCTTTGCTCTTAAATATTGAAGGGGGACAGCAAGAGCATCGTGTACTCCTACCCTATATATATACATATACATAGAAAAAATATATATTTATACCCATATATATAGAGAGAGAGAGATATATAGAGATATATATAGAGATACATAGATACATCTATATATGGAGATATAGATATAGATGTAGATATATTTTTATTTTTATTTTTATTTTTATTTTTATATTTATATGTTTGTAAAGGTATTTTTTTCATTCTTATCTATTAAATATTGAAGGAGGATATCAAGAGTATTGTGTATATTTATATTTATATATTTATATTTATAAATATATTTATATTTTTATTTTTATTTTTATTTTTGTATTATTTATATTTATTTTAATATTTATATTTACATTTATATTTATATTTTTTGTATTATTTATATTTATATTTATTTTTATGCTTATATTTATATTTTTTGTATTATTTATTTTTATTTTTATTTTTATTTTTATTTTTATTATTTATTTCTATTTCAAATCCCCATATTTCCAAGTCTGTGAGGGTATTTTTCATTCTCCCCTCTCCAACATCCCCCATTCCCATGCTGCTCCAATCCCAGCAATGCCTCCACTGAAGAGAATTCATTTCACAGGTCAGGCTGCACAGACACGTAAACAAACACCCACAGCCACACAGATGAACCCAAATCCCCCAATGTGGGGTGAGAAGCAGCCAAATCCTATTTTTCCTCCATCCCTACGTAGCTCTCTATTAATACCTGACTTTTCTTGGGTGACTTTATTCCCAAAGCCAAGCCTTGTTGCCATGGAGACCATAAGCCGGTCAGCACATCTGCTGGAGAGCAGGACAGCAGCTTTGCCAAGGCAAGGACACCAATTCAAACGGCATTTTTGGATATTTTACCTATTTTTTTTAACCTTTAATTTCCATATTATACCTATTCCATTTTGAAGAGGTGAAACAATTCTTTCAGGATCTCGGTTTATTCATTCAACGCATCCTTTATATAAATAATAATTAATTCCAAAAAGTCCTGAATTAGGAACTGCTTTAAACACAGGAAAAGTCATTTTTTCATCAGCAATGTTTATATTAACATTTTGTACATCCAATGTCTTTGGTGGACTTCTTTTTTTCAATAAATTTCAATATTAGTTCAGCTGCTTTCTTTTTAATCCTAAAATTGTAAAGGCTGTCGAGGAGTTTGATAAAAAAGCAAAGTTTTGAAACATCAAGCTCATCTCTATTACCAGTTTTACAACAGATTTATGTGTAAATTGAGATATTTTAACCTCTGTAATTTCTCCATTGTCACTGTCAGTGTCAGAAGGCAATGGGGGATAAATGTGTGCAGCTCAGGAGCAGAAGAAGCAGAGGATGGCTGAGTTTGTTTCTTTTCTAAGGTTTGTTTTTTTTTTGTTTTTTGGGTTTTTTTTAGCTAATTCCACCAGCTCCGACTTTCCTGCCTGCACAGCACCAAATCCAGGGAGCAGATCCCGTGAATTCTGCATTTCCAACAGCTCCAACCCCCACCCACCGTGCTGGGGGCACAACAATCCCATGGGAATGGCACCATCCCAGCCTGGACATCCCCCTGGAACTGCTCTGAGCCTCCAAAATAAACAGTGAGGGTGGGAAAAACCCGTGTTCAGGGTCTGCTTGCAAACACAGCAGGCACAGAATCACTTCTACCAGAGCACCCAGTGACAACTTCATTGGGGATTCAATTAGAACATGAAGAAATGTTCAATTAAAGCTCCTGGAGCCACAGAGATTCCCAGCCACGCAGCTTTCCCAGGAAAAATGGGAATGTGCAGAAGGCTGATGACAGGATTGAGGACAGAAGCCAATTTTCCTACCCCTTGCTTTATAATTAAAATGAAAAAAATTTTCCATTTCATTTCCTTTTACTGTTGTTTCAACCTTGTGAAGGTTCATGGAGTCACAGAATTTCCTGGGTGGGAAGGGAGCCACAGGATCCTGGATGCTGCACAGACACCCCCAATTCCCACCTGGGCACTCCAGATGCTCCTGGAGCTGTTGGGAATGTTCCCATTTCCTCTGGGGGAAAAACCTTCCCTCATCTCCACCCTGACCCTCCCCTGGCTCAGCTCCATGAAGGACAAACTCCAAGTCCCTGTTTCCTCCCAGGGAAATTTGGGAGAGGTGCAGAGCATCCCATGGCTCTGCCCATCAGGAGGAGCTGATGGAGAGATGTCCCCTGGATGTCCTGGAACCCCTGGGCTCATCTGGAGCTGCCCAGGGAGCTCTAGGGAAGAGGGCTTGGACTCCACAACCTTCATTTTCCCAGGATTTCCTCACCCAGCTCGCTGCAGACACCCCAAAACCCAGCTGTGCCCCTTGGGATGGTTCCTCTCCAGCTGCCAGGGGACAATTCCATGGGAGCTCCCAATCCATCACAGGGAATTCCTGCCATGGGTGGCCCAAATTTTGCCCTGCAGAGAGCAAACCATCCTGAAAAATTACCTGGAATCAACTCCAGGAGCAGCAGGATCCTGTCCCAGGCCAGGCTTGGAGCAGCCTGGGAGAGTGGGAAGTGTCCCTGGCCATGGCAGGGATGGGATGGGATGGGATGGGATGGGATGGGATGGGATGGGATGGGATGGGATGGGATGGGATGGGATGGGATGGGGTAATGGGATAATGGGATAATGGGATAATGGGATAATGGGATAATGGGATTGAAGCCCCTTGCAGCCCAAACCATTCCAGGGTTCCACGATTCTGTGACATCAGCAGAAATCCCTGCTCCCCCCAAAGCTGCCAGGTGCTTTGGTAAAGCTGTTGTAAACTCTGTGGTGCTGAATGCAGGAGAAAACCCCAAACCTGAGGCAAAGTCAAGCAAGACACCCTGGGAACATTCATCTCGCTCCAAGCCTTAATTACCCTCCTTGATTCAACCTAAATATTTGGATTTACAAAGTCAAAGCTCGACTTTTACAAACGAAATCCACTGCTCCTTCCTCAAATGGCATCAGCCTGAGAGCTGAGCCCCCAGATTTCAGCAGGGATGGGGCACAGCCATGCCAGGGCTGCTGCTCTGCTGCCTTTTATTCACCTGTCAAATGCTTAAACAGCTCCTGAGTGCTGCACAGAGCAAAAGAGGAGCCCAGCCTAAGGAATAATCACTTTCCATGACAGTAAGCTGTGTTTTAGAAATTAATGACTCATGGCAGGATTGAGCTCATCCTGCTAAATTGCTGAACCTCTGCTCTGCTCCTCTGCAGACACGTTTTTAATCCATTTAATCACTGCTGGATTTTGAGGAATGCCTGGATCACTGCAGGGTCCCACTGGAATGGACCCAGAGTCCCCAGGTGATGCTCTGAGGAAAAGGATTTTGAGACCAAAAAATGCAGAATTCTAGGAAGAATTCAGATGCACCTTGAAAAGTTCATCAAGAAATGGTCACTGACAAACAGAGCCTGATGGAAACAAGGCCACAAAACTCTTTTTAAAGATTCTAAATGCTTTTGTTGCAATGTCCTCAACCTTTAAAGTGTTGTGAGAGCCTCAGAGCTGCTCTGATAACAGAAAATGCTGCTCTTCTCTTCCCCTCAATACTACACAGGAAAAAAAAATATTTAAAAAGGGGAAGCACAAGTGCTGCCAGAGATGCAGCACCAGGTGTAACTAAGTCTGAAAAGAAAATTTGCTTTAACCTCAACTATCTCTAAAGAGGCAGAAAAAAAAAAATCCAGAAATAAACTGCACGTCTAAATATAGTTTTGTGTGAAGTTAAATGTCCTTGGGCTGCTCAGGGACACTCAGTGGCTTCACTTGAATTCTCTGGCACAAGCTGGGAAGGATTTCCATGATTCCTATGGATGTTTCAAGGAGATTTTATTACAGCTGTGCCAGGGATGGAAAACCTTTCCATGGAGGAATTTTCCCCAAATTTCCACCCTGCCCTCCCCTGGGGCCGTTCCCTCTCCTCCTGTCCCTGTTCCCTGGAGCAGATCCCAAATCCCCCCGGCTGTGCCCTCCTGGCAGGGAATTCCAGAGAGGGAAAAGATCCCTCGGGATCCTCCTTTGCTCCAGCCTGAGCCCCTTCCCATTTCCCCCAGGAATTCTCCAGCCCCTTCCCATTTCCCTCAGGAATTCTCCAGCCCCTTCCCATTTCCCTCAGGAATTCTCCAGCCCTTCTCATTTCCCTCAGGAATTCTCCAGCCCCTTCCCATTTCCCTCAGGAATTCTCCAGCCCCTTTCCCAGCTCCCTGAGCTGCTCCTGGTGCTCCAGACCCTGAGGTGTGAGGGAGAACACCCTGAGGTGTTTCAAAAATGTGTAAATATTCCTCTGGGAGACACCTGGAGAGGAGGAGAAGGAGTAAAAGGAGGAGAAGAAAAAAAAAAAATGAAGAGGAGGAGGAGAAAGGGAAGCTGAAATTCCACCCCAGCATCCCAAGAACTGATGGATGCTCTGACACAACCTCAGGTGCTTCTTGTTGCTCTGCACGAGTCACAGCTTCAGTCAGTGAAATAAATCTCATTAAGAAATCGCAGGGAATTAATTGTTACTGCCAGAATTCAAAGGGAGAACCCCAAATCCTGTGCAGTCACAGGTGCCAAGGGCTGGGAACACCAAACCCCCCAGAAAAGAGGAGCAGGAGTTCTGCTGCCAGCCTTGTGTGCAATCACAAGCACACGTTTCCAGCTGCCCTAATTAGTGTCTTATAATTGACTCCTGTCCCTTAAGGGGGCTCTTGGCTCTAATTGAGCAGCACCTGCCACGTCAGAGGAACAGATTTGTGCACCCATTCCTTGCTCCAAGGCCACACTTGACCCCTTCAGTGCCAGCTTTGCTGCCAGCCCTGGCTGTGCCCCCGGATTCCCCCATCCCACAGGCTGGGAATCTCCTGCCTCAGGGTCACTCCAGGACAGCAGGGATCCCACTCACTTTGGGGCTTTTTAAACTCATCCCACTGATCTCCAGCACACCCCTGTGTGTTCTGGGAGTGCAGACTCCACCTGTGCCCTCCATTTCCCCCAGCACAGAGGGCACTGCCAGCTTTCCAGCTTTTTTTTCCCAGTTTTTTTAGGCTGGAGCTGGGAGCTCTGTCCTTGTGGACACAGCACTACAGACCCTCTCTGCTTCCCACCAGAGTGTGGACAAAAAAAAGAAAATGCAAATCCAAAAGTTCCTCCAAACGTTATTCCCTTACTAAATTAGATTGAGCAATGGATTGAAACCAAAAGTTAAATGCAACCTAATGAAAAGTCGAGTAATGAGTTCAAATCCCAGGGAGCTGCGTCTCTCCTGGCACAGGAGGAAACCAAGGATATGATTTCCATGGTATTGTGGGCTTGGGCAAGAAGCTGGTACTCAGTTTTTAACGTACACAAGATGCACAAAAGGTTTAAACTCCCTTGGGATGCTGATAACAAATCTCACTGACAGAATTCCTGTTTTTAAATTAGACCTAAAGCAGCACGGTGTTACTGGGACTTTGTGTTCCACTTCTGCTTGTAGAGCCTGGTTGTTAGGAGGGAAAACGTCCCTGTGGGAGGGTAAAGGACAGGAGGAACATCCCATCACCTGGTTTTCCTCCTCTTAGTTGGAAGTGCCCATCCAATGTGTAAAGCAACACCTCAGGGGGGTCAGCAGTGAAGTGAGTCCCCCAAAACCACACAGACAGAGGCCTGGCTTCCAAAATCCCAGGTCATGTCCTGCTCTCGTGGACACAGAGTGCTCCAGGTGATGCCAAGGAATCCCCTGAATTCCCACGTGGCACAAATCCAGCTGCCAAGCTGAGAGCTGCTCCAGGAGCAGCCAGCAGCACCTCCTCAGTGCCACCAGCCTGCAGCATAACCCAGAACTGCCTCTCTGCTCCTCTCTGCTCGTGTCAGCCCCGCTCTGCAGGGCTCAGATCACTGAGCGTGGCATCCTTCCCCAGACTCTCACATGTCACCTGGAACGGGGACTGCCACCCCACACGGCTGCTCTGCAGCCCTGACAAGGAGATGCCACCAAAAATGAAACTTCCCTGGGTTATTTCAATCCCTTTCTCTGTCAGACCAAGCTCCCTGTCCCGAGCACAACACGCTTCCCTGCATGGCAAGTGTCCCTGCATCCCTCAAGGGCCCAGTTCTGCTTTCCCTGAGCTTCCTTAAATTCCTGCTGGAGTCACTGAGGAATCTGGGATGCAGGTTCGTGCTCCGGGGAATGTTGCACATGCTGCTCCACTTGGGAGTGAAATGGGTAATGTTTACTGGTTTTGAGGGGAGGGTGATGCCTCAGGGGGACTCAGGACGTCAGGCTGTGCCTGAGCTGGCAGGCAGGAGTGGGAGACTGGGAACAGAGATGGGAAAAGGGAGCGGGGAAGGAAAAGGGTGACAGGGAAGGAAAAGGGGATGTTGGCAGGAGGTTCCATGCCACCAGTGCTCCTGCAGTGCACGGGGCTGCTGTGGAACCAGCTCTGAGCAGCCCCAGCCTGAGATGCCGATGCTCTTGACACATTTAAAACCATTTTTTCACCCCCAGAAATCCTAAAGTCAGGGGACCACTGAAACCTCAGCTTCCATTCCCTAAGCCGAGCGCATCTCCCGCTGGCACGGGGGATAACCGGGAAAAGCCGAGCGGCTCGGGAGAGCCCCGGGCGAGCACAAGCCGTGCTGATCCGGCTGAAGAGCCGGGATTTGGGGCCGCTCCCGGGGGCTGCGAGCGCAGCCTCCAACTCGCGCGGCGCTCGCAACTCCGAGCAACCAACCCGAGCACCCTCGGATCACCCCCGGATCATCCCAGAGCATTCCCGGATCATCCCGGAACATCCCCGGAGCACCCCGGAGCATCCCAGATCACCCCGGAGCATCCCCGGAGCACCCTCGGATCATCCCCGGACCATCCCAGCGCATCCCCGGAGCATCCGGGACCATCCGGGAGCATCCCCGGAGCATCCCTGGATCATCCCAGAGCATTCCCAGAGCATCCCCGGATCATCCCGGCGCATCCCCGGGCAGCGGCACCGCCCGGGGGTCCCGCCCCCGCCCCCCGAGCCCCCCGGGCCGTGCCCGAGCCGCTGACCTGCCGCAGGATGAAGCTGGTGGAGGTGGTGCTGCCGTCCGAGCGCTTCAGGCGGCTGCGGCGAGTGGCGGTGCCCCTCGTCACCTGCCCGGGGGGGGACAAAAGCATCAAGGTCGTGTCAGAGCCCCCAGCCCCGGCCCCGCCGCCCCCGGCCCCGCACGCACCGCGGCCATGGCTCCCCGCCGGTGCCGGTCCGGTCCGGTCCGGTTCTCCCGGTCCGGGTCTCCCTCCCGGGCCGCTCTCCGGGCGCAGCGGAGCCGCCGCCGGGGCGGAGCGCGCTGGGGAGGGGGCGGCGGGGCCGGGGGGCGGCCCCGGGGCGGGGCTGGGATGGAAAAGCCCCCCCGAGAGACCGGGCAGGACCGGGAGAGCCGGGAGGGGAGGGATGGAGCCGAGCTGGGCTGGGACAGAGCTGGGAATGCTCACCTGGAGAGGGGAAGGATCCGGGGAGAGCTCAGAGACACATCCAGGACCTGAAGGGGCTCCAGGAGAGCTGGAGAGGGGCTGGGGACAAGGGATGGAGGGACAGGACACAGGGAATGGCTCCCACTGCCAGAGGGCAGGGATGGATATTGGGATATTGGGAATTGGGAATTCCTGACCAGGATCCAAACCAGGAGCAGGATCCAAACCAGGAGCAGGATCCAAACCAGGAGCAGGATCCAAACCAGGACCAGGATCCAAATCAGAAGCAGAATCCAAATCAGGACCAGGATCCAGACCAGGAGCTGATTCAAACCAGAATCAGGATCCAAACCAGACCAGGACCCAAACCAGCAGCATCCCCCCCTGGCTGTGCTCCCACAGCCCAAATGGTCCCAGCCCCCATTCCAGGGAAAGCACAGGGTTTATTTTGGTCACAACTTTCCATTTTGGAAGATGATTATTACTGCTGGGCACTGCTGGAAGCACAGGGACATTTTGTGTCTGCTCTCCTGGGTGTGGGGAGGATTTCTGGAGAGGGGATTTGGGTAAAGGATGGAGGGACAGGACACAGGGAATGGCAGGATGGATATTGGGATATTGGGAATTCCTGGCTGGGATGGAATTCCCAGAGCAGCTGTGGCTGTCTCTGGATCCCTGGAACTTCCAAGGCCAAGCTGGACAGGGCTTGCATTCACTATTTTTCCAAAAATGTCCTGAGTTTGGGGGGAAATCTCTGTGCTGGTGTTGCTTAATGAAGGAAACTCAGGAATTTGGGGAGGTTTCACCTTCCTGATTTTCTGTACCACCCCCCAACCCTGCTCAGTTTGGGTGGGATTATATTCTCTGCACATTCCCTGCCTGCCCAGCTCACACAAAACTCCCTCTGGGAGTTTATTTTCCTGGCAAATCATGGATCTGAACGTGCCTGGAAAACTCCTGTCCCTGAGAGGCTGGAGATGTTATTTAATAATTGTATTTAAAAAGAAAAATTACATAGTTGTCTTTGCCATTGTTACAGAGATGTTTTATTCTCTGCTTCAAACTGAAGCTGAGTGGGGAGAGATACTGAGATTTTGGGATTTTGGGATATTGGGGCATTGGGATACTGGGATATTGAGATATTGGGGTATTGGGATATTGGGGTACTAGGATATTGGAATATTGGGGTGTTGGGATATTGGGGTATTGGGATACTGGAGTATTGGGATATTGGCACATTGGGATACTGGGATATTGGAATATTGGGGTATTGGAGTATTGGGATATTGAGATATTGGGATATTGGGAAGGAATTCCTGTCTGGGAGGATGAGGAGGGGCTGGGATGGAATTCCCAGAGAAGCTGTGGATCCCTGGAAGTGTCCAAGGAGCAGCCTGGGACAGTGGGAGGTGTCCCTGCCATGGCAGGGCTGGGATGGGAGGAGCCTTAATGTCCTTTGCACCCCAAAGCAGCTGGAATTCCATGCTGGAATGTTTTCCAGTGCTGTTGGGGGGATGCCCTGGGCAAGCAGCACCCTCAGACCCCTCCAGCTGAGCCCCAACCCCACAGCCCTTCCCAAACCCATCAGCTCCAACTGGCACCAACTCCCAGCCAGAGACAGAGCTCCCATTTCCAGGGCAGGAGGAAAACAAGCTAAATCAGGAGCTGGGTGTGCTGGAAGCTGAAATCTGAGGAAGGTTTGGAAGCAGGACCTGGATTTC
Organism: Muscicapa striata striata; assembly: GCA_030060385.1. Classification (NCBI taxonomy): domain Eukaryota; kingdom Metazoa; phylum Chordata; class Aves; order Passeriformes; family Muscicapidae; genus Muscicapa; species Muscicapa striata. Next base: position 674,320 of record JAREIS010000351.1, read on the forward strand.
CTGCTTCACCTGCAGGCACATCACACCTCCCACTGGGATGAGCAATGAGGAATGGGCACATGCCAGGGGAGCTCACCCACACCTGCAGGCTCTGAGCACTCCCAGCTCCTCCAGCACCAAATCCTTCCACTCCTTGGCTGCAAGGAGCAGCCTGGACTCTCTGCCCAAGGTCAATGGGAGGCTAAATCAGATTATTTTTACAGTTTCAGCACTAAACTGCTCCTAGGAAGGCATTTCTGTTGAAACATTCACAGGGAAAGATTCCCTCCAGAGACTCCCTGGATCATGTTGGGATTCAGAAGGAAAAACAAGGCAGCATTCCCCAAGAATTCAGGATGTGATTTGGCTTTTTAAAGATTGACTTCCAGCCTGAAGTGACCCCAAATCAACCCACTGGGGCCAGAAGCTCCAAAGGGCTGTAAAAAAAATGATGAAAACCAGTGAGTGAAGTGTAAATGACAAATTTTGTGTCCATGCACAGATTCAGCAGCAGGGTCAAAGCCCAGGCATTCACCCAGATTTTTTTGGGATAAGACAGAATCCTCAGGCTCATCCTAAAAATGATGAAAACCAGTGAGTAATGTGTAAATTTTGGGGCTCCTTGCAGGTATTTTCTGTGTCCATGCACAGCTTTAGCAGCAGGGTTAAAGCTCAGGGATTCACCCTGATTTTTTGGGGTGAGCCAGAATTCTGACTCACCTCAAAAAGGATGAAAATCAGTGAGTGAAGTGTAAATGACAAATTCTGGGGCTCCTTGCAGGTATTTTCTGTGTCCATGCACAGACTCAGCAGCAGGGTCAAAGCCCAGGGATTCACCCTGATTTTTTTGGGATAAGACAGAATTCTCAGATTCATCTCAAAAATGATGAAAATCAGTGAGTGAAGTGTAAATGACAAATTTTGGGGCTCCTTGCAGGTATTTTCTGTGTCCATGCACAGACTCAGCAGTAGGGTTAAAGCTCAGGGATTCACCCAGATTTTTTGGGATGAGCCAGAACTCAGCCATGATCACAGGACTCAGCTCCTGCCTCTCTGGGCAGGGAATTCTCCTGGGTGTGTTTGTCACTCATCCCACAGCCACCTCTCAGTGCAAGCAGGGGCAGTGCCTGGGAGCTCTCTAGAAAAGATGCCCAGATAAAAAGAAGGAAGAAACCATCTTCACCTCAGGAAATAATCCCTGAGAGAGTCCCACAAGCCCAGGGCCACCCCCCACCAAACCCTCCAGCACAAAGAACACACAGCAGCACTTGGAAGGTTCCAATAATCTGATTTTTACCATTATTTCTGGAGCCAATTGGAGAGACAAGCGTGGGTGACAGAGCACAACCCCTCAGAGCACGCTGGGGTGACAAACTGAACAGACACAACAGGTCCCCAGCTCACACCCAAGGAAATGGATCCCAAAGTGATATTTAACACCCATGGAACAAACATAGCACATGAAAAGTCTCATTAGAAAGTTGCCCAAGGTTCCTATGTTAAGGGTTTATATGAAAAAGCAGGAGTTCTCCACCCTGAATTGCTGATAGAAACAGCAGGTAGAAACCTAAGGTAGAAATCTGGAGTTAGAGAAATCCTTTGGCAGCATGTTCAGTTACAATCAGGCCTTAAAAATAAATATGATCGTGTCTAGAAGTATGAAGAGAAACACCAACCCCCTCTAAATACACTGGTTTAATAATAATTAAATTATTTTACACTATCTACAAGTTGCATATCACGGACTTAGGAGTAGAAGAGGTGACAGAAGGACAAATCCTGCTTTTATAAAAGTTCAGGCATGTGTGGAGGTGTGTAGAAAATCTCAGACAAATGAGTATATACATTATTTATACTTAACAATTAACATCATCAAATCATATCTAGCTGGCTCAAAGATTTTTCTTGGCCCAAAGCTCAGAATCCAATTTAAATTTCCTAACATGGAGAATTCATAGCAACAGGAGCAAGGTTTAGTTTGACCCCAAAACCAACTTGGAACAAAGTAAACTCTGACAAATAAAAGCTCCAAACAATAAGAATTTGGAACAGCAGCATGGAAATAAATTAATTTCCTCAGAAAGACACAAGGAACAAATCAAAATACTTCAGTATTGCCAGTGTGGGATTTGTACTGAGCTACTTCCAGGGGAAGGATCAAGACAAAATTAACGTCCAAAGGAAAGACAAAACCCTCCTTCCAATTGCACACATTTCAATAAAAAGTGATTTAAAGAGCAGGTGCTGAACACTTTTTGCATGAGCATGAGGCTGCAAATGTAAGGTCAAGATAGCAAATAATTAAATACAAGGGAAAATAAATGGAGGAGGTGCTGAGTGAAGGGTGGGTTTTGTCACTCAGCAGCCTGGGAGCTCCAATCTGGAATGAAATTTATCCATCAAAAATGCTTATTTTGACATCTGGGAGCTTCCTGCATTTAATTGAGATGTTTTCATCAGTAATTTGCTTCCATTATTTCCCCAAACCCAGGATTATCACTCACCAGAGGTGGTTAAAAGCAGGATAAATGTGACCATGCTCCAGTGAGGAGCTAAACAGGAGGATGAAGTGATTTTTTTGTTGTTTTTCAGCAGTTGAAACAAGAAAAAAAGAAATCCCACATTCCCAAAGGATAATCCAGCTCCTCTGCTCCCATGGACAAACCCCACCCTTTAAAAAGTGCATCAGGGAAGAAATTCTTGCATTTCTGTCTCACCAATTGCCCAGCCCTGGGGCAATCCCTGGCTCTGCTCTGCCAGGAGCACATGGGATGTGCTTCAATCCCCTGCCCAGGTGGTGCAGGAGCTCCTCTGGGGTCAGGGCTTCTGCAGACACACAGGGGCAGAGAAAGGAAATCCAGCAGAGGCAGAACCCCCTGGTCCCATCGAGACCATTCCTGCTCCACTCAGCTCCCCCTTGGAAAGGGAACAAATCCTTCAGCAGCTTCAAACCTTCTCCAGCCTCCTCCTTTCCCACAAGGAATTCCAATGCTCCTTCACTTCTGCACCAGCCAAACTGCAAGGAAAACTGGGAGGAAGTTCTGTGCAAGTTCCTGGCTCAGCACCTTGGAGCATCCCCTGCCTGCTCCTCCCAAGGAGCCTGGTGCTGGCAGTGCCACCTCTGCCAAGACACCAGGGAATGCCAGGAAAACTTGAAAAACACAGCAATTCTCTGTGTTTTCTGAAATATAGAGGCAGCACTGTTAAAACCCTCTTTTTTTTTTTTTCTCCTATTTCCACAGGGATGTGGTCCTGAGTGGCAGTTTCCTCTTCCAGCTGGAGCCAGGGATCCACGGCGAGTCCTTCAGGAAGGGGACTGGGAACTGCAGAGATTCCCTAAAGCCACTGGGACAGAAGGATTACAGAAGACACCAGAGGAGGCAAAGCAAGAGCATCTCAGCATCCTCAAGCTTCCAGAAACACATTGAAGAGAGAAAATTATTTTGGGACAATCTTTCAAAGATTCACAAGTGGCGTTTCCTGAAAGCGCAGGGGAGAGGGAAAAAAAAAAAAAAAAGACTCTGAGGAATGGGGAATTATTTTAAACCATCCCCTAATCTAGTTCAGGATGCAAAAATGCAAATAACCATCAGAGCTGGTGCCTATTTTTACTGTGCATCACCCCAATGCAGCGAGTTGGGTTATTGGAGAGGAGAATGGACTCGGATATCCACGGCAGGTCGGAATTCCTGGGTCCTGGTTAAAGCAGAGGCTGCTGATGGAAATTTGGCTGCTGCTGCTGGAGCAGGGAGTGAGCAGGGAGTGGCCCGGGGTAGGCTGGTCCTTGGGTGCTCTGGAATGCTGCCATGTCCACGGCCAGGCCCATCTGGTGCTGGGGGAAGGCGCCGGAGCCGGAGACGCTCGGGAAGGGCGGCGGCAGCGTGGGGTCGGGGCTGCGGGGACAGGACAGCAACTCACAGGGGCACCCAGTGAGCCCTGCTCAGTGCCACAGCCAGCTGGGGGCACCCCAAATACACACACTGCACCCCAAATACACACACTGCACCCCAAATACACACACTGCACCCCAAATACACACATCCCACCAACCAGGCTCACAGAGCCAGCCACAGCACCCTGCTCAGTGCTGGGGGCACCCCAAATACACACATTGCACCCCAAATACACACATTGCACCCCAAATACACACATTGCACCCCAAATACACACATCCCACCAACCAGGCTCACAGGTGCACCCAGTGAGCCCTGCTCACTGCCACAGCCAGCTGGGGGCACCCCAAATGCACACACTGCACCCCAAATGCACACATTGCACCCCAAATACACACACTGCACCCCAAATACACACATCCCACCAACCAGGCTCACAGAGGCACCCACAGCAGCCCTGCTCACTGCCACAGCCAGCTGGGGGCACCCCAAACACACACATTGCACCCCAAACACACACATCCCACCTAAATGGCCACCTTTAAAAGGATTTGTGTTTATATATATAAATATATACTGATTTGGACATGCACACTGAAATTGTTACTGATTTTTACACACAACTGAAATCAGTCTGGCCTTGCACTGTTACCCCTCCCTGGTAACAAACACAATTTCCCACCAATTCCATACTCTTCATGCCTATAACATGGCAGTTTTTTATGGTTTTTGCAGGAAAAACGTTTTCACCTTCAAAATTCTTCCAGCAGCTCAATAACTCTACTACGTAACTTTTACCTTTTAATTTACTCTTGCTTTTCAACTTACTCTTTTAGCTAACTCCTTCCTTCTAGCTTACTCCTCCTTTCTAACTTATTCCTCCTTTCTAACTTACTTCTCCTTTTTAACTTACTCCACCTTTTTAACTTACTCCTTCCTTTCTAACTTACTCCTCCTTTTTAACTTCTTCCTTTCTAACTTACTCTTTCCTAACTTACCCCTTCCTTCCTAACTTACTCCTTCCTTTCTAACTTACCCCTTCCTTCCTAACTTACTCCTTCCTTCCTAACTTACTCCTTCCTTCCTAACTCACTCCTTCCTTCCTAACTCACTCCTTCCTTCCTAACTCACTCCTTCCTTCCTAACTTACTCCTTCCTTTCTAACTTACCCCTTCCTTCCTAACTTACCCCTTCCTTTCTAACTCACTCCTTCCTTTCTAATATACTCCTCCATTCTAACTTACCCTTTAACTTACATCTACTATTTAATTTTTAAGTTTTGGTGCTTGGTGCTTAAAGCTGAGGTCACAAGTTCCTTTTTAAGCTTGCTCTCTTTAAATAAACCTTCCTGGGAAATCTCTTTGTGCAGGATCAATTAGACCCAGAGTGATGCTCTTCTTGCTTTAGTAAAATCAGTATTTTCCTCTCAAAAACTACATGTTGCTAAATGTAAATGTAAAAGCAAAGTGGCAGAATCCCCCCCCCCAGGATGAAGAATTGGCTGGATCCATACCTTAAATAAGCAGCTGGAGGTGGCTGGGTGGCTGCAGAGGTGATGCTCTGGGGCAGAGCCCTTACCTGGGCCACGTGCTCGGGGGCCAGGCTGTATCCTGGGGACATGGACACTCCCTGCATCATGTAATTCCCACTGCCAGGCTGCACAGGGTACGACTGCAAAGCAAATCAAAGCCACAAGATTCCAAAGCTGGAAGCAAAACCTGCACTTTCTTCCAATTCTTGGTTGAAATCATGCAAGGTTCCCTCAAAAAATTCAGGTGGCACAGGCTGGAGGTGCTGGTGGGGTTTGGATTTGGGTTTTGCACCAATCTTGGGGAGGAAACAGCAAACTCCAGCTGCCTTTTGGCTTAAATTACTTTGTAACCTCCACATCTAATGAATTTTCCATCGTTACTGGGAGTTAAGGACACAGAATTACTTTTAACTGACATATTTTCAGATCTAGCAGTTGCCATGGCAACTATTCTTTTCCCACTGAACAATTAACATGAAAGTAAAATTCACTTCAAGTAAAAACCCTCATTCTGTGCTTTTTTTTGAAAAATCTCTCCTTCCCCTCCATGTTTCTTCCTTAAGCCATCATTAGGGACAGTGTGGAACAGTTTGGAGCACAAACACAACGTGTTTAGCACTGATACAAAATGTTCATTTTTCTAAGGGCAAAAGGAGCTAAAAGCAGAATGTTTCTATAGTTAGCAAAAAATACACTTGGGATTAATAGACTGATATTCCAGCTCCCTCCCATCCCCACTATTAGATAAGAAGGGAACATTTTACTTGGAGATTGACATGACTCACAGCAAGAATATCCACCAAGCTGCTGCAACACCCAATTCCAACTGCAAGGAATGAATTATGGAAAGGGATCTTTTGGAATTTTCAACAGTGCCCATGCAAAAACCTTCTGTTCTAGTGAATAAATCCCAATTTCTTGCAAAGGCAATGTCAGATTGCTCGTGGGCTCCTTTTCAGGTTTGGCTGGGATTTTTTGAAGATGGGGATAAATAGCGGGGAGTCTCCAGATTTCAGGAGTCTCCAGATTTCAGGAGTTTCCAGATTCCAGGAATTTCCAGATTTTAGGGATACTGACCTGCACAGAGGAGGTGGGTGGGAACTGTGCAGGGTGCTGGAGTTTGGAGTAGGCTGAGTACATGGGGCTCTCATTCATCAGTTTGTTGTAGAGCTCCAGAGCTTCCAGGACCTTCACGTTCAGTTCGGATAACTCGGAATGTTTCCTGCTCCAAAAAAAAGGCAGAGGGCACTGAGCTGCTGGGACACCTTAGGTGGGGAGGGAAGAACAGTGCTGCATTCAATATGCAAGAAAAAAAAGCTCCTAAAAGGGGAAATGTTAATTTTTTAAATCCATTTATATTGAAAAATTGCTGCGGTGTGACTGGAAGGAAAATCCAAGAGCTGCACAAGCATTGCTGGCACCAAAGCTGCAATTCCCAGCTGGAATTCCCTGATCTTTCCACCCTCAAATATTCCCAGGAGTCACAGGATCAAGGAATGGTTTGGGCTGGAAACCCAACTTCCACTGTCCCAGGTGATTCCAGGCTGGTTTTGGACATTCCAGGGAACCAGGGGCAGCCACAGCTGCTCTGGGAATTCCAGCCCAGCCAGGAATTCCCCAATTCCCAAAATCCCACCCATCCCCCACTCCCTGTGTCCTGTCCCTCCATCCCTTGTCCCCAGCCCCTCTCCATCTTCCTTAGAATAACATGAAATAATTCTGAAAAGGAACTGAAAATTCCAACCTCTAGACAGGCTGGACAAGGCTACAGGCACAAAATGCCAAAACAAAAATCATCCATGACCTGTGCAGTGGATTTTGGGAGAGCAGCAAACACACTCAGAACTTGATATTTCAGCAATTAAAAAAAATAAAGGTGAAGCTGTTACATTTTTCTTGCAAGGTTTTCCAGCTCAGGAGATGAAAGTACCAAAAAATATTATTAAAACTGCCCAATTTGAAGGAAATCAGTGAAGAAATTGTTCTCACCTATCTATCTCTTCTAGTTTTTCATCTATCATTGGACCCATCTGCTGGCACATATCTGTGAAGACAAAGTGTTGAGGCAGTTGATGTCTTGCACAATTAAATGTTTAAATGCAGCCAAAAATATTTTATCCAGCTACAGTAAAATTAATTGCTTATTTATTTCAGGGTTGGGATTGGTAGATGGATCTTGCAAAGCTCAGGCATTTTACAGAGCTGGGAGTTATGCAAATGATCCTGCTAAACATGGAGCTGGCTTGGAACTATTAAAAAAAATTCAAATTATCCCCAGAGCCCCACACTCCCACAGTGAAATAAGTGTTCTCCAGCACTGTTAGCACAGAGCACAGCTCCCCTAAGCTTAAAATAAACACAAAGAACTCCCAGCTCAATCCACAAAAGGTAATTGTGAGAAGAAGTCATAAAAAAAAAAGCTCATTTAGTGCTGCAAGTACCTTCTGAGTCGAGCAGATCTGGAGAATCAAGCTTTAAATCTGTGGGATCTATGCTCTGAAGTACCTGCAGTGTTTTATCCATCTTCTCCTGAAAGTGGAAGAAGCCAAGATGAAGAACTTTGATTTCTCAGCCATGCCAAGATTGGTTTAATATTCAAATAAAAAAGTTCTTTATAGACAAAGAATCATCTGCCAACATTCAGCACCACAAGAATGGAAGAGCCCAGCAATATTTTATTAAAGTGGCTCCATACCTCATCAATATAAACTGGCTCAGGTTCTGCTTTCTTAATTTCTTCTGCAGCATCCTCAGGAACAGAGATTTTATCCACAGCTGCTGAAAGAACAGAGAGGAGTTTCTTTTCTCCCTGTTGCTGTGATAACTTCAAACAAACATTTGCTCCTTGTTATTTTTCTGTGTGAAAAGACACTGTGACATTTGAAATGGCAATTTGTTGGATTTGTAAATATGTTGCTGACAAGGAATTATGGTGAATCAAACCAAATTTCTGTCACAGAAAATGGTAATAACTTAAAAAGAGAAACAGAGGCAGAAATTAAAGTGAGTTATGGAGTGATCTGTGCCTGATTGTTTGAAACAAGGGCAGGATGTCTCAACTCTTTCCTGGGGCTGATAGAGGAAATTATTTTGCTGCTGGGCTAATTAGGATTGCAGCACAAAGCTGCCTTTGTGAAATAATGATGAAATAATCCATCAACCATTTCAGCAGGTAACTCACCTGCCTCGGGCTCCACAGTCAAGTCAGAGGTGACAAAATTGGATGGGAACAGCCCCACTCCTCTGTGGTTCTCCCCCTTCCACCAATTGGCATCACTGGGGGAATAAAGAAGGGTCACAGAACTCTGGGGTGAACAGAGCCAGGGACATATTTGGGATTTTTACAGAAAATCTCAGGTTCACAGACATTTGGTGGTTTTTTTTACCAAAATCCTATGATATTTAACAGAGAACATTGGCAGGGACCAGCACAAAGGCAAACAGGAGCTGGGGCAGAGGGGAGGGAGGGAGGAAGAGCAATCAGGGGATCACTGAAAATTGAACACAGTTCATCAATTCTTTACATTGATCACTTGCCAGCCCTTTAAAGCTGTTTATATCCTATAGGTGTTAACAACAATCATGATTTGAGCTGGTTTTAATCAGTTTTATTCTTGGCAAATGTGATTCTTGATAGCCAGAGGTTTAACAATTGCTGGAAGCAGATGGAATGTGATGCCAAGGCATTTTCTTATGCCAGACAACCAATTCAGATTTCTCCTCAAAACTACAAATTGGATTAAATATTCGAGGTTCTCCCTGCACTGCAAATGATTTGAGGTCAGGAACCAGGATTTTGGGAAGATGGAAGGAAGAGAAAGGGATGTGAGGGAGGGCAGAGTGACAATGACATTTCTCTGGGAGGGGGGAAGAGAAGCATCAGAGGAAAAATGTGCTACCCTGAGAAAACAACAGTGGTGCAACAAAGGCAGCTCCACCTGAGGGTATTGTACCTGTCATCCAAAACAAAAATAATCTCTCCACTTTTAAAGGTGAGCTCATTGTCCTCCACAGCTTCAAAGTCATAGAGAGCTCGCACCTTCCTCAGGCTCGGGGGGTTTGGGGCCACCTCTGCACAGGGGTACAGGGACTTGGTCTCCAGCTGCTGCTGCTGCTTCTGCTCTTGCAAAGACAATTCAATAGCTGCAGGTGGGGCAGAGAGGAAACAACAAATCTGTGAGCTTATCCCTGGAGAGAAAGCACCTGGATTGCTTGATTGAACAAAGAGGGTTTTTCTGTATTGAAACGAGGTTTGTGTCTGTAGTACTGAAAGTCAATATTGAAAATGCTGTGTGATGGAGGAATGTGTTACCCCAAATCCTCAGGGATGAGGGGAACTCCTGGAATGCCACAATTCCCACTCTGCTGTTCCCTCAGTTTCCATTCTGTGCAGCCCAAATGTTTAACAAAACTCCTGGAGTCTGACCCAAGGCTGAGACAGCAACTCACCTTTAGCTATATCCTCCTCTTCTTTGGATTTACTGGATGAGGAGCCATTCTTGGCAGCATTGGTGGAAGCCTGCAAAGGTGGGAATAAATGAAAATGAAATCTCCATAATTATAAATTTTTTTAAAATTAGCACCGAGTCATTCCTGATCAGGTGGATTATGGAATCCAGGTGATCTAGAAGGAAAAATCACCACCCTTCAGGTTTTTTTTCTGTTTACAGCAGGGAAAAAAAAGTAAAATAAATCATGAGGCTTAATTAAAATAACTGATTTTATTGAAATCATTATTTTAGTCATATTTATTACTCATTCAAATGACTCTTTCCACCTTTATCCTTCATTTCTCCCTTCAAGAGAGAAGATGCTCCAGTTGGGAGCTGCTGATTTAAATCCTACAATTCTCCCCAGCAGCAGAGTGAAATCATTCCTGGAGTTTTCATGCCCACCAGAAACTGGAATTGGGTGCCAGTGCTCAACTCTCCCATGTTTCTGCCATATGTTTTACACATAGATCAGATTTAGAAGTGAAAACATCTTTGTGGAGGAAGGAGGGATTGTAAAAAGTTAAAAAAACTCACAGTGCTTGTAAGTTGAAAAACTCACAGTGTTTGTAAAAGTTAAAAAATCCTCTGTTTCATATAGAGGAAAGTGAACTTAGTGTAAGAAACTGTAATTTTCATTTCAGGACTCAATAACATGGAAATGTTTAGAAGTAGCAATAATAAAAAGTCAGGATAAAAACCACCTGGCATCATTTCTGCTGTTAGATTGGGCACAAGAAACCAGCAGAAGTGAAAAATAAACCACCCCAAATGCAGGATGGCTCCTGCCATGGTCAGGAACTGGGAGAAACAGGAAAGGAAATCAGAGTGTGGGATCCCTGATGTCCCCAGCAGCTCCTACCTGGGACCCTGCTGCAGGGAAAGTCACCCCCTCCTCCTTCAGGGATTTGATGGTTGCAGAGATCAAGCTGCACTGTGGGTCTTTCTGGAATTCTTCTGACCACTCCACCATGAGGGCTTTTAGCTTTTCACACACTTTTGGGTGAGCCTGGGAGACAAAATTGCATAAAAAGGGATGTTTGAGCCTCAAGGAGCTGTTACCAAACCCATTTTACTTTGAATATCCTTCATCATGGATCCTTGTGTTGATGGAGAAGATTTGGGGAGCAGAGTGGAGAAGATCTGATCTGATATTCCAGAGAACATGCTGAGCTCCTGAAGCACCAATTCTGGAGAAATTCAGCTGCCTACCTCACTTACCCCAAATTTCTGCCTCTCTCTGTTACTCACCCTCCATTTAACCTCCATTTTCTCTTCATTCCATCTCAGGTGTGTTTCCCAATAAATTGGTCTGATATAAGCCACTGTCTTTCCCTATAAGAAATCTTTCCCTACAAGAAATTCTACAAGAAATCTTTCCCTGCAAGAAATCTTTCCCTCCAAGAAATCTTTTCTTACAAGAAATCCTAGAAGAAATATTTCCTTACAAGAAATCTTTCCCTACAAGAAATCCTACAAGACATCTTTCCCTACAATCCACCTTTTCTGGCCTCTGCAGTTTCTCCTCAGATCCAGGACAGGTTTTGTCTCAGCTGAGAACCCCAAAAAACCCTGACCTGTGTCTCCAGGAATCAACTTCTCCCACAAAAAGGAATTATGCATTTTTCTATTCCCAAAGTGGGAGTTGAGCTGCAGGGACAGCCTGGAAAAGGAAGAAAATTTCCTTGGAGTGGGGGCAAACCAAGATCAATTCCAGGATCCCTGCACATCCCTGGCTGGGATTCCAGGATCCCTGGGTGAGATTCCAGGATCCCTGCCCACCCCTGGGTGGATTCCAGGATCCCTGCCCATCCCTGGCTGGGATTCCAGCAATCCCTGGGTAGGATTCCAGGATCCCTGGGTGAGATTCCAGGATTTCTGCCCATCCCTGGGTAGGATTCCAGGATCCCTGGGTGAGATTCCAGGATTTCTGCCCATCCCTGGTGGAATTCCAGCAATCCCTGGGTGAGATTCCAGGATCCCTGGGTGGATTCCAGGATCCCTGGTTGCATTCCAGGATCCCTGGGTGAGATTCCAGGATCCCTGCCCATCCCTGGGTGAGATTCCAGGATCCCTGGGTGGATTCCAGGATCCCTGCCCATCCCTGGGTGGGATTCCAGGATCCCTGGGTGGGATTCCAGGATTCCTGCCCATCCCTGGGTGAGATTCCAGGATCCCTGGGTGAATTCCAGGATCCCTGGGTGAGATTCCAGGATCCCTGGTTGGATTCCAGGATCCCTGGGTGAGATTCCAGGATCCCTGGGTGAATTCCAGGATCCCTGGGTGGATTCCAGGATCCCTGGGTGAGATTCCAGGATCCCTGGTTGGATTCCAGGATCCCTGGGTGAGATTCCAGGATCCCTGGGTGAGATTCCAGGATCCCTGGGTGGATTCCAGGATCCCTGGGTGAGATTCCAGGATCCCTGGTTGGATTCCAGGATCCCTGGGTGAAATTCCAGGATCCCTGCCCACCCCTGGGTGAGATTCCAGGATCCCTGGGTGAATTCCAGGATCCCTGGGTGAGATTCCAGGATCCCTGGGTGGATTCCAGGATCCCTGGGTGAGATTCCAGGATCCCTGGTTGGATTCCAGGATCCCTGGGTGAAATTCCAGGATCCCTGGGTGAAATTCCAGGATCCCTGCCCATCCCTGGGTGGGATTCCAGGATCCCTGGGTGGGATTCCAGGATCCCTGGGTGGATTCCAGGATCCCTGGGTGAAATTCCAGGATCCCTGGGTGGATTCCAGGATCCCTGGGTGGATTCCAGGATCCCTGCCCACCCCTGGGTGCTGAAGGTCAGTGCTGAGCTCCAGGACCTCTCCTGCCTCATGGGAACACAGGGAACACTTGCAGACCTATTTTTCCCCAGAAAACCAGAAACACAAGAGGTGTGAACTCATTTGGCTTCCCAGCAATTTTAATTCTTTCCTTAATTGCTCTGCTCAGCCTCTGATGAGTGCAGGGCTCCCATGGATCTGCAAACTCCTCTTTAACCCATTAACCAGATTTGTTTCCAACTGGAGCAGGAATTAGGGAAAAGCTGCTCCTGCTTATTCAGCTCCTCACATCCAGATTTAGATCCCAGCAGCTGCTTGACCCCAACCCTTTTATTCTCCTTTTTTCTCATTCAACATTCCCAGAATCTCTAATAACTAAAAAGGATTTTTTTGTAATTTTATCCTGGAAAAAATATAATTTCACTTCCTCATCATTTTCCCTTTCACTTCAGCCCAGGAATTTCCTTCAAGCCTAATAAAAACTCTCTTCAAGAAAAGCTGCACTTACCATGATCAAATTAATGGAGCTTAGGAACACAGATTATAATTAAAATTGCTCATGTAATTTTGAAAAAATTTGAAGGATTATCAGCTGTCAGTTCTTTAACAGATAATTTTTTTTCAGAGGAAAAATTACACAAATTTCAGTGAAAACAGAGCAGCAAAATTAGAAAATGTGCATTAATTACAATATTAATTTGGAGAAGTTACCAAAATAATCCTCCCCCAGGATTGAAGGTTCTGAAAAAAATTACCTTGTTTATTATAGCTCGAGCTTCAGTGGCAAAATCCCTGGAACACACTTCCAAGTGGAATATTTTCCCACAGTTGGAGACACAGGCTCCTAAAAGCTGACAGCAGAAAGAAAATTGGGAAAATGCAGGAAAGAAAAAAAAAAAAAAGGCAAATTAAAAAAAAAAAAAAAAAAAAGAATGCAAATAATCCAAAATGAAAGGTAAATTCAGCATGGTTTAAACAAAATATGAATGAATTGATTAGTAAATATTGAATTGTTGCATTCTGGGAGGTTTTTGGGGAAATTTGGGGATGGACTCACTGTGAGAGCTTGCAAAGCCACGTGGGGAACTTTGTGATTCATTCTCTTCATGATGGCTTTAAGGCAATCCCTGGCTCTGCAAAGGAACAAGGAAATGCAGGAGAAATGGGAGTGCCTCCACCAGAACTCACACCAATGAACAAAAATGTCACCAAACCTGAATTTACTGAAAAAAAAATGTCACCAAACCTGAAATTATTGAACAAAAACTTCATCAAAACTGAATTTATTGAAAAAAAAGTCACCAAACCTGAACCTATTGAAGGAAAATGTCACCAAACCTGAATTTACTGAAAAAAAAGTCACCAAGACTGAGCTTTTGAACAAAAATGTTACCAAATCTGAATTTATTGAACAAAAATGTCACCAAACCTGAAATTATTGAAGAAAAACTTCAAAACCTGAATTTATTGAAAAAAAGTCACCAAATCTGAACCTATTGAAGGAAAATGTCACCAAAACTGAAATTATTGAGCAAAAATGTCACAAAATCTGAACTGAACCTATTGGACAAAAATGTCACCAAACAGAATTTATTGAGCAAAAATGTCACCAAACCTGAATTTACTGAAAAAAAAATGTGACCAAAACTGAGCTTTTGAACAAAAAAGTCACCAAACCTGAACTTATTGAAAACAAAGGCACCAAAACTGAGCCTATTGAGCAAAAATGTCACCAAACCTGAATTTATTGAACAAAAATGTCACCAAACCTGAATTTACTGAAAAAAAAAAATGTCATCAAAACAGAGCTTTTGAACAAAAAAGTCACCAAACCTGAACTTATTGAAAAAAAAGGCACCAAACCTGAACCTGCTGAATGAAAATGTCACCAAGCCTGAGGCTATTTTAAAAAAATGTCACCAAATCTGAATTTATTGAACAAAAATGTCACCAAACCTGAGCTGAACCTATTGGTCAAAAAAAGTCACCAAACCTGAAAATGTCCCCAAACCTGAACTTATTGAGCAAAAATGTCACCAAACCTGAACCTATTGAAGAAAAATGTCACTAAATCTCAATTTATTGAACAAAAAAGTCACCAAACCTGAATTTATTGAACAAAAATGTCACTGAACTTGCACCTCCCAGGCTGGGCAGAGATTTCCCCATTTGCCAGTTTGGTTTTGGGTCTTGGATTGGAAAAAATTCTTTTTTTTTTTTTTCCTTGGCATTCCACATCCATTCCCAAAAAACTGCTGCCAGCCCAGCAAGGGAAGCAATTGCAGGGTTTGAGCCAGACAATGAAAGAAATGTCCAAAAAAAAAAAAAAGAAATTATTCAATAAATGGACACAAAGATTTTTATCATTTGTTTCAGCACAATGTGAGGTGAGTGGAGAATAATAAATAGCAGATATATTAATAAATATAAAAGAAATAAAATAATTTAAAATAAATTAATAGCATTTGAAATGTTTCCACACTTGAAATGAGCATTAATGGCTGGCAGCAGCTCAGGCACATCAAAGGCTTCATTAACTCTGATATTTGGAACATTTAAAAACATGAAATCCTAAAAAAAAAAAAAAAAAAAAAAGCTGATGCAGCATTTAAAATATAGTATCACTGCAAGCTGCTTGAGCTGCTGGATTAGCAAAGCAAGGAAAAGTCTCTGTGCCAGAAAAATACACTTAGTCCTAATATTTTCATTTTATTTCACATACAAACCATCCAACAAAGTAATTCAAGTTATTTTAAGTTGTATTTTTATTTAGAGTAGGCAACAATTTTTATTTTCAAGGGCAGAAGGGAAGAAAATGACACAGAATTGAATTAAAAGATGCCAGCAGCAGTGGTGTTTAAAAATCAGAATTTAGGATTTTCTTTTCTGTACAAATATATATGTTTAGATTTGATAATGCATTTTTTTATACTTCTATTTCTGCATATGTGATTTTCTAAAAAAATCACTGAATTTTTTATATCATCCCTTCCTCCACAACCAGATTTAAAAGTTCCCTCTACAAAGGTTTTGTGGCAATAAAAATTTTGATTTTGAACAAAGGAGTCAAAGGACATTTTTTGCCTTCAGGACTAAAGATTCCCAGATTGAACAGATTTGCTGTTATTCCTTGTGGCAGGTAATTAATTCTAACCAAACCAAAAACCAAAAAAAAAAAAAAAAACAAACCCCAATTTTAATGTTAAACAGAACAGCTAAAAATCCTGAATTCCTTCAGAATTCTGCCTATGCATGAACTGAGGATGAATTCCAAATTTAAAAGATGTAACCACTCAAAATTTCAGCAAATACTTTTGGCCACTGCAGAATCACTGAAATTCCATTTATGTTCCACTCAGGCTAAACTGATTAAACTGATTCCAAGTGATTTGTGCTTTGATCCCTATTTTTATTTTTTTCCCCTTTTCTCTCCCATTTTTCCTAACAGACAAATATCATCAAAAGCCTCATCTCTTTGCCAGGTATTTTTCTGCACAGAAATTATTTCACTTTCTCCTCTTGGCACACTCACTTCCCCAAATTGATGCCAGATGATGAAATATGAATAACTTGGGCGTGCTGTGCAGAAAACAAAATTGGAAAAAAAATCCAAATTGCTGTGCCCAAAATCCTGCAGGAATATTTCTTCCCAAGGATTTTTAAATTTTGGGGAGGTTGAGCATTTTGAGATGTGTTTTCTGTGACATTTTCTTCCTCACAGCAGCACAGAATGCTGAGCTTACCCATTGGGAGTGCTTCCAACTTTGTCACAAATATCCATGATAAGCCCCCAGTCCTCACTGGTGTTGTATTCATTTGTAGCTTTTTCTGGAAAAAAAAAAAAGATTTATTAAGTGATTCATTTATTCAATTCAGATTCTATCAGTAGAATGGATCCCTAATTAATATTTCATGGATTTATGGAATTATTTAGGTTGGAAGAGACCTTAAAGCTCATCTTGTTCCAATCCCTGTAGAGAAATTCATTCTATAAATTAATTAATAAAGCTTAATGGTACTAATTTATAGCTTTTTCTGAAAAAAAGTAATTTATTAAGTGATTTATTTATTCAGTTCAGATTCTATCAGTAGAATGGATCCCTAATTAATATTTCATGGATTTATGGAATTATTTAGGTTGGAAGGGATCTTAAAGCTCATCTTGTTCCAATCCCTGTAGAGAAACTCATTCTATAAATTAATTAATAAGGCTTAATGATATTTATTTGTAGCTTTTTCTGAAAAAAAATTATTAAGTGATTTATTTATTCAGTTCAGATTCTATCAGTAGAATGGATCCCTAATTAATATTTCATGGATTTAGAGAATTATTTAGGTTGGAAGAGACCTTAAAGCTCATCTTGTTCCAATCCCTGTAGAGAAACTCATTCTATAAATTAATTAATAAAAGATTTATTAAGTGATTTATTTATTCAGTTTAGATTCTATCAACAGAGTGGATCCATAACTAATATTTCATGGATTTATGGAATTATTTGGGTTGGAAGAGACCTTAAAGCTCATCTTGTTCCAATCCCTGTAGAGAAACTCATTCTATAAATTTATTTTTTTCTGGGGGAAAAAAAAAAAAAAAAGATTTATTAAGTGACTTATTTATTCAGTTCAGATTCTATCAACAGAGTGGATCCATAACTAATATTTCATGGATTTATGGAATTATTTAGGTTGGAAGGGATCCTAAAGCTCATCTTGTTCCAATCCCTGTAGAGAAACTCATTCTATAAATTAATTAATAAAGCTTAATGATATTTATTTGTAGCTTTTTCTGAAAAAAAAAAAAAAAAATATTAAGTGATTCATTTATTCACTTCAGATTCCATCCATAGAACGGATCCCTAATTAATATTTCATGGATTTATGGAATTATTTAGGTTGGAAAGGACCTTAAAGCTCATCTTGTTCCACTCCCTGTACAGAAACTCATTCTATAAATTAATTAATAAGGCTTAATGATATTTATTTGTGTTTTTAAGTTTTAGTAGCCAGGTTGTTGTTATTTAAATGCCATGTAAATACTGCAGTTCAAGTTAATAAACAGCAAATTAAATATTTGATTGCATTTGCTGCTTCAAGATTAAGTTTTCACCAACTAAACTCAATTTTATTTTGGCTGCTCAGCAGAAAGATTTCCACAAAGGGAACACAAACAAAAAAAAAAAAAAAAAAGGAAATTTAGAATTTTGGCCATAATTCATCTTCACAAACTGGAAGTAAAATAAAATAAAAATAAGAATAAAAATAAGAATAAAATAGAATAAAATAAAATAAAATAAGAATAAAATAAAATAAAATAAGAATAAAATAAAATAAGAATAAAATAAAATAAAATAAAATAAAATAAAATAAAATAAAATAAAATAAAATAAAATAAAATAAAATAAAACAAAATAAAACAACGTTCCCAGCCCTCTCTAGCCAGGTTCATTGAATTATTAGATGGGAAATACACAGAAATAAGACCAAAAAAAGAGGGAATAACCCACTTTGAACCAAGCAAGGTGTGAGAATGTTCAAAATCTCCCATTTTTCCCAAGCCCAGCCTCACCTCTGCCCTTCTAAGCACAAACAACCTTCAAATTCCAAAACATTTTGTTATATATGTATATCTGTATTTTGTTATATATACTATTATTGTTCTTTCAGCCCTGAATTCCCTTGGGCCAGGCTCACCAGGTGAGAGCTGGGTGAAAAAAACAGAAATATATCAAAATACAACATTGTTTCCTCACCTGTGTCACTTTCTATGCAAGAAACAGAAAATGAAAATCTCTACTCAGAGATTCCAGCACAGAAAGTTTTTGTGCTAAACCAGGGCTTGTTTAGTTTTTTAAAATTTCAACTTTTTTTTTTGATGGCTTTGCCCATGAAGTGAGATCAACCATTGCCTGCACAGAAATAATTCAGATTTTACACAGAGCATGGGAGAAGTTTTCACAGTGAAAATTAAATATTTAAAAATATGGAGGGTTGCTCCATGTGCTGTTTTCCAGGAGATGAAGCAGAAATTTAATCCCACATGCCTTCCTTTGTCTGCCTGGCCTTTGTAGAGCCTAATTAGGGAATTCCAGCTTGGATTTAATTAGAGAGCATGGCCAGGATGAACCTGCAGCCCCACCTGGAATGATCCCTTCTCATGGTACTATTATATCCTAAAAAATTGGGTTCAAATAGATCCTTAAAATAACTTTTTGCAATATAAATTCAGTTCATTGAAAGTTTTTTTAAAATGCATTTTGTGCTTGAAAAGTGCTTTGTTTTATTGAGGCTTATAATCTGAAAAGGAAATAATCTCATTTGTCTGTCAAAAAAAACCCAAAAAAACATTATACCAGATGTTATATTCCAGAGCCTGGAAAAACCAAGATGAAAGTGAACAACTCTTAATTTATGTATAATATATATATTCTATTAAATTATAAATTTGTGTTCATAATATAAAATATATAAAATATCTTTCATAATAGAAAGAAAACCAATAACAGTGAGGCTGTGGTATATTAAAAATAATCAAGGTAGGATGAGGGAGCAGAGCAAAAAGAATCTCAAAAAAAAAGGAAAGAAACATCATAAAAATGCAGGCTCAGAATTTAGGAATTTTAAACAGTCTGAAAAATATTGTCCCCACAGATCAAGAAGAAAAGAAACACCCAAGCAATAGTAAGGAAAAAAAAGTCTAATTTGATTTTCTTCAAATATTAATAGTTGCAAGATTTTAACTTAAATGTTGAGGACAAGAATTATTGTGGACTAAGAAATAAAAGAAATATAAAATAAGAAGAGGAAGAGGAGGAAGAGGAGGAAGAGGAGGAAGAGGAGGAAGAGGAGGAAGAGGAGGAAGAGGAGGAAGAGGAGGAAGAGGAGGAAGAGGAGGAAGAGGAGGAAGAGGAGGAAGAGGAGGAAGAGAAGAGAAGAAGAAATAGAAGAAGAAATAGAAGAAGAAATAGAAGAAATAAATAGTAGAAAAACAAGAAATAGAAGAAAAACAAGAAATAGAAGAAGAAATAGAAATCACAAAAAATAAAAAAGGAAATACAACCCAAGGGAAATGTAAGCCCTTGGGGGCTGGATTAGGTAGGAAAAGGAACATTCCTTTTTCCCCACAGGTGTTCCAAGGAAAGAGCAGCTGTGGATGAAGAGGCAGCTGGATCTGCCCCAAAAAAGGCACCAAATTCCAAACTCAGCACCTCCCCAGACCATCCACACATGACAATCTGATATTTTGCAGGGTCTAATTTACAAGAGAATACTGATTTTTTTTTTTAAAGCTTCTAATGACAAAGTTTTCCTAGCAAGGGACTCTTAAGATTTAGCCCAAATAATTCAAGTTCCTATTCTGTTGCACTTGCTAAATTTTAATAAGTGATAATAATAAATTATAAATAATTAATATTAAATTAATTAAGAAAAAAATACACTGAGTAAGGTTGAAGAAAATGGAAGTGAACAGAGTCCCATTTTTGAAGTGGAGTCTTTGAAGCATTTAGGTTTGTTAAAGAATCCTTCAGAGTTAAAAAAAAAATCCACTTGTACAAATATATCAGCTTGAGCCACGTGAAATGTGAGTGTGGTAAAACAGCAAACTGCACCAGGGAATTGAAACTAGAAATAAAATAATAAATAAGTAATAAATAAAATATGAAACCAGCTCAACTTATACTGCAAACAAAACAGAGACTGTGTGGCAACAAGAGCACTTGGTCTCTTCCATTTTGGTTGTGACAAAAATCCCAGGAATGCTGAATTCTTCTCTTTCCTACATCCTAAGAAAAAGCTGAGCCCGGTGTTTTGCAGATTTCATTGCTTTTTTCAGTGCTGCCATTCAGAAGAGATGTTGTGTAACAAAAAAGTGACATGGAGCACGAGTTGAAGACAGCACAAGTCAGGGCAGGACACAAAACAAAACAACTGAGTCACTGTCTTCACCCCAAATCCAGGCAGGTTTTGTAATCACTGAATCACAGAATTTCACAGAATCTTCTCCTGAGCTGGAAAAGATCCACAAGGATCATCCAGTCCCACTCCTAGTCCTGCACAGACACCCCAACAGTCCCATCATGGTGTGACCAGTGTGGTTATAGAGAAGCTGGAAATCATCAATAAAAGGGTGAAAAGCAGCTGATCCTAGGGCAGCCACAATTCCCTGAATCCCTGCAAACTCAGCAGCACCACGGCAAGGGCAGGAGGCACAGAGACCCCTCAGACAGGCTGGGAAAGCTGGGAAAATTCAGGAGTCAGAGGAAAATGGGACACAAAACATTCCTTGATGCTGCTGAGGGTGAGGGGGAGAGAGGGACCCATTGATGTTTTCCTGGAAAGATGTGTCAGGAGCAGCCAGGCATCCCTGGAGCTGCAATAGGAATTACAGGATTATTTTGGTTGGAAAAGCTCTCCCAGCCCATGGAGTGCCAGCTGTGCCCAATGCCCACCTTGTTCCCTGAGTGCCACCCCCAGGAATTCCGGGACACTCCAGGGATGGGGATCCAAACCTCCCTGGGCACTTCCAATCCCTGAGCCCCCTTTCCATGGGGAAATTCCTGCTGATTCCACCCTGAGCCTCCCCTGGGGCCGTTCCCTCTCCTCCTGTCCCTGTTCCCTGGAGCAGATCCCAAATCCCCCCGGCTGTGCCCTCCTGGCAGGGAATTCCAGAGAGGGAAAAGATCCCTCGGGATCCTCCTTTGCTCCAGCCTGAGCCCCTTCCCATTTCCCCAGGAATTCTCCAGCCCCTTCCCCATTTCCCTCAGGAATTCTCCAGCCCCTTCCCATTTCCCTCAGGAATTCTCCAGTCCCTTTCCCATTTCCCCAGGAATTCTCCAGTCCCTTCCCATTTCCTCAGGAATTCTCCAGCCCTTCCCCATTTCCTCAGGAATTCTCCAGCCCCTTTCCCATTTCCCTCAGGAATTCTCCAGCCCTTTCCCATTTCCTCAGGAATTCCGCTCTCCGCTTGTCCTGGCTGCACCCAGCCCTCAGGCCCCTGGCCCGGTGTGAAAATCAAGACTGGAAGCACACTCAGGCATTGTGAGAAAGTTTGGGGAGGGCTCTGCTGGCAGAGCTTGTCCCTCCTGGTCCTCCTTGCTCCAGGCTGGCCCTTCCCATTTCCCTACAGAATTCTCCAGCCCTTCCCTTTCCCTCAGGAATCTCTCCAGGCCCTTGCATTTCCTCAGGAATTCTCCAGCCCTTCCCTTCCTCAGGCAATTCCAGACCCTCAGGTCCTCTGAACCCTGGCTCTCCCAGCAGTGCGAGCCTCAGGCTGGGCTCTGCCCTGGGGCTAGCACAGGGGGCTGGCACAGCCCAGGGGCCTAGCCACCGGTGGGCACACTGGTGTAGCCGCTGTCCAGGCCTTTCCCAGCTCCAGACATCTCCCGCCCGGACTCCAGGCTCGTGTGGCCCAGGGGCAGCCGGCACTGCCTGTGGCTGCACCACGACTCATCCCGCCCTCCAGCACGGCCACAGCCCACCCAGCCCGGTGGGAACTCGGTGTTGTTCCTGAATTTGCCCACGGAACACTCGATCCCCTCCTCCAGATCACCGAGCGAGATATCAAACAGGACTGGGCCCAACTCTGGGGGCCCCAGCGGCAGGGCGAGGGAGAGCCGGGAGAGGAACAGGAGAGGAAAAGAGGAGGAAAAGGAGAAGGAAAGACAAGGAGAAAAAGGAAGAGGAAGAAGAGGAGGAAGAGGAGAGGACAGGGGACGAAGAGGCCGCCCCGCCAGGCCCAGCCCCGCCCGCCGCCTCGGCGCTCACCCACGTCCTGCTCGAAGGGGTTGGTGGCGAAGAGCGGCATCTCGGCCCGCGGTGCCGCCGCTGCCCCGCACCCGGACCCGGACCCGCACACCCGGCCGGAGCCGCCACCGCGCCCGCCCGCCTCGGCCCGCTCGGGGCGCGGGGCTGCCCGCCGCGCCTGACCGCCCCGCGCGGCGAGCGCCGCGGCCGCAGCGCCGCGATCCGCCGAGAAGCGGCCGGGAGGGTAACGGCCGAGCGGCCCCGCGGGACGGGGGAACAGGGCAGGCGGCGGCTCCAGGAGCGCGGCGGCGGCAGCAGGCAGTGCTCGGGGCAGCCCCGGCGCGGGGGCCTCGCGGGGCCTCGCTGGTGGGGAGGCGGGAACGGGGCGGGGACACTGCGGACGCCCGTGACGTCAGGACGGCGCGGTGACGTCACTCGCCGCCATGTTGCGGCGGTGGCTGAGGGGGAGAGCGCGGGCGGCTCGGGTTGTCCTCGGCAGAACCGAAATTAAAGTGTTCTGAGGGCACAAATGGCGTCTTCTCCGTGGGTGTGAGGGCGGGGAGTGCGGCTGCGGGACAGCTGCGGCTGAGGGGATGGTGGGTGAGCAGTTCGTCATGACATCTCAAGAGTTAAAAAATCAAATCAAAATAGTTAACAATTGAAAATACTGAAGAGTTTTCCCAGAGAGCTGCAGGGAGAAGGGGGTTATGAAGCAGAGTCCCGCCTGATTGCTGTCAAACGTGGAATATGTAAAACTTTTCTTCGGGAAGGATGTTCTTTGATGTTTGATCTTTGTAGCTTCCAAACCAAATAAACAAGAAGGGCGATGGAATCGGTGAAACAGAGCAGCCAAGAGCTCCGAGTGATGTGCAGGTGTCGGAAAAACAAATTACTGGTGGGTGGAACTGCCTGGTTAAATTCAGGGCTTGCTCCCTTCACTGGTGTCTATCGCTGAACAATGTTCGGGAGGAAGGATTTGCACTGGAACGGGATCCAGGGAATGCAGGATTGCCACAAAGAGACCTGGCAGAACCCCCAAGGCGAGGAAAATCCAACAAACCTCCTTCAACTGTGCTTAAATCTGGGTAAAAGGGAGTTCTGGCAATGGAGGAAGATCACAACGTGACCCCAGACAGGAGAGGGACTGGGCATGGGGTTAATTAACATGAGAGAATCATTAACCAACAGAAGAGAGAACACTAATTAATAACTGGTCAAGGAGATGAGGGATAAGGGGTTCTGGTGGGATGGGACATTGTTGGGGACATTCCATAGGGAACGTGGAAGGGAGGGATGGCTCAGTGACAGGACAGATTTTTGGGATGTGGCTTCCCAAAAATCCCCTTTATGGGCACACCTGAGCACCACCTGTCCCATCCCTGCTGTGGGATCAGCAGGAGCTGCAGGTCCTTCCTCCTCTGAGGAATAACACACTTATCTCTTATTAAATACCTATTATTAATTGTTGTTTAGAATAGACTCAACAAGGTAAAGGCCTTGTCAAGCCTGTTAAGGGGGAAATGATGCCTTAAGTTTTTTCCTATTTTTTATTGCATTGGTGTGTAACTCTGAGCTCCACACAGAGTGTTCCAAGTTCTCCTCCCAGCTCAGTCACACAAACCAATCCTGTGCCAGCCCCAGAACCAAAAATGCAAACAGAGAGAATTGAGGAGAGAACCTGGGAGGGTGGGACTGCAGAACCTGGAGCTGGGATTGGGAAATGAACCCCAGTGTGGGAATGGACCCAAATTTATAAAACTGAGAACTCAGGGCTTGGAGTCCTTGCTGGGCTCTGCACTGCCCAAGGTGAATCCTTTAAGGGTTTTTAATAAATCCCTGCTTTATTCCTTTAACTCTGTTCAGCCTCTCCAGACATCATGGGTGAACTCAGATGGGTGAGGAATTGCACCAGCCCCACATTTTGGAATTCAGCCTTTGGAATCTGCACAGTCACCCATCTCAGAGTGAGCCTTAGTCACTGTCCTGATGGAGTCACTGCATTACTCACTGCCTATTTCTGAGTTATTCCCAAAGAACTTCTGGGAAGTGCAGCAGCACCGTGCCTGATTCTGGGACAAGGGCAAGAATTTTTCAGTCCAACACAAATCATTGTAGGATTCCTAAAAGCTTCCTGTATGATTCAGTGATACTTCCCTGCCCACTCACCTCCAATTTCAGGGGTCACATTCCTTTCCTCAGCTGTAATACCAAAGTGTAAGACTTAGAGATACCTAAGTTTCACTTGCATGTGTGCAAACAATATTTTTTAGCATATTTTATACAGAGTTTTAATTCTTACATTGCAATTAAATTGAATTATACATTTGGATAGTTATTATTAATAATAATTATTAAAATTTGATTTGAAGAACACACCGATCTTCCTTCAAAAATGAAAAATAATTTTTTTTTTTTTAATGAAGACAGTTCATATTTTTTGAGCGTTTTCCACATCAAAACAGTGGGGTTTAAATCAGCTGTAATGGCCTGGGGTTATCAAAGCTTTGGCGGGTTTTTTGATTCTGAAATTCCAGGAAATCATCAAGGTTGGAGGAGACCTTTAAGATGGAATGGCTGGACTGTGGCTGAGGAGGTGTGGAGGTGCAATTAGTGGGTTTCATGGCTGGCAGTTCCACTTCCCTCCCGCCTTCCAGGCGCTCCGCATTTCCCAGCATTTTCCTGCCTGCAGGTGGCACAGCTGCCTCACATTCCCGGCCACCGTTTATTTTGCCATCCCGAGCTGCTGGAAATCACCTCCTGCCAGATTTTTGAGGCAAAATGGAGACACTTTCCCGAGGTCTAAATTCACTAATTGCATCGAAACTTCTAATTTCATTTAATGAATGCAAGCGAGCACGGCATTAAGTGCTTTAATTGCCTTTAAAAGGGAAGGATGGAGCCATTAGTGCAGGAAGGCACCCAACACTGATGTTGTCTGGCCGAGGTGGGAATTTGTAATGGATCCTGGTTCATTCCAGACATGTAATTCCAGAGGTTTGGCTTTTGTGAGCTCCACACATCCCACGTGGTGCAGCACTCACAGCAGCTGGGCCTGGAAATGCAGGGATGGCTCCTCCATTCCCACTGGTTTTGTCACCTCAAATCAAGTGACACTCATCTCCCTGGAGCTTTGCTCCTTTTGGTCTTTTTTTTTTTTTTTTTTTTTTTTTTTTTTTGTCCTTTTGGTGGGACAAAGCATCCAAAACCAGCTGGAAAGGAAGGATTGAGTCTGAGCCTTGCAGGTTCAAGCACTCTTGGAGAACATCCAGTCCAGGAGCACCTACAGAGCTCCAGCTCTGCGTGACACCACAGCCAAAGCCACAATTCCCAAAGGAAGAACCCCAGAGGAAATGGTAAAATCAACAATAACAACACGGAAGGGAAAAGAGAATTAGAGGCACTGCTATCCCAAGTCGTGGAGGAACAAACTATTCCTTAAGGAGAACAAGAAGCTGGAGAGGAGGACAGAAAAATGATATAAAAATAATCAGTTTCCAATCATGTTTTTCCAGACTCTGGATCTGGGAATCTCTTTCTCCCTGTCCTTGATCCCATTATGCACCGTGTCCATATATCCCTGATGGATCTGGGGGGTTTGTAGGAAATCTTTGCTCCCCCCTCCTCCCTGCCCTGTCCCACATCCAGGGGCCAACTCAGCTTTCCCAGTTTCTTTGTTACAAAATGTTGTCATAATATTTAATCCCCAGCCTTTGCCTCGGCAGCAGCTGTTTGAAAGGACAATTTATATTCCCCAAAGTGCTTTGAAAACCCTCGGGAAGCTCCCAGGAAGCTTTTTCCTGGTGCACAGAAGCAGCTTGTCCAGGCTTCCAGCTTTGTTTTGTGTCTGGCTGGATCCTCTGGATTCCTCCAGCTGCCCTCTCGTTTACTTTGTGGTTTGCTGGAATATTTGTTCCCTGTTTTTTTTTGGTTTTTTTACTCCGTGTGGGAGTCACGCGGCCCCGGAACGGGTGAAACAGAGAAACGCTGAAAGTGATTCCCCAGAAATCATTCCAAGGTGGGAGCAGGAGCTGCTGTGGTGTCCCTGTGAGGTGAGAAACCCACCCTTTAGAGTGACAATATAAAATATACACTCCCAAACCCTTGAAAGGGCTTTACAGCTGTGCTCAGCAGCTGGACACGCTTTGTCCATACTCCTGCAGGAGAAGCAGGGCTGGGCTGTGTTAAAAACCCCCTTCAGTGCTCCCACAGCCTGGTGCCACTGCAGTGAGCATCTTAAAGCTTTGACTCATTATTGCTCAGCTCCCCTGGGCTCTTCTCCCTCAGCTCAGCTGCTCCAGTTTCCTCATGGAAGCGTCTCCGACGCTTTTCCACGCGTGGCTGTTGGGAGCAAGCTGGTGTTCACAGGAATTCATTTGGGTTTTTTAATCACACTTTGTTTTCTTGTTGTTACACGATGGGATTCCTCTTCCTTACATTAGCTTTCATAGTAGAAATGGATCCTAGATTTTCCCCTCTTCCATGGAATTCCCCCAAATGCACAGAGACAATTCCAGTGGAGCACCTGGTGAGTGGACACTGCCTGGGAGTTTTGGCATCTCCTAAAAAACCTGCTGGTGGTGCCAGAGGGGTGAGGGGCTCCTTCTGGAGCAGCCAGAAGATCCCACATTTATTTCCCTGTGCACTGGGAAGTGTTTGGGAGTGCTGCAGCTCCTCGATCCACAGCTCTTCACTCCTTATTTCCAGTAGGGAACTCTGGGAAGAGTCACAGCATCCCAGGCTGGTTTGGGTTGGAAGGAACCTTAAATCCCATCCCTGCAGGGACACCTGCATGCTCCAAGCCCCATCCATAATATAATATAATATAATATAATATAATATAATATAATATAATATAATATAATATAATATAATATAATATAATATAATATAATATAATATAATATAATATAATATAATATAATATAATAATATAATATAATATATATGATAAAATAATAATATGATAAAATAATAATATAATAATACAATAATATAATAATACAATAATACAATAATGTAATAATATAATAATGTAATAATATAAGCTGGTTCCAATAGTAAAAAGTGCAAAGTTTATTATCAAACACTCCCCTTGCTCCCCCACATCCTCCATGCAGATTGTGTTGTCTACAATAAACAGAAGAATTTTACTCTTTTACTCTTTGGTCGTTTCTAACTAGCTAAAATAGAAAAGCTCCCCAAACTTTGGTGGTTTTTTTTGGTTTTTTGGGGGTTTTTTGTTTTTTTTTTTTTGTTTTTTTTTTTTGTTTTGTTTTTTTTTTTTGTTTGTTTGTTTGTTTGTTTTTGTTTTTTGTTTTTTTTTTTTTTGCTTAAAATTATTCAAACCTACTCTAAACTAAAATCTCCAAAAAACCACCAGGAGCTTGCACCTGTAACCCACCAGGCCTGGCCTGGGTCATGGCATTTCCCAGCACCAGAGGAACTAAAAACAAACTAAAGTCAAACTACAACCCACAAAAAACCTCTTCTAAATTTATCATCTCTTCAAAGCAGCGAAAAGTTTTGCTGTTTAATACTGTTCATTTTTGTGCTGGGAAGTGCTTTGCCTGTTAAATAAACAGTTTTTTTTCCACTTCTGTCCAAAAAATATTTCCCCAAACTAGTTGGAAAAAAACCTGCTTAAATCTAAAAAAAAAAAAAAACAAAAAACCTCCCTGTCCCCAGGAGCAGCCTGTGCTTTGGGCTGTTGGCCTGGGAATTCTGCTGCCCCCAGGGCTCCCTTCCAGAGGGGCTCCTGGAGGTGATGAGGAGCAGAAACCCCCTCTGCTGCCAGCTCTGTCCCACCCTCAGCAGGACCCTGGGGTGCTCCAGGTGTGAGGATGGAGGAGTGTTGTGGTACCCAGATGGGATGCCAGCATCAGCAATGCTTCAGGATCAGCAATGCTCCAGGATCAGCAATGCTCCAGGATCAGTAATTCCAGTGTCCGTGTCCCTCTCCCAGGATCAGTAATTCCAGAGTGTCCCTGTCCAAGGATCAGCAATGCTCCAGCATCAGCAATGCCCCAGGATCAGTAATTCCAGTGTCCCTGTCCCAGGATCAGTAATTCCAGACTGTCCCTGCCCCAGGATCAGTAATTCCAGTGTCCCTGTCCCAGGATCAGTAATTCCAGTGTCCCTGTCCCAGGATCAGCAATGTCCCAGGATCAGTAATTCCAGTGTCCCTGCCCCAGGATCAGCAATTCCAGAGTATCCCTGTCCCAGGATCAGTAATTCCAGGGTGTCCCTGTCCCAGGATCAGCAATTCCAGTCCCAGGATCAGTGATGTCCCAGGATCAGCAATTCCAGGGTGTCCCTGTCCCAGGATCAGTGATGTCCCAGGATCAGCAATTCCAGAGTGTCCCTGTCCCAGGATCAGTAATTCCAGGGTGTCCCTGTCCCAGGATCAGTGATGTCCCAGAATCAGTAATTCCAGAGTATCCCTGTCCCAGGATCAGCAATTCCAGAGTGTCCCTGTCCCAGGATCAGTGACCCTCTGTTGGTACCATTTGCCCTCAGTGCTGCATCAGAGAAGTTTCCCCGAATTTCCCATTCTAAGAGCATTTTAATGAAAATGTTCCTTCCAGTTCCCTCCTCTCCCCGTTTTTTTAATGCATTTCAGAGCTGCCCCAGTGTGAGTGGAAGGAAACTCCCCAGGTCTGCAGGAGCTGCCCTCTGCCGAGCAAACCCGGGCCAGCCCTGCTCCCAGTCCCCACCAGTCAGACCAGTAGGATTGGAGAGGCCCTGCCCCAGTGCTTGTGGCTTCATTCATGTTTATAAACTACCCTGAGATCTGAGAAAAAGGATTTACAAGTGCAAAATAATAAGTTGCCAAACAGTTTCTAACCTCATAAACAGGTAATTTTAAATTCAAGGAGACACAGAGGAGGGCAAGATCACACAAGTGGGCTGGGAGCAGCTTCCACCACCCATCCTGCACAATTCCCTCCACTGCTGCAAGCCCAGCCCCGTGGTTAGTCACAAATGGAGAAAAAAAAAAAGCCTTTCTAAAGATATTTTTACATTCTAAAAAAAGGGAAACTCGTTTGTTTTGAGCTGGCCTCCTCCTCCTTTTGTTTGTCCCTTTGTGCTGGGTTCAGGCAGCGTTGGGGAAAAGCTCCCTGGCAATGCTGAGATGTGGGAATCCATTCAGCTGGGCTCCCCTCTGCTCCTTTCTGTCCCACTCACCACAGCCCCCTGTTTGTTGTGGGGCCACTCTGCAGCACAAAATGCAAACTATTGTGCAGCTGAGCTGGGATGGCAGGCTTGGGGAAAGCTGGGATTTGGGATTGCTGGGCAGCCTGGGAGCCAGAGCCCACGGGGGAATGCTGAGCTGGGAGGAAAGTCAGGAGTCACTCCTGTGCAAACTGGGGGATTCATTAGAGTGAATTTTGCTGTGAAGTGAAACTGGAGCTGCTCCATCCCTGGGAGTGCTTCAGGCCAGGCTGGATGGGGATGGGAAAAACTGGGATAGTGGAAGGGTCCATGGGGTGGGATAATGGGATGGGATGGGATGGGATGAGATGGGATGGGATGGGATGGGATGGGATGGGATGGGATGGGATGGGATGGGATGGGGATGGGATGGGATGGGATGGGATGGGATTGATGGGATGGGATGGGATGGGATCAGATGGGATGGGATGGGATGGGATGGGATCAATGGGATGGGATGGGATGGGATGGGATGGGGGATGGGATGGGATGGGGATGGGATGGGATGGGATGGGATGGGATGGGATGGGATGGGATCAATGGGATGGGATGGGATGGGATGGGATGGGATGGGATGGGATCAATGGGATGGGATGGGATGGGATGGGATGGGATGGGATGGGATCAATGGGATGGGATGGGATGGGATGGGATGGGATGGGATGGGATGGGATGGGATGGGATGGGATGGGATGGGATGGGATAGGATGGGATGGGATCAATGGGATGGGATGGGATGGGATGGGATGGGATGGGATGAATGGGATGGGATCAATGGGATGGGATCAATGGGATGGGATGGGATGGGATCAATGGGATGGGATGGGATGGGATGGGATCATGGGATGGGATGGGATCAATGGGATCACTGAGATCACTGGGATCACTGGGATGGGCTTTAATGTCCCTTCCAACCCCAAGCACTCTGGAATTTTCTGATAGCCACATCCTGCTCTCCTGGCCACCCTGGGCTTCCCCATGCTGGCAACAGCTCACCCTCAGCCCAATTCCTTCACCCATTCATTTCCCCTCCGTGGGCTGCTGCTCCCTGAGTTTTCCACCCTGCAAGAAGCAGCTTGTGGAGCATTCCAGAGCCTGCCCCCAGCCCTGCCAGGACCCCTCCAGCACAGCTGTGGGGCTGCAGCTGCCCTGGCTGCTCCTCAGCAGGGCTGGGAGGTGTCCCTGGCTCTCCTCAGCAAGGAGCAGGCTGCTCTCCAACCTGGAGGATGTGCTGTTTCATATTTGAACAGAAGGCATCATAATTCCAGCTCAGTGTGATGAACCAGCTCTGATGAGAGCTTGTGTCACTGTTCCTGCCCCATCCTCAGGGCTGGATGCTGGGAATCTGCTGGATCCCACAATCCTGGGGGTTGAGCTTTCTGTGACCCCCAGGAGAACACTGCTTTTGACCTGTCAAAATTTGAGTGATAAAGCTAAAACCACTGGTGTGTAGTAAAATAGAAGTGTGTGCTTTCACACAGTAAAAAGTTTTAAATTTGAGGTTTTTATAGTATAAAAATGAGACAGTATAGAGAATTTTGAGTGTTGTCTCTTTTGGTGTTCATCTTCTTCTTCATGAATTTCACATGGTAGTTTCTAGTTGGTCAGTGTCACACTAAGAGTCACAGAAATTTAGTTATTAGGTTAAAAGTATAATTAATATTGGTGTTCATTCTCTATTGGAGTGTTTAGCTTTAAGAGACCTTGTAACAGCTGCATCTTGCTCCATTTTCCTCCCTTCTAGCAAGTAGCTGGAAGTGCTGTCAAACACTTTGGGCTTTCTGATAAAATTTAATAAACAACCAAACCCCAACACACACACACAAAAAAATGCATTTCCATCATGTGTTTGTTAATCCTAGCTCTAAGTGAAAGCAAACAAAAACCAAAACAAAATTAAGACAAACCACTAATGAAGTGGTGCAGAAGTGCAGCAGGGATGGAGAGGAGCTGGCAAATCCTGGGGGCTGCAGCCAGCCCTGACACCCCATCAGGCCAGGGGCCAAAAGCACAAATCTGCTGCTTTGGCCACTGGCAACTTTCATTTTTCTGCAGAAAAGCCTTCTGGTGTTTGTTAAAAAAGAGAGAGGAAAAAAAAAAAAAGCAGAAGGAAGAGGGCCAAGGGGTTTGAGGAGCTGTGTAAATATAAAAAATAAAATAAAATAAATAAAATAAATATAAAAAATAAAATAAAATAAATAAAATAAATATAAAATCATAATTTTATGTTTATGACATCATAAAATGATGACATTTTGTTGATGTCATCAGAAAGGAAAGGGCAGAGCTTTGAAGCTGCTCCTGAGCAAGCAGAGCTGTGGTGCTGCTGGGTTTGCACCTTCCCAGAGCTCAGCATCCCACAGGCTCCTCCAGCCCAGGCTGCTGACCCCTCAGGGAGCTGATGGGTTTTTATCTTCAATATAGAAACAACAAGAATCTTCATCTTTCTCTCCCCCAAGTGTTTGTTGTGCTCCAGCTTCTTCCTGTGTGGTGGAATGCCACAGGAAATCCAAGCAATCCACTCTTGGCTGTCCCCAAGCCACATCCTCCTGCTCTGACACCTCCTCCAGCTACCAGCCCTTGTAAACTGATTTTTAAAAACATTTTACTGTGTTCTGGAGCATTAAGCCCTGAGGTGATTCTGTTCTAATTCTATAATTCACTGGTATTTTGGTATGGTAGATTTTATTCTCTGTTTCCTGAGCCATCCTCCATTCTCCCTGCTCCAATCTCAAGCCAGGGAGCAAAACTCCCAGAGACTGCAATCCTGCACTCCTCTCCTGGCTCAGCTTTATTTCCAAGTGAATCCAAGCTGGATTGTATTCCCAGGAAAAGAAAAAGTGTGGAAAGGCCAGCTGGGGGCTTTCCCTGCTGCTGCCCTAGCCCTGGTTCAGGAGAGGGGAGAAGGTTTCTCTGTGCTGCCACTGCCACAGAAAGTGTGGATGTGTAAAAACCTGATCTAGACATGTTGGCATTGTCAAAAAATTCCTGTTTAACCACTCTGGTTAAAGCCTGCATGGGTCATTTGAATACCTGTACCTCCACCTCCCTGCCTCTCACTCCTGGGGAAACTCCAGCTGTTCTCTCTTGCCAGATTTTTGGGAAAATCGAGGAATCCTGGGATGGTTTGGGTTGGGAGGGAGCTCAAGGTCATGGCAGGGACACCTCCCTCTGTCCCAGGTGCTGCAGTTCCTGTCCTGGGACACTCCAGGGATGAGGAATCCACAACTCTGTGGGCACAGGTGACTCTGAGGAGGAATTGAGTTTGGGATTGAAATTCCAGCAGTTTCTCCGTGTTTAGAAAGATGTTTTTCCATTGCTGCTGCAGGAATCAACTGCCCTGGGGCTGCCCTGGGGACACTGAGTGAGTCTGGGAGGGGAGGAGAGGAGAGGAGAGGAGAGGAGAGGAGAGGAGAGGAGAGGAGAGGAGAGGAGAGGAGAGGAGAGGAGAGGAGAGGAGAGGAGAGGAGAGGAGAGGAGAGAGGAGAGGAGAGGAGAGAGAGAGGAGGAGAGGAGAGGAGAGGAGAGGAGAGGAGAGGAGAGAGGGAGGAGGAGAGGAGAGGAGAGGAGAGGAGAGGAGGTGGTGCCTGTTGGGCTGACCAGGATCTGCTGTAGGAACTCCCAAAAATGAACAGCAAAAAGAATGTCACTGGCTGCATTCTACATCTGTTACATCTCAGGATAATTTATTTTAACCTCTGAAGAGCCAAGGGAAAATATGTGAAGGAGATGGAGACGTGCCAGTATTTCCAGTTCGTTACAAGCAAAGAACTGTTGCTTGTAGCACTTTTTTGGAGCAGAGAGCAGTCTGGTTTTAAATCCCTCAAGCAATGAGGAATCACATCCCCACCAATGGAAATGGTTCTTCAGCGAAGAGTTGACTAATTAAAAGAGTTTCAGTTTGAAATTCAGTCTGAATTTCCTCCCTTTACATAATGCTCTGTCTGCACTGCTGCATCCCTGCAGGGAGGTCACCCAAAAGCTTTTCCTGCTCTCAGGGAGTGAAGGCTGAGCTGGAGGATTTGGGATGCAGGGAAGGGACAATGGGAGCTGGGACTGTCCTGCAGGATGCTCAGGCCTCTGGGCTTTGGGGATTTTCTTTCCTGCTGAAAGGCAGTGCTGCAGAGAGGATGGGCAGATCTGAATTTGGGGGACTGGAGATGGTGGCACCCTGAGAGGTGACAGCTGTGCCCTCTGAGCCCACAAAACCCAAAAGAACCAAACCTGCCCCTTTCCCAGCTGCAGGTTTTGCTGTTGAGCAGCGCTTGGAGCAGGAGCCCAGCACAGCCCTGGGGACCCAGCTGCACAAAAAGGGCTCTTCCTCCATGTTCAATGTGCCTGGGAGAAGGGACACTGAAGGATTTGGGGACAGAGGGACATCCCCAGCTGGGCAGGTTTGCCTGCTGTGAGCTGAGCTGAGCCAACCCCGAGCACAAGGAGCAGAGCAGCCGTGCCTGCAGACAGCACTGGGGAAGCAGATATGGGTGAGTGTTACCAAGATTAGGGCTTAATTAAATTCCTGCAGGATTTTTTGGGTCTTCATAAATTTCCTTTGAGCTCCCTGCCAGCTGGGATGTGCTCGCTGGCTCTGGGATATGAAAGCGAGCCTTGTTGTGTTTTGCAAATATATTT
Organism: Muscicapa striata striata; assembly: GCA_030060385.1. Classification (NCBI taxonomy): domain Eukaryota; kingdom Metazoa; phylum Chordata; class Aves; order Passeriformes; family Muscicapidae; genus Muscicapa; species Muscicapa striata. The sequence goes on from JAREIS010000351.1 coordinate 708,575, forward strand.
TATAATGCATGTAAGTGCTGACTATGCAAAAGTCTCCCAGGTTTCCACGATTAACAAAATTACAAAAGCACAAAGGGTAGCAGTTCTTCTTGTTTTCGACTATCCCTTAAAAACAAGAGATGGATCAAAGTGTGCTGTGATTAAGTTCATTAATCACACCCACACCGTGAAAAACCATCGACTCCTCTGAACCCTTCTCCCAGAGGGAGGAGCTGGCCAGGGCGGGTTCTGCCCTGGGCTGGCTGTTTATTTACTTGTTTTTCCCCAGCCAGGCCCTGGCTGGGGTGGCATGGCCAGGGGGCAGGGATGTCTGTGGCCAGGAGCAGATCCCTGCACAGAAATCTCAACCCACTTGGAAGTAAATCCCTCACAGCAGGGATTGGGCTGCACAGGCACGGGGATATCAGAGGATGGATGGGCAGCAGGGCACTGGAAGAGCCCTGCAGGCTGGGATTCCCTCTCTGTGCTCCTCCAGGGTTTGTGTCTTCCTTGCTTTTGATGCCTGTCAGCATTCCTTGCTCAGCAGAGCCTGGCTGACCCAGCACTCAGAGCTTTTCTCTGTGCTGTGAGAGCTCAGCCCCCCCAGCATCCCCCTGCTCTGAAATGCTGTCAGTGTGTTCCCAGGGAGCTCAGAGCAGCCTGGGCACACTGGTGTTAAAGCATTCAGAAAATCCAGCAGCAAAGTGGCAGAGATGTTCCCAGGCTGGAGCAGAGGGATGCAGCTCACACATCCTGGCCACAGAGCCATCCCTGAGGCACCTGTGCTTGTGCTTCTCCAAGGGATGGAGCTGCAGGAAATCACCCCAAGCCTCGTGGGACACAGGTGTCACCTGCTGGGGGTGGCAAAAAGCAGCTTTTGGCAATGCCTGCTGCTGAGGTGGGCACTGAGAGGGCCTTGTGCTCCCTGTCCTGCAGACACAGAGGGACTGGGGGACCCCTGGGCATTTAGGATTTTCTGTGCTGACAGGCACTGACCCCCAGGAGAACTCTGCTTTTCACCTGAGGACATGGAAAAACTTCCAAATTGAATGATGGAGTCCTAAGGGGTAAAGTCTGTGCTAAGAGCTTTCAGTGTAGAGTCTCAAATAGAAGTAAAGTCCCAATTAAAAGTAAAGTCCCAATTAGAAGTGAAGTCCCAATTAGAAGTGAAGTCCCAATTAGAAGTAAAGTCCCGATTAGAAGTAAAGTCCTGATTAGAAGTAAAGTCCTGATTAGAAGAGCTGCAGCCTGAAGCAGTAGAAGCTCAGAGTCCTGAGCAGAGGCAGAAACTCCCTGACCTTTCTTCTTCTGTTCTTTTCTCCTCCTTCCTTTCCATGGCTGTGCAGTTTGAATAGAAGTGTGAAATATCACATGGTGGAAAAACTTAGAGTTTAAAGTTTTGGAATATAGTAATAAATATAAAGCAAGATGGAAGCTTTAGGGCAGAGGTTTGTCCTTCTTCACCTTCTTCTTCATGAGTTTGGGTGATATTGTGGGATTGGATTAAAAAGTTCTCATTGTGGGCCATGAGTGGTTGGTTATTGGGTTAAAAGTAAAAATAATTTAGGTGGCATTTCCTAATTGGGCAGTTTACCCTTAAAAAGTCTTGTAGAGAGAAAAATAAAGCTCCATCCCACGTGGAGCAGGCTGTCACCTCTGCCACATCCAAAACTGTGTTTTGAAAAGTTTTGAATGTTTGCTGCTTCACAGGCCCAGTCCTTGTGAAGACTGTGAGGATGATGATTTTGTCCATGCTGGAAGAATTTCTCCAGCTCATGCCCACAGGTTTAACCAGCAGCAGGGATGAAAACACCCAGCTCTGGGTGGGTTTGCACCCAACTGCAGAGGGAGGATGTGCTGTGGCATTGCACCACTGCCACCCCACTGCATCAGCTGCAAATGAAACGAAATGAAAATCCTTGGCAGGGATTTTTATAAATCTGCCTGGCAGCAAGGGCCAGAGTGCAGCAGGGAAAGGGTTATAGGGATAAGCCAGCAGCTCCACGTGGAACAAAGCTGGCATTTCAGGGCCAAGACAATGGATTGTTATTTTCTGCCTTCATTTCAGCCCTGCAGTTGGCACCGAGGCTGAGGTCACCCACCCAGTCGTGCACTGCAGCATCTCTGTTCTGGCCAGCAGGGAGAGGCAAACAAAGAGGAGCTGAGTCGGCAATCAGGGATGGCCACAGCTCTGTGGAACAGCTCTGAGCTCAGGGCACTGCAAATCCCCCTGAATAAGCGTTTTCTCTGCCTCACATCCGAGCCCTTTGCATGGCCACTGGTCACACTCAATCCCTGCCCCGCATCCCAGGCAGTAATTGCTGCCCTGGCCTGCTTTTGTGGCTCACTGATATGATTTGCAATGCAAGCATGCAGGCTGCAGCCACTGCTCTCAGCTGGAAATATTTGCTCTAGCAACAGCTCCATTTCCTTTGAAGCATTTCAAAAAGGTGGCAGCTCTGAGGTGGAGGCACCTGCGGGCACGTGGCTTAAACACACACACAGCACGGCTGGGCTTAGGCTGGGCTTTGTGCCGGCCTTAGGCTGGGCTTTGTGCCGGGCAGGGGAGAGGCTCAATTTGTCACCCTGGCCTGTTTTCTGGGAAATGAGCTCTAATTGTGTTACCAGTGACTGGGAAACCTGAGCTCTCTGCTCTGCAGTGGAGCTGCGAGTTCCTCTGCTCGTGAGCCTGAGCTTCAGACAGGGAATCCCAGACTGGCCTGGGCTGGGAGGGATTTAAACCCCATCCCAATCCAGCCCTGTCCAGCCTGGCCTTGGACATTTCCAGGGATCCAGGGGCAGCCACAACTTCTCTGGGAATTCCAGCCCAGCCAGGAATTCCCAATTTCCCAATTTCCCAATATCCCAATATCCCAATATCCCAACTCCCAGTATCCCAATATCCCAATATCCAAATTCCTAATATTCCAATATCCCAATATCCCAATGGCCCAATAGCCCAATAGCCCAATTCCCAGTATCTCGATATTCCAATATCCCAATATCCTAATGGCCCAGTATCCCAATATCCGAATATCCCAATATCCCAATATCCCAATATCCCAATTCCCAATATCCCAATATCCCAATATCCCAATATCCCAATATCCCAGTATCCATCCCATTCCTCTGGCAGTGGGAGCCATTCCCTGTGTCCTGTCCCTCCACCCCTTGTCCCAAATCCCTCCCCAGCTCTCCTGGAGCCTGTTTAGGCTCTGGAAGGGGCTCTGAGCTCTCCTTGGAGGCAGGTTGAACTTTCCCCCAGCTCTCCAGCCTGCTCCATCACCACTGACCCATCACCACTGACCCATCACCACTGACCCATCACCACTGACCCATCACCATTGCTCCATCACCATTGCACCACCAGCCCTGCTCCATCCCCACTGACTCATCCCCCACCTCTGCTGGCTGCAGCTGCCCACACCAAGTGCCCTGAGGCAGGGGGTGCCCTGCAGCTGCCCACAAACCCCCTCCAGCCAACACCACCAGCCTTTTGGGGCTTTGGGATGTGCCTTTGCCCGGCCACACCAGTGCCCTGGCAGTGCCACCACCCCACAGCCACCCCCAAAACTGTGCTGTGGGCCAGAGGGTGACAGGGGCTTTGGAAGTGCTAGTCCTAGTACCTGCAAAGCCTCTCAGTAATTGAATATCTTACAGGAGTTATTAAAGATGCAGCAGGTCTGCTGCACACTGCCTGCATCTGACAGCATTTCCCTCTTGGCTGGGTTCAGCCAAAGGGAGCCAGGCTGCCCCTGCTCCTCTGGCACTGAATAATTCAGGGTGAACTGCTGTTCTCCTTGTCTGGAACAGGAGTGGAGATGTTCAGAGCTGCTTGGAAAGGGGAAATGTTTGTTTTATGGGAAAACCCGCATCGCTGGCCTTTTGTTTAATTGAGCATTAAACAAAACCTTGTAGGTCCCTGGAGGAGAGAAGCTCTGGAGTGACTTAATTGTGTTCTTCCAGTGCCTGAGCTGGAGGAGAGATGGGGAGAGATTTTGGACAAGGGTGTGGAGTGCCAGGACACAGGGAATGGCTTCCCACTGCATGTCCCAGCATCCAGGAGCATCCAGGAGCACCAGCTACGTGGGAACTGTGGGCTGAGGGGGATCTCAGCTCTGCTGGCAGCTCTCATCACTGAAGGGAGCTGGTGACATTGGAAAATGTGATTTAGAGGTCTGGAAAAGGTGTTTCCTGTGAGTGCACAGCTCCTGCTCTGGCAAATCCTCCCCCTCCCTCCGCCTTGCTGGGAGACAAATGTTGTTAATCAGCCCTGTAAATTGAGATCCATCTTTTTCTCCTGAGTTCTGGAACCCCTTTAAGGCCTCCAAACAGCTTCTATCAGCTAAAAAAAAAAAAATAAAATTTGTTTTGTTCCTCCTGCCTAAGCATCCTGGGGAGCTCTTTGCTGAGAGCTTTGGTGGGAGAACAAAGGGAACTTTGGGGTGTTGGTGTGGCAAGCCCAGGTGGGAGCACCCAGCACTGTCCTCCTGCCATGGGTACAAGGGCTGGCATTGTCCCCCTGGCCTTTGGAGCCACTCTGGGCCAGCTGAGGGCTGATTCCCCAGGGAAAACAGGGACAGGGATGTCCTGGTTGTTAGAGCCAACATCTCCTCCAGCTCTGTCTCCATCTGGGTGCTGCTCTGCTCTCACATTGCAGCTTTATTAAATATTGACTCCTTCCCCAGCCCTGTTTTCTGCTCCATTATCTCACTTTCCTCAGCATTTGCAGTTCCTGGCCTTGCTGGGAATTCCAAGGCTGTGTTTTGTCTGCCTGCCTGCCTTCCTGCCAAGAAACCCTGAAGGAGCTCCTGGCCAGGATGAATCCCACTGGGAAATAATGCTGGATTCAGGAATGTGGGGATCCAGGGAGATGTGCTTCATCTCACCTCAAAAATCCCCAAAATTCTGGGTTCCAACACAGCTCCAGGTGCTCATCTTCACATCCCAGTGCTCCTTGGGCATTCTCCATCAGCTTTGCTTCTTGTTTTAAACTCAATTTACACCTGGAGGGACGTACAGCCTGGAGAAGGGAGAGCTCAGAGCCCAGAGGGGCTCCAGGAGAGCTGGGGAGGGGTTGGGGACAAGGGATGGAGGGAGAGCTGGGTGGGATGCTGGTACCAACACCACCCTTGGCTCTGCTGGAGCTGCAGCTGATCCACACAAGTGTTGGAAGTGACACCCAAGGACATCAGCAGGGCACGAGGAAACCAGCTCCAAAGTGAATCATTTCATTTCCAGCACACAGAGAAAATTGAGAGGGCTGGTTAGATATGAACTAATAACTCTCTCTGCTGGGACTGAGCATGTCCAGCCTGAGGTTCTGCAAAGGCTCATTTTCTTTGAGAAGACTGCCCTCAGAAAGCAGCCTGTGATTTTTTTGATCTTTTTTCTTTTTACAGAAAAGTGCCTCTCCTAGGAGAGCTCAGCACTGGTGAGTGCAATCAATAACCTCTCCTTGAGTGAGCACTGCTCAGCTCAGGGATGGACTTTATGGCTGCTCTACATCTTTATTATCAATGAAACATCCTTGGCCACTGCTGAGCCAGGACTGGCTATTTATTAAATATCTCCAGCTTTTATCAGTTCACCTGGAACTCCACTGGAACAGCAGCTCAGGATCCAGCTGGAAGTGCTGAGCATCAGGGAAAATGAAGATTCACAAACCAACCTTTTCCCTTCAGAGGTTCTTCTGTAGATATAAATAAGTACAGACTGATTCAGGGAATTTAGGAATGACTCGGCCCCAAACTTCCAGTTTTTAATGCAGAGGTTTTGGTGACAAACATCAGTTGGGTCAGGGGAATTTGGGAATGACTTGGCCCCAGACTTCCAGCTCTTTATGCAGAGATTTTGGTGACAAATATCAATTGGGTCAGGGGAATTTAGGAATGACTCAGACCCAAACTTCCAGTTTTTAATGCAGAGATTTTGGTGACAAACATCAGTTGGGTCAGGGGAATTTAGGAATGACTCGCTCCCAAACTTCCAGCTTTTTATGAGGAGGTTTTGGTGACAAAGAGACCTTAGGAAAGGCTGAGCAGTCTCATTCTGCAGTGAAATTCCACACAGGCTCACTGCATGGAGCCCTTGCAAAGCTGGAATGGCCATTAATCCCAGGCAGACAAAGAATTCCTGGTGCCATCACCCAGTGTAAATCACCCAGGTGCCTGGGATGAGCCCTGGGAACTGCACATTGTGTAGCTGCTTCTTTTATTTGAATAAATAATTGTGAAAACAAAGGTCTTGTTTATTAGCTTTTATCCCACAATCATTTCTTTACATTGCACGAGCCAGCTAAGTCCCTTTTTTTCACTCACCCACACTAATTTTGGCATTTGCAAATGTTGACATCCCAGTTACAACAGCAAATTGCTTAAAAATCTTCTTATCCTTTAAAAGAATTCTTTTCTTTGCTCTGCTGCATTGATGTTAAATGTTTGCTGTGTGTAAGGATGCCTAATTTCATTAAAAATTTTGCAAGGCTGGTTTTGACCTGAATATGCCTCATAGCAGGATTGGGAGCTGCTGAAACCCAGGAATCCAGTTTATCCTGCAATTCTGTCCCAGGTATTTGTGGCCAGCAGCATCTCCCTGTCCCCTGAGGTCTCCTGGTGTCCAGAGGAGCAAAAATGCTGAGGTAATTCATGGAATTACAGAATATCATTAATTGGAAGGGACCTACAAGGATCATCAGGAGACTTTGAGTGCTTCCATGGTGGGAATTATTGAGTGGGAAAATCCTGGGATTCCTCACTTTGGAGTGAGTTTGTCACCACAGGTGATTAAAAGCCTCCCTGATCCTCCTCTGTTATCAGTGCTTCTCTAACACTCCCTTATCTCACTGCACTCTTGTGAAGCTTAATTAACTAATTAATCTTTCAAAGAATTGTGATAGTCTCAGATAAAAGACACGGGGCAAAGTATCTATTACTGCTTACTTCACTATTGACAATAATGTCACTGTGAACTCCCAAGAGCTCTTTTTGCTTATCAAGGATATTGCAAGATTTTTAGGCTTTCAACAAAGCAGTTGATGAAATTCTGAGCTGCTCCTGGGGCCTGCAGAGTGGGAAATCCACACCTTTGGATTCTGTGTCACGTCCTGGTGCTCCCTGGGCAAGGTGGGGAGTGAGCCAGGACAAGGTGTTTCTCCCCACCCCAGTTATGGATGTATCAAACCTTTTATTTTTAATTGGAATGAGCACATTTAATTAGTGGTGGAGCTCACCCAGAGGAAAGCTGCCTGTCATTTCCATGGATTTCCTCTGCAGGATTCCCAGCACGTCCTCTCTGCAGCACTTCCCAAGCCGTGCCTCTGGCACAACTCTTATCCCTGAGAATGGAAATTAAGGAATGGTCATTTCCCAAACAATGATGGTTATCCTCTTGCTTTCCCCCCCAAATTAATCTCCATGTGGATAGTTTCCATGGCCAGGAGGAGAGGCAGCAGCAGGAGTGTTGTGGTGAAGGTGAGAGCTGAGTGAAAATCGTTCTTGCCTGGAAGGATAATGGGATACTAATAGGGGACAGTGGGATATGGATTGTGGGGCTGACAGGAGGGAATGAGGTCTTGGATTTGGGATTAAAGCAGATGTGAGTGAGGACAGCACAGTCACCAAAGGAGCTGATGGCATCTCCCAGGGCAGGTTCCTGGGATGCTGGAACCCCACCTTGGAGAGAACTTGCAGGGAATGATGAAGAAATGGGGGACAACAATGGGGAAATGGGCAGGTTTGATGTACTGGGGAGGATGAAGCTCCTGATCAGACCCAGGGAACTCCAACTCGGGTACAGATCTGCTGGGATGGTGAATCCACGGGGATCAATCCTGGTTTTTCCTGAATCCATGGGGATCAATCCTGGTTTGTCCTGGTTTCAGTCACTTGGATCTGCCGGGACAGTGAATCCACGGGGACCAATCCTGGTTTGTCCTGAATCCACGGGGACCAATCCTGGTCTGTCCTGAATCCACGGGGATCAATCCTGGTTTTTCCTGAATCTATGGGGATCAATCCTGGTTTGTCCTGGTTTCAGTCACTTGGATCTGCCGGGACAGTGAATCCACGGGGACCAATCCTGGTTTGTCCTGAATCCACGGGGACCAATCCTGGTCTGTCCTGAATCCATGGGGATCAATCCTGACCAATGTGGCCACTGTCCTGGGCCACCTACAGCCTTTTGGTGAGCAGCAGGACCACGGCTTTCCATAGCGAAGATCTAGAGTTAACAGCAGGATCACAGAATCCTAGACTGGCTTAGATTGAAAGGGACATTAAAGCCCATCCAGTGCCACCCCTGGGACACCTTCCACCATCCAAACCCTGTCCCTTCCTGGCCTTGGGCACGGCCAGGGATCCAGGGGCAGCCACGGCTGCTCTGTGTCAGGCCCTCCACCCTGCCAGGGAAGAATTAAGGATTTCTCCCGAATCTCCGCTCTTCCCTTGCCCTCAGAGCAAATTATTCCCTGTGCCAGGCCCTCCACTCTGCCAGGGAAGGACGAAGGATTTCTCCCGAACCCCGCTCTCCCCTCAGTGCAAACCATCCCCTGCGCCCCCTCACTCCCGGCCGCCACCGGAGGCAAAATGGAGGCGGCGGGGTCTCCCTCACCCCTTCCCCGTATTTCCCCCCTCTTCCCCACCCTTTTCCAGGCATTCCCTCCCCTCGGCCAGCAGCGGGACTACGAGTCCCATGGCGCCGCGGGCCGGGGGCGGAGCGGGGCTTTGTGCGGGCGGCAATGCGGGGGAGCCGCAGCCGGGGCTGGGGCTGGAGCCGGAGCCAGAGCCGGAGCCGGAGCCGGAGCCGGAGCGAGCCCGCCCCGGGGAGGAGGAGGAGGAGGGCGAGGGCGGCGAGCCATGACGGGCGGCGGCGCGGCGGAGCGGCCGCGGCGCTGAGGGGCGAGCGCGGGGCGCGGAGCCCGGCCGGCCCGGGCAGCGCGGAGCGGCGCGGAGCCCGCCCGGCCCTCAGGCGGAGCGGCGCGGAGCTCGGGGAGAGCGGCGCGGAGCTCAGGCCGCCATGGGCAACGCGGGCAGCGTGGACGCGCAGCAGACGGAGCTGAGGGCGCACAGCGTCCCCCTGAAGCTGCCCATGCCCGAGCCCGGAGAGCTGGAGGAGCGCTTCGCCGTGGTGCTGGTGAGCGGCGGCCCCATTGTCTGAGGGCGGCGCGGAGGAGGAAGGGAAGGGGGAGCGGAGCGGAGCAAAGTTGGCTCGGGAAGGAGCCGCGGCCGGGCACAGGTGGGCTCGGCGGGGCGGTGCCGGCAGCGGGACGGGCCGGGGTTCTTTGTCTCCGCAGCCCTCCCCAGAGCCGCCGTGCCCCGGCCCGGGCGGGTGCTGGGGCTGGGGAGCGCAGCGCGCGGCGGGCGGCTCTGCCGGGGACACCGCCGCTGCTGTGGGGACACCGCTTCTGCTGTGGGGACACCGCCGCTGCTGTGGGGACGCCGCTGCTCCTCTGGGGACACCTGGCTGGGGACACCGCTGCTGTTCTGGGGACACCGCGGCTGTTCTGGGGACACCGCTGCTCCTCTGGGGACACCGCGGCTGTTCTGGGGACACCGCTGCTCCGGGGGCACCGCGGCTGTTCTGGGGACACCGCTGCTCCGGGGGCACTGCGGCTGTTCTGGGGGCATCGCTGCTCCTTCGGGGACACCGTTGCTCCTTCGGGGACACCGCTGCTGTTTCGGGGGCACCGCGGCTGCTCCTGTGGGGACACCGCTGTTCTGGGGACACCGCTGCTGTTTCTGGGGACATCGCCGCTGTTCTGGTGACACCGCCGCTGTTCTGGGGACACCGCTGCTCCTGTGGGGACACCGCGGCTTTTCTGGTGACACCGCCGATGTTGTGGGGACACCGCTGCCCCTCCAGGGCCACCCCGCTGCCGTGCACCCCCGCCACACTTCGGCCTTTCTCTCCGCCGTTCTCTTACCCGGGACACCCCAGCCGTGTCCCCCCACCCAGGGGACACCCCGCTCCTTGTCCCCCCGGCCCATCCATCGCGGTGTTTTCATTCCCCCGGGGTTTTCATTCCGGGAAGCGCTGAGCTCTCCCCGCAGACCTTTGGGGCTGTCGCGCCCCATCTCCTTTCCGCCGTGCTTTGATATAATTTTTTCCCCTCGCAGCCACGTTAGCGTGTGTTGCGGGCGCCGGGGGAGCGGGGCCGGTGCTCCATGTGCGTGCCATGCCCCGCTCTCGCTGCAGTGCCACGGTGATTCCCGAGCCGCCCCCCCGCTCCCTGGAGCGCCGGGCGAGGATTCACAACTGCTCTGTGGTGGGGATTATTTCTGGTTAGACCCAATTAGATTATCGTGTCTAAGAAAAGAATAAGCCTATTCAGCCAGGAACCCCCACTGGCGAGCCAAATGGCGAGTGAGATGTTGCGATTATTAGGCAAGCCGGGTGCCGCGTTGCTCTTGTCGGGGGTCGTGGTGGGGATGGGAGATGCTCCCACATGGCTCAGAACCGAGTCTGGATTCGTCTGTGAGCGCCAGAAGGGCTCCTGGCCCAGGAGATCGGTGCCTTTGGGTTAGGGCTGATGGATGGGATCACTAAAAGGCAGCGTTACAAACGTGTAAGGTCGACACGGGAGATAACAGCACCCAGGCTGTCATTTCCCAAGTGCTTGGCACCTTCTGGCTTTCAACTGGACTTCATTAAGGCTGGGAGGATGAGTGCTGCAGCTTTGCTGGGGTGCAGGTGGACAGTCTGTACAAACACGGTGTGCGATGATTTTCCCCCTCTGATTTCTTCCCCCACTGGGAGAAGCTGCAAGAAGAGATTCAAACACCACCAAAAAATCACCTTCCTGCTGTTCCTGCAGCCAGCCAGGGATGGCTGGTGCTGCTGCAGCTTCCAGGAAATATCTGAGCAGTTGATGAAAGAATAAACAGCCTGGCTGTTATTATTTTGTTTTCTCTGTGGCTCTGAGGCAGAGATGACTGTGTCACTGGTCAAACCCCAGAGTGGGGTAGGAAGGAGAAGTGCAGGGACTAACGAGAAAGGAGTGATTCAGGGGAAAAACCATGAGGAATATTTTCTGTGGGGAGAGAGGATTAGTCAGGAGAAGATGGGAGTGTGAAGAAGGAGATGCTGAAGGTTATAAGACTAAATCTCACCTTCCTTCTGTGCTGTCTTAAGAAATTAGCCTGGCACAAGCACTGCTGGCACACTGAGCCCTGGTGAGGTCCTGCAGGGCTGTGCTGACAATACCAATTTTCATCTCTCTAATGAAATTCCCAGGGCTGATTTGGACGTTGATGAACACAAGTTGCTGTGTGCAGGTCTCGAGTCCTCACACTGGAAGGGTTGTACCCATTTCTGTGTGGGAGAGGTCCCTCCTGTGTGTTTGGAAGTTTTTATTCTCTCCCCCTGTGCAGAGCAAGGACCTCCAAACCACAAGGAGGGTACAGATTGGCTGTGATTGCACCATGACTGCCGTGAGCTGCTTTATTTTTTCCACTCCAAAAATGCTGCTCCAGGATCTCTGGAGTCCCTTCAGCGAGGGGATGTTGTGCCTGGAGGTGATGGATGTGTGCCAGCTTGTGTTTGCTGGGTTGTCAGAGGATTTTGTGTTGAGAAAGGGCTCTGGTGCTGTGGTTTGTCCAGCTGGAGCACCCACCTGGTCACCTGGAACCCCCACCTGGTCACCTGGAACACCCACTGCTGCCTCCCTGCCTCCTGATCCTCCTTGAAGTGCATGAATTGCAGGAGATGATGGGGTTTTTTTGTTGTTTTTTGGGTGAAGATTTCAAATCTCTGCTGCTTGTGCCATCAGAATTCCCGAGGATGTCCTGAGGCAACAGGAGGGACAGTGATGCCACTGGCAGTGTCACTCCTCTTGGGCAGTCACATCAGGGTGTTCCCTGTGTCCCCTGGTGCTGTTTTTGGCACTGCAGTGGTTCTTGTGTTGAGTCTGTGCTGGTGAGGATTGGCTCTGTGTGTGTGTGTGTTCCAGGAAGATCCACTTTAAGGAGGAAAATGTGGAGGACAACCCAAGAGAGATCCAGATTTCAGCCTGTAAGCTGAGTGTTGTTTCATCCATCCTCTCCAACTGATGTGGATTCCCTTTTCCTGTGAAATAATTCCCTTTTTCTGTGAAATAATTCCCTTTTTCTGTGAAATAATTCCCTTTCTCTCAGGATTGCACAAGAACGTTAAGTCCAGGGAAGTCGTGGTGTGGTTTTGCTACCGAGTTCCCAGTTTGGCAGTGCTGGCTCTCAGCTCTGGCTCTGACTCCCTTGGGAACATCCCAGCCTTGTCCCTTGCAGTTTTGCCACCAAGTTCCCAGTTTGGCAGTGCTGGCTCTCAGCTCTAGCTCTGACACCCCAGCCTTGTCCCTTCCCAGTTTTGCCACCAAGTTCCCAGTTTGGCAGTGCTGGCTCTCAGCTCTGGCTCTGACTCCCTTTGGGAACACCCCAGCCTTGTCCCTTCCCAGTTTTGCCACCGAGTTCCCAGTTTGGCAGTGCTGGCTCTCAGTTCTGGCTCTGACACCCCAGCCTTGTCCCTTCCCAGTTTTGCCACCGAGTTCCCAGTTTGGCAGTGCTGGCTCTCAGCTCTGGCTCTGACTCCCTTTGGGAACACCCCAGCCTTGTCCCTTCCCCAATGCTCTCTCCTCAGCTGTGTCAGATCTTTCCCTGCCTTCACCCTGGGCATAAATCCTGAGTTCTGGTGGCCAGCCTGTGTCTGCTGGGAGAGGAAAGCCCATCTCAGCACACCAGGGGTGCCAGGAGCACCCATGGCCAGGGTGGCAGTGGGGCTGGGGGAGCCAGTCCCACATTCCCAGCTCCTGCAGCAGGGTGGTCTCCCCAAACCCCGTCTGCAGCTCCACGTGGTTTGCAGGAAGCAGCCAGGCCGAGCTTGGCAGGGGAAATCGCTGCCTAATGAGCTGTGATTGACATCATTTGACTGCTGGATTAGAAATCTGTGCTGAGGCTGACAGGAAATATCCTCTTACCCTGCCAGTGGGGCTGGGCTCTACAAAGGGCTCCTCTGTGCCTGCTGCTGGGGGCTGAGGGAGCTGCTCCTGGACCTACCTGTTCCTGCTGTGCCACAGGAGCATCTTCCCTCTGCTGGAATTCCCTTCTTCCCAATGGGTTTTGTCCCAGCATCATTTTCCATCCCAGGGAAGGCAGAGTTTGAGAGTCTCCTGCTGAAGAATTTTGGAAGCTCAGTGTGAAAACTCTTTAATATTTCCCAGCTGTGCCCTTCCTCATTGTCTATCAGGCATTGTTTTATAAAATATATATATATATGTATGGTTTAGGGTCTGCAAATCATTATGGAGCACAACAGGAGGTATCTGTGGGATAGGATGAGCTTTTGTGGGATTTGTGTTGTGATCCCTAAATGGAACAGAATTCCCTTGGGATGGATTTGAGTGGAGATCCTGAAATACCTGGTACAGGTGGGACTGGTATTGGGCAGTGAGAGGCACTAAAGTGGGTTTGGGAATCTTCAGGAAAATGAGATTTCTGAATCTGATTTCCAGAATCCAGGTCTGAAAAAGACCTGTGGGGTTTCCTTGTTCAGGCCTCAGCTCCACCACCAAGGTTTTCCTCTCAAGGTCTCCTTGAAGTGGTTGGGGCAGGGACTGTTTTGCTTGAAGAAAACCCAATAAATCCCACAGTTAAATACATCTATGTGTGTATTTCAGAGGGGTGAAATGCACAGCAGTGCTGGGTGCTGACACTCCTGCCCAGCTGCTTTGTCAGTCAGGGAATGACATTTGTAAGTTTTTCCACCCAGACATCACAAGAGAACATTTTTGCAAAACTGATTTTTTCCTCTGAGTGTCTGGAATACGAGGGTACTGTGCTGGGTATTTAGCTGCTGGTAACCCTGCTAAAATTAATTTCAGCTCCTGGAAACCTGGAAGACTTCAAGAATGGCTGGGCTGATGTGTAGATGCATATATTTTTTGGTGTACCAATTTTCCATGCTAAATAATCCCATTAATTTGGATGATGGTGGTGGGATGAACCCTCTTAATTACACATTAAATTTTTGGTCAAGCAAAACCTGTGCCTTTAACCTGCCCCATCCTCTTCCCTGAGCACTGAACTTTATCAAACTTTCAACTTTATCAAACATCTCTATCAACTTCCTTAACCCTGTGTGCAAGATAAAGGGGTTTTTATTGTTTTTATTGTTTTTATTTTTTCTCCACAAGCAAGGTCGTGCAGGAGCTGGCCCTGAGGTGTAAATGGTGTCTTGTGCACTACTCCATGTCATGGGTGATGCTAAAGAAAGAATTGGAGAGGTGCAAGGTGAAATTCAGAGTTTACAAGACAATCTTAAATAAATCAGTAGCTCCTGAGTAGTTTTTGATTGGTGATTGAATGACTCAAAGCCACGGGTGGCTGCCCTCAGTCTTTCATTTTAAAATCACTTCAGCTTTTCCTGCTGCATGAGAAGGTTTTAAAGTGCACAGAAACTTGTCCCCCTGAACAGCAAAACTCAGCAGATAACAAACCCAAACCAAAATGTTTGATTTGCTCTTGTGTTCTCAGAACTACACTGGTGTTTTTACTGTATTTTTGGATTGTTGGGCAAAGATTGTGAATCATTCAGGCAACTTCTTAAAGACTCCAAACCCCTTTTTGGAATAAAACATCCATGTGAAGGTGTGCATGGTAATTATATTATTATATTGTGTATTTTTGTTATTATATTGTGTATTTTTATTATTATATTGTGTATTTATGATCAGTTATTATTGTGTTTGTGTGGCTGCTTTGGGGAAGGGGAGTGCTTTTCCCTGCTGGAATTTTGGGTGCTCCTTGCAGCTGCAGAAGGGATGGGGCTGGTGTTCCATGTGGGATCAGCACCACCCTTGCTTTAACAGGGTCCAGGCAATCTCCTGCTCTCATCTTGAGTCCAGCACCTGCTGAAAAAGTGATTTTTTTTCTTCCCAGTCTGTCAGAAAAAGTGGTTTAAATGTCCCCTCGTCCCTGAGGGGGTGAATGACCCTGCAGGAGCAGCTGGTTTTTGTTTTCCTCCTCATTTCTCGTCAAGATCCATCCTAAAGTGAAAGCAACCTTGGACATTCACTTTCAGATTTCAGTTTGCTCACTGGGAGGTTACTGAGAGGCAAACCTTGAGCTGTTTGGAGCTTTCTCTTCCTGCTCCAGGCTGTTGCTGTCCCATGTCCCAGCTGGGAATGGGGGCTGGACACAGCCCAGAGTTCCCTTGGAGGGGAGAATCCCTGGCACTGGGGGATGTTTGGCAGTTTTGCTTTTGCTTTGCTCTGCTGACCCCGTGGTTTGTGGTGCTCTCCTGGGTGCTGGCAGAGGGGAGTGGCTGCCAAGGGTCCCTGGGCAGGTTTGTGCCCCAGCACTGGTGCCCACTGGGGGTTTAGGGCTCAGGGAATGTCACAGTCCCTGGGGTCTGCTGCAGCTTCTGCTGCACCAGTTGTTGGACCTGGTGACATCCAGCAGGAGAGTTTGGTGCCACTTCTGCACCAAAACTGTCCCAGCTGCTCCAAGCCCTGTCCAGCCTGTCCTGGACACTTCCAGGGATCCAGGGGCAGCCACAGCTTCTCTGGGAATCTGTGCCAGCCAGGAATTCCCAATTCCCAGTATCCCACCAAGCTTTGGAGACACCAAGGGCAGCTCCTGCCACCATCACCGACCCTGGACCAGCAGGACACAACCTGGGAATAGCAGGAGGCCAAAGTGACAGAATTCCAGAGTGGCCTGGCTTGGAAGGGGCTTTAAATCCCATCCCATTGATCCCATGCCAGTTTCCCATGTCAGTTCCCATGCCAGTTTCCCATGTCAGTTCCCATGCCAGTTTCCCATGTCAATTCCCATGCCAGTTTCCCATGTCAGTTCCCATGCCAGTTTCCCATGTCAATTCCTATGCCAGTTTCCCATGTCAATTCCTATGCCAGTTTCCCATGTCAATTCCCATGCCAGTTTCCCATGTCAGTTCCCATGCCAGTTTCCCATGTCAGTTCCCATGCCAGTTTCCCATGTCAGTTCCCATGCCAGTTTCCCATGTCAATTCCTATGCCAGTTTCCCGTGTCAGTTCCCACCCCAGTTCCCCATCCCAATTCCCATCCCATCCCAATTCCCATCCCAATTCCCCATCCCAATTCCCCATCCCATCCCATCCCAATCCCATCCCATCCCATCCCAATTCTCCATGCCATTTCCCATCCTGTGCCCCTCCCAGTACCCCAGGCTGCTCCAGGCCCTGTCCAGCCTGTCCTGGGGCACTCAGGGATGCAGGGTGAGTTTCTGGGAATATCCCAGATTTCTGGGGCTCTGGCAGGGCAGGCTGGCACTGGCTGTGCCTGCAGCAATCCACGCTGGAGCTCTGGCACTGTGACCTCCCCAGCACCAGCACATGAATTATGCAGAACATGCTAATGCAGCAGCACTTCAGTTTATTTTTAAGCATCTGGGCTGCCCCTTGGGTTTGAATTAAGCATTTTGGGATCAGGATCAAAACACTTCCCTCTGTGCAGGAAGCCAGGCACGAGCAGGGCTTGGTTTTCCTGCTCCCTTTCTGTGTCCTGGGAAGGGTGGGGACATGGGGACAGCAGGAGGCTGGAGCTGTGCCTCTGGAGGGATTTTTTTCCCTCTGCTCTGAGGTGTAAATGGGATTTTTCGTATGTCAGGAGAAGACTGGAGTTCCAAAGCAGCAGAGCAGTTTGCAGTGTGCTTGCAGGCAGTGCTGGTGATGTGGCTGTGGTGAGCAGTGTGCAGCCACATTTTAGACAAACTCAGCTGCATTCTTGTTTTCTTTGTTTGGGACAGTCCATTTGGGAATTGGGTATGGGAAATAAGTGACACCAGCTTGCTGCATTTGATTTATATTTGGGTTAGAGAAAATCTCAGCATCCCTGGGGCCAAAGGGCTCAGGCTGGTCAGGTAACAGCTCTTGGGGCTGTTAAAAAGTGGGAATTTCCCATTTGTCACATCCTGCTTTCAGTCCTGGAGGGTTGGGCAGGTTTCCATCCCCTCATGTGCTCACACCAGTTGTCCCCAGGGGTTGTGACCTTGCCCACATGCCACGTTCCCAGTTCTGCTCCAGTTTAAGCTGGATTTCAGGGAAAGGCTCTTCCCCCACAGGGTGCTGGGCACTGAGAGCTCCAGGAGTGTTTGGACACTGCTCCCAGGGATGCCCAGGGTGGGATTTTGGGTGTGTGTGCAGAGCCAGGAGCTGAATCCATGATTTTATGAGTCCTTTCCAGCTCTGATATCCCTGATTCTGTAATGAGGGGTGGTGGAAGGTCTGTGATGTGCACCTCTGTTCTCACTCACAGCTCTGACCCTGATCTCTGTAATTCCAATAACCCAAATGCCCAGAATTCTGCAGGGATATCCCTGGTTCTGTGATGTGCACACTCACAGCTCTGACCCTGATCTCTGTAATTCCAATAACCCAAATGCCCAGAGTTCTGCAGGGATATCCCTGATTCTGTGATGTGCACACTCACAGCTCTGACCCTGATCTCTGTAATTCCAATAACCCAAATGCCCAGAGTTCTGCAGGGATATACTGGCAAACATGAACTGTCCCAGGCTTTGCCTCTTGCTAAAACAAAGCCTTTCACGGGTGTTTCATTGCAGGAGGACTTGGCTGATGTGTAAAACTTGGAGCTGCTGTGCTCTGAGTAACAGATTGCACAACTTGAGCGTGTGCTGGTGCTCAGTTTAGCCTGGGAGCTCTTTAACAAAACAAGGGTTTGTCTGCGGGGCCTGCGCAGCCCTAAACATACATTTGGGGAGGATATTCATAAAGCTGCAGAATAGGGGCATTGTGCTGGCACTGAATGCTCCTCACATGGGGGCTGGGCTGGGCTGGACCTCCAGGACTGGGCACTGCAGCCCTGCCTGGGTGTCCTGGATGGTGAGCTGGAGCTGCTCCCAGTGCTGCCCAGCCCTGGGGACACTGGGCACGGTCACCCTGGGAGCTGTGCTGGGTCTGGGACCTGTGCTGGGAGCTGTGCTGGGAGCTGTGCTGGGATGTGAGCTGGGATGTGAGCTGGGATGTGTGCTGGGCTTGGGAGCTGTGCTGGGAGCTGTGCTGGGATGTGAGCTGGGATGTGAGCTGGGATGTGAGCTGGGCCTGGGAGCTGTGCTGGGAGCTGTGCTGGCCATGGGATCTGTGCTGGCCCTGGGACCTGTCCTGCCCTTGGACCTGTCCTGGCCCTGGAACCCCTGCTGCCCTGGGATCTCTCCTGGCCCTGTGACTGTGCTGAGCCTGGGATATGTCCTGGGAGCTGTGCTGGGCTTGGGACCTGTCCTGGCCATGGGACCTGTGCTGCCCTGGGATCTGTCCTGGCCTGGGATCTGTCCTGGCCCTGGGATCTGTCCTGGCCCTGGGATCTGTCCTGGCTCTGGGACCTGTGCTGGCCCTGGGGTCTCTCCTGGCCCTGTGACTGTGCTGACCCTGGGATCTGTCCTGGCCTGGGATCTGTCCTGGCCTGGGATCTGTCCTGGCCCTGGGATCTGTCCTGGCCTGGGATCTGTCCTGGCCCTGGGACCTGTCCTGCCCTGGGACAGCACTCCCAGAGCTGTGCTGGGCCCCTGGGAGGGATCCCATGGCAGGAGGATCCACAGGAATCTCCCAGAAGTTGGGGTTCCCCTCCTCACCTTGTGTGAGCAGTGTTAACTGCAGACAGGACACTGGGAATGGCTTCCCATAGGATGGACTTTGGGATTTTGGGAAGGAATTCCTGGCTGGGATGGATTTCCCAGAGAAGCTGAGCTGCCCTTGGATCCCTGGAGGTGTTCCAGAGCAGCTTGAGCAGGGCTTGGAGCAGCCTGGGACAATCCAAGGTGTCCCTGCCCATAGCACTGGATAATCCTTAATTATTATCCAACCTTCCAGCCAAAGCCACTCTGGAATTCTGTCACTCTGCCCTCTCAGAGGTTGTGTCCTGCTGCTCCTGGGCCAGAGGGGGTTGCTGATGGCAGCAGGAGCCCCCAAAGTGCCCTTGGTGTCCCCAAAGTTTGTGGGCAGCTCCAGCTGATCTCCCCACATGGGTGTTGGCAAGGACAGAATATTCTTGAACCTTCCAGAATCCTACAAAGAAATTTCAGATTTTTCAGTGTGTGTTTGGGAGTTGTGAGAGATACCTTAAAAAATACAGAAAAAAATTTTTTTCCTCTTTTTCTTTTTAATATATATTGTTTGGCCAGAAATCCTTTACTATAAAAGGACTTGGGGCAGCTCTAGATTGTACATCTGTTCCTTGTTTGTCTGCAAAATGACTGCACAGTGGAGGCCAAGAGCAGAGAATAGAGGGTTGTACAAATTGGCAAAGTTGCTGAAGTCTTTCAGAAGCCAGTAATTACAATGAAGAAGCAAATTGTTCACTCCAGAAATCCTGGTTGTTCATCCATCCAACATCCTGGCATGTCCCCCTGTGATTCCCCTTGTCCTGCTTTGCAGAGGACAGAGAAATATCCCAGTCCCACCTGGGATGTTTAAAATTTAAAATGAAAAATTTTCAATTTTGGGTGGCACCGTTATCCAGAGGACCTGGGGAGGGATGGAAATGGCTTGGCTGAGTTTATCCAGCACTTTCCTGACAAAGGTTCCCAATAATTTACTGTGGTTGGGAGTGCTTCAAAGGCCTCTTGCCCAGCTCTGAGCCTTGCAAGTACAGATGATCAAATAAATTAACTATCACAAATATTTAACTTCAAGGCTGCTCAAACAGGAGCTTTGATGTTGAGTGTGTGTGGGGGAGCCTCTGTGTGGCTGTGCTCTCTCCCAGGGATATTGGGTGAACACTGAGCTAGGAGAAGCCTAAAACTGGAAATGTCAATAAGAATTAATTCCATTTATTATTCCCCTTCCTTGGGCAGAATGATGGCACCAGGAGGTTTGATGGGAAGCAGACTGAGCAGTGCAGCCACACTTTGGAGGGCTGTGGGCCTGGCCATGCCATTCTTACAAAAATCTCTGGCTCAGGAGTGATTTTTCATTGGTGCCACGTGTTGCTCTGTGGCCACAGCTCTCTGCAGAATCCTTTTGGTGGCAGGATAATGATTGCAGCTGCATGCATTCAGCCAGGAAGTGTTTGGTAATTCAGTTAATCCTTGTGTGATACAGGTAGCTGCAGTGAGTTGTTGGCTAAAAATTGCAGCTTCCTGAAATAGTCTGGGAGTTGTCAGATCTTCCCCAGGAATTGTGTCTGAAGGCAGAGCTTCAGCTGCTGATTCCTGTTCTCTTGATCATCTAAATGAGTATCTGAGTGTGGCAAATGCACAGTGTTCTCCTTGCTAAATAAAACAGCAACTTTTGTGCTTGATGGGTGTTTTTTCTCCATGAATTTTTCAGGAGCTTCTCCTGCTGTGAGGAGGGAGAGGGGCTGGGAGCAGCCTGGGATGGTGGAAGTGTCCCTTCCAAAGCATTCCAGAATTCCATCATTCTGTGCCTGGGCAGATGAATGAAGTGCACAAAACACTGTGGGAAAAACTCTGTTTAAATTATTCAAGATTTTAAAATTATTTTTAAAAGATTATTTTTAATTTTAATTTTAAATTTTTTTTTAATTTTCAATTTTTAATTTTTCAATTTTAAAATTTTTAGTTCTTTTAATTTCTGTTTTTAAATTCTGCTCTTTAAATTCTGCTTTTTGACTCCTTTAATACTGTGATACCTGGGTTCTCAGGGGTGTTTCCCTTGTTGTTGTGCTGAGCACACTCAGGAGCAGTGATTCAGCTGACCCAGATCAAATGGAGGAATTTAGGGAGCTGAGTCTCAGCCTTGGTGTGGATTAGAGGGAAGTGACCTCTCAGCTCAGCCCATGCAGAGGTTTTGGGGCCAGCTCTGGGACTGGTGACCTTTCCTCCTGCCTGAGGCATCAATAAAATAAAATAAAATAAAATAAAATAAAATAAAATAAAATAAAATAAAATAAAATAAAATAAAATAATCTATGAGCATTCCTGGAAATGCAGCCTGTTCTGAGCAGAAGGCAGGTGAATGATCCTGTCCCATCCAAGTGCTTCAATCAGAACACAAAATAAACTGTGCAAGAATTCCCATGAGCTGTTCAGGATCCTTCAGCAGCCAGGGGGATGCAAATAAATTCCTGAATGCCAGGAAAAGCAGCCCTCAGTTGTCTCCTGCATCCTTGGTGTCCTGAGCTGGGTTTGCAGGGAGCAGGAGGAGCTGGGACACCTACAAACACCAGCGAGGCAAAAAATTGATTAAGCATGAAATTCTTCTGTGGCAGTGAAAATTCTCTGCTGGCTTGGGGACAAAAGGTTGCACAACTGAAAGGGAAAAGGAATTTTATTTGGAAAGCTCAGAGCTATTGTTTGTTTGGTTTTTGCTGGTGTTTATTTTCTGTCTGATGGCAGATCTTTGTTAAAGGTGAATTATCCCTTCTGTTCAGCAAGTGGAGTGAAAAGAGCCCCGATGCACTTGTGAGGCATTCAGGGAATTGTTGGAATTGTCAGAATTGTTGGAGGTGCTCTGAGGAAGTGCTTGGGGATACTCGAGGTGTAAGAACCCAGAGCATTACTTGTGTTCCTTGTTGTGGTATTGAAACAGCCCAGACAGCACAGAAATCAATGTACAGATGCACTGGAACATCACAAATAATACCTGGTGTCATATTTGAACCTCTTTGGGTACCACATCCCAACTGCTGCTGCTGTGCCCAAATACCTCACAGAAAAATATTTCACAGAAAAATATTTCACAGAAAAATATCTCATAGAAAAATATCTCACAGAAAAATATTTCACAGAAAAATATCTCATAGAAAAATATCTCACACAAAAGAAGTGGAAGGAGAAAAGCACCTCCTCTTTGACACTGGGAAATGCAGATTTGGATTAATTCCATCTCAGAACCAGTGGGTCTGGGGATTCCTTGTTGGGGGGCTCACAGGACAGCCACGTTTTTACTCTTTTTGACCAGCATTTCCTGTAGGATTTTCCCACACAGATAGCAGGGAAAACAGGGAGACCTTCACTGTGTGTAGCCAAAACATGCTCAGGGCTGGGCTGGGGCTGCTCCTGTCCCTGTGACCTTGTGCTGGGGGTGCCCCATCCCCTCTGCTGCTCAGCAATGACCCACTTTTGTTTCTCAAGGTGCCCAAATTCTGGCTCTTTCCTCCTCTTTTCAATCAGAGATTTTTTTTTTTTGTTTTCTGCTCATCCCCCAGATCAGCAAATTTTGGGTCAAAGCTTTCCCTTTCCTCCCAGGAGCTGGAAGCAGCAGCATCTCAGTGCACCATAACAATAATAATGGTAATCATGGTGATCAAGGCTTCAGACAGTGATGAAAAAAAGCAGATTTATGGATTTTTTTCTGGCCAGCCTCCATCCCTGGAGATGTCTGTGCTGCTCCTTCCCTCGGGGGTTGTGCCCAGGCAGGGTTGGGGTGTTGGGGGTGCTGTCCTGCCCCATTCCTGGCACATTCCAGGACATTCCCAGCCCAGCTGGGGCAGCTCAGCTCAGCTCAGCTCTGGGCTTCTCTTGGAACTTCGTGGGAGGGAATGTGGCTGGAGAAATATCAACATGCCACCAGCAAATCCACCTCGTTAGGGAGCAGGGTTTAACATTTTTCTGCATTAGTGGGAGGCTGAACTGTGCTGTTTGTGTGCTTGGGGTGGAGGAGGAGGGGTCTGGAGAATGTGGGATGGAAATCCATCCGAATGGGAAAATGGGGAAAAAAAAAAAAAAAAATCCCCTAAAGGTTGAGTTTGCTGTCCCACAGGCAGCCCTGGCTTGTGGAGGAAATCCTGGAGGTGATGCCAATGGCAGGGGTGGCTTTAGGTGGGATTTTGGGAAAAAATTTGTCTGGGCTGGAATTCCCAGATTTGCTGTGGCTGCCCCTGCATCCCTGGAAGTGTCCCAGGCCAGGCTGGAATAACCTGGAACAGTGGGAAATATCCCTGGGCATGGCAGGGATGGGATGGGATTTAAGGTCCCACTGACCCAAACCAGTCTGGAATGCTGGGATTATTTTTTTTAATATATTATTATCTTTAAAAAATTTAAATGTGAAGTTTTTTATTGTATGATATGACACACTTTTATTTAAACTATATATTCATGATTCTAGTTTTATTATTCAATTTTAGAGGCTTTCTTTATGGTTTCAGGTTAAAAGCTGTGAGTTTTTGGGGCTCAGTGCTTGTCAGCACAGAAAGTTTAAAACTCTCAGTTCCCAGGGTCCCAACAGGATCCCTCTTCAGGGAATGATGTGATTTTAGAAGATTTTATGTGAATTCAGAAGATTTTCCTGCTCCATCACTGCCACAGCTCCCTTGTCTGTGATGAGCCAAGTGATCTCTCCTACCACATTTTTATCATGTTTATTAGCATTATTTATTAGGATTATTTATTAGGATTATTTATTAGGATTGTTTTTCCACTCTCCATCTCCTGGTTTTTGACTGGGATGTCTGGGCAGGGGCTGCTGTTCTGCAGGAGAACCCAGTGCTGTCCTCACCTTGTTTCCTGGGCTGTTTGTGAAATCTGGTGCCATTTTTCCTGCTTTTAGGTCACATTTTGATCTGTGGAAAATGTCACCTATCCAGGTGTTAACAGTCCCTCAGTTCCCCTGCAAAATCTCTTTTTATACTAAATACTCCTTATAATAAAAACTTATAAATAATATATATATATAATATATAATATATAATATATAATATATAATATATAATATATAATATATAATATATAATATATAATATATAATATATAATATATAATATATAATATATATTATATATTATACAACTCCTTTTTTTATTTTACAGGAGATCCTACAACACTGGAACTCCTGTAAAATAATAATAATAAAAAATCTTTATTTTACTCTAAATAAAGCAATAGTTGTGCTTACAAACCTTTCTGAACAGACTTTTTAGCTTTACACTGGAATCTTCCTTTCCTCTGTTCAGTGCTCAACTCATATGAAAATATAAAACTTTCTTTTTTTTTTTTTTTTTTCATTTTAATAGGCAACATCTTTTTTCCCAGAGTCCCTGGGTTGTGGTAGTTTTGTGCAGGGGTTTATGTTACATGAGCAACCATTTATTTCCCTTGGTCATACCCAATTTAAATCCTAGGCAGGTTTTTACTGGCCTTTCACTTCATGGTTAAATCATCTGGAAAACAGATTGGAGTTTTTATGTTGTGTGGGGATTTTTTTTTTTTTTTTTTTGAGGTGAAACCAGTCTGAAAATCCCCATAAGTGATTTTCTGCACACTCCTCAGCTGGAATGATGTCCCATCCCAGCCTGGGCTACATCAGTTTTTAAAATTCAATGTAATTGAATTTTGTAATTGTAATTTGAATTGTAATTTAAAGTTCAATGTCATGAGGGTTGGGCTGGCAAGGGTTGATTAAATGCCACAGTTTGGTATTTTTTACCTTCATAGGAGAACTTCTCTTTCCTTCAAACAGCTTTCCAGCCTAAAATAGGATGTGTTCAAATCCTCAAAAATCAAATCCCCAAAATTTCAACACTAAGTAATTCCTGATAACTTCTGAACCAGAACAAAACCTCCAATAAGATTGAATAAACTCCATTATCCCAATATTTGTGCATAAGACAAATGGAATAATGGGGAAAGTAGAGCTTTGTTCATGGATCCCATTTCTTGTAGGAAATGAGTGGGGAGGGCTGGAGGCAGCAGCAGAATTGATGCTAATTAACAGCTGATGGATCAGCAATTTCCCAAATTAAAATGGGGAGCAGGCAGCCTGGAATTGAATCCTTTGGAGTAGAAAATCCAGGGAAAAACAAAGCAGGAGCCCATTCAAGTACAGCACTGGGGTGGTAAAAAATGCAGGGATTGATTTTGGGGGATTTTTAATTGGGATGGGCAGAAATGCTCCTGCTGCTCCAAGGCACTCACATTTCTCACCCAAATAAAGAGATTTTTGTCTCATTTCAGGAGTCACTTCCAGCTCCCCAAGTAAATTATTTATTGCCACTATTAAGGCAAAATTTGTTATTTTTGTCTTTATGTGGGAATATTGGAGCTGGAATTGCAGCAGAGGTGTTGAGATTGAGGAGGGATGGGTGCCTGGAGTGGGGATTTAATGGAGATGCTTTTATTTTAAAGTTGGTATTTAGGGAGAGTTCTGTAATGGGATTTTTGGGAGGTGATGCAGGATAAGGGAAGGAGCTGGGAGTAAAACCAAATTTCCTCGATCCAGGGAGTTCTTTGGGAGCTGGGGAAGAGCAGAGCTCCTCGTGGGTGCTGCTTGCCAGGTGAAAACAGGGTGAAAAAAGTTCCTGCTGAGCACAGAAAGGTTCAGCAGGAGAGTTTGAATTTTGGATTTTGTCACCTTCATTTTGGATTTTGTCACCTTCATTTTGGAAGAAAACGTAGTTTGGAGCAACCCCTCAGTGCAGCCCAGAGGATTGGTGTGGTGCCCAAAATCCCTGGGGAAATGAATTTATCCCCCAGCCTGGAATTTGTGGGATTGTCCTCAGCAGGATTTTCTCCTGAACTCCTTCTGAGGGGCTCCTAAAGCTGGCAGAACCAGGGGAAAAGGGAATTCTGTTCCCAGCCAGGGGATGGATCTGTCCCTGGTGTTTAATGCTCACGTTGTTCAGCACTGGCAGCACAACTGGAGTTTATTTGAAGGTTTGGGTTCCAACAGATTTGCTGTTGTCTCATCCTGTACGGTGAATTTCTCAGATTTCTTGGTTTTAAACACCCTCTTTTCATTCTGTTCCTGTGCTGGTTGGGAAAGGATGTTTTCTTCCCTTTTTCCCCATTTGGAGCCTGGTGTGTGGCAGTGCCCCCCTGCCCCTTCCCTCTTGTTTCCTTCACCTTTCCAAGTGCTCAGGACTGGAGTTGTCAATATTTTGATATTTTTGTTTGGATCTCGTTTGTGAAATCCTCCCTGATGCTGGAATAATTCATGTTTACTCTTGTTTGTGGCACCTCTCCTCTCTTCATTTTCTCCATCCCAGCAGTTTTTTATTTTTAATTATTTTATAATTATATATTAATAATTTATAATTATAATATTTAATAATATTATTTTTGATTTTTATTCTTTCATGCTTTACTCCAGCCTCAATCTGAAGATGGGAGGAGTTGAACTCATCCAATCTCAGTGTATTTTGAGCCAGAGTGGCTCAAATTAATTATTTTATATTATTTATTATTTTATAATTAATTTATATTTAATGTATTTTATATGTAATATTTTTTACGTAATATTTTTCTATGTAATGTTTTAATATGTAATATTTTTATATTACATATTTTTATTTCGATTTATTTTTATTTTTTATATTTGTATTTATTTTATTACTTATATATTACTTATTTAATTTATAACTATTATATAAGGATTTTTATTTAATATATAGTATATTTCTATATATATAGAAATAATATATATATTATATTATATTATATATATATATATATATTATATATAATATATTTCTATTGTATTTATTTATATACTTTATATTTATATTATATATATAATCTTTATGTATTTATATTTATATTTATTTTATTATTTACATATATAATTTATTTAATTTATAATTATTATTTAATTATCACTTATTTATTATTTTATTAACATCCAGCTCCTTGTTGAGCTGGATTGTTTAATTACTTTTATTATGGCAGTATTTGGAATGCTAACACATGAGGATAACGAATCCAATTGAATGGGTGTCCTTACAAAAACAATATTTTTTAATGTAGCCTCAAACACACGAAATCAATTTGAGTTTTTCAATTCCTTAAACTCCCACCACATCACCCCCAAATTTGGGCTTATCAGGACAAACTGCTCCATACTGAGAGCTGTTTATTGCCTCTGCACTGGAATAAATCCCAATAAATGTAATAAATCTTAGCTTTTGGCATTGTTGTTTGGGCTCAGCTGTACAGCAGAGTTGGCAGCACAGCTTTGGGTTTGGAAGCACTTCTGGGGAAAGATGGGACACAAGTGCCCCAGATTTGGGGGAAAGAAGGCATTGTTTGGGGTTGTGTTTATTATTTATGGATTTATTTATTGGGGCTTGGCCTGTTGGGAGAAGTGGAGCTGCTGGAGGGACACTGAACGTTGCTTTTTGTGCCTGGGGAAGGTGTTAATCAGAGAGATGGAAACTGAGAAATAAATTCATTTAATAAATTAATAAGTCAGTGGAGTTGCCATTCAGATTTTCAGTGCAGGGAGAGGAATAATCACAATAACTGCACTCAGCTGGAGCTCTGCCTGTGCCTGGCAGCTCTTGGCAGGGAACACTTTGGGGCACCCCAAGAGCAAAGATTTTGGGACAAGAATTCCTCCCCTAATTGGGTTTATTCCTCACCTGGCCCATGTGTTCATGGAGCCTTCCCTGTGCTGCAGGAGGTGCTGGCTGGGTTTTGGGGTTTTGGTGCCCTGGGCCTGGGAGCATTTTGGGGTTTGAGTGCCCTGGGCCTGGGAGCATTTTGGGGGTTTGAGTGCCCTGGGCCTGGGAGCATTTTGGGGGTTTTAGAGCCCTGGGCCTGGGGGTTTTAGTGCCCTGGGCCTGGGAGCATTTTGGGGGTTTTGGTGCCCTGGGCCTGGGAGCATTTTGGGGGTTTGAGTGCCCTGGGCCTGGGAGCATTTTGGGGGTTTTAGAGCCCTGGGCCTGGAGCATTTTGGGGGTTTTGGTGCCCTGGGCCTGGAGCAGCCCCACAGCTGCTCTGGGCTGGATTCCATCCCATGGGACCAGGAAAGGCTCCCAAGGCAGCCTGGCAGGGAGATGGGAACAGCTCAGGGGCACAAAGGAGCTGTCCCAGCCTCACTCTGCCTGCCTCTCCTCTGGCTCCTTGGGCTTTTTGGGGATGCCAGGGCTCTTTTCTCTCCCTCTGCCACCTTTTCAACTCTGGGTTTCTGTCCAGGAGCTGCTTTTGGGAAGTGTGAGGTTTTTCCAAAAATGTCCTGAGTTTGGGTGAGAAGTCTCTGTACTTAATACTCTGTGCTTAATGAAGGAAACTCAGGAATTTGGGGAGGTTTCACCTTCCTGATTTTCTGTACCACCCCCAACCCTGCTCAGTTTGGGTGGGATTATATTCTCTGCACATTCCCTGCCTGCCCAGCTCACACAAAACTCCCTCTGTGGGTTTATTTTCCTGGCAAATCATGGATCTGAACGTGCCTGGAAAACTCCTGTCCCTGGGAGGCTGGAGATGTTATTTAATAATTGTATTTAAAAAGAAAAATTACATAGTTGTCTTTGCCATTGTTACAGAGATGTTTTATTCTCCGCTTCAAACTGAAGCTGAGCAGGGAGAGATACTGAGATTTTGTGATTTGAGGATATTGGAATATGGGGATATTGGGATTTTGGGATATGGGGATGTTGGGAATTGGAGTATTGGGATATTGGGGTATTGGGACATTGGGATACTGGGATACTGGGGTATTGGGATATTAGAAAATTGGGATACTGGAATATTGGGGTATTGGGATATTGGGATTTTGAGGTATTGGGGTATTGGGATATTGGGAAGGAATTCCTGTCTGGGAGGATGAGGAGGGGCTGGGATGGAATTCCCAGAGAGGCTGTGGATCCCTGGAAGTGTCCAAGGAGCAGCCTGGGACAGTGGGAGGTGTCCCTGCCATGAGATGATCCTTAATGTCCTTTCCAGCCCAAAGCAGGCTGGAATTCCATGCTGGAATATTTTCCAGTGCTGTTGGTAACTCCTGCAAAGGGGCAAATCCCTCAGGAGCTGAATCCTGCCCAGCTGCCCTGGGGGTGAATTTTGTTGTGAGCCCTTCCCGTGTTTTTGAGGGAATTCTCCCAACGTGAGGGTTGGTACCAAACCTCTGGTGTTCTTCCCTTTTCTCCCTTTTTATGTTTTCAGTTGGAACTTCTCAGTTTCTTTCATAATCCCTGCAGATAAAAAAAAAAATAAATCAGGTAAAGGACAAAATCAGGAATTGGGTCCCTGAAGGTTTTTGGGGTTGGGACCATCTGGAGCAGCCACCTGCTCTGGGCCTGGGGCCAGCTCTGGAATTATCAGCCTTCCCTGGAATTGTCAGTTTTCCTTGGAATTGTCATTCATCCCTGGAATTGTCATTCATCCCTGGAATTGTCAGATTTCCCTGGAATTGTCATTCATCTCTGGAATTGTCAGCTTTCCCTGGAATTGTCAGTCATTCCTAGAATTATCAGCCATCCCTGGAATTGTCACCCATCCCTGGAGTTGTCACCCATCCCTGGAATTTTCAGCCTTCCCTGGAATTGTCCAAACCCAGCTCCCAAACAAGGGGTGATTTTGGGATGTGTGGGGCATTTTTTTTCAAAATATTTTTCCAGCTATCCCTGGAGCCACATTCCTGTGGAGCAGCAAAGGTGGATGTGCCAGCCCAGAGCAGTGCAAAAAAAATCCTGAATTTCCAATTTTCAGGGTTTGGCATCAGTAGGGAATTAAAGCACTTACCCTAAATGAGTTGTCTCTGAAAATATGTGAATTTAGGGTATTTTGGGGGTTTTGCTTCTTGCTCCCACTCAGCAGGAGAGGGAAAAGCTTCTGTTAAGTAAATGTGAGTCTGGCTTTAGTGATCCTTGATCCAGGACTGGCTTTACCATGGGATGAGCTGTGCCTTGGCCACCTTTTCTTTGTGTAAATTAACACTGCCCAGGGGGTCCAAACACATTTTATTTTCCTTCTTACTCTTGTTATGACTTCATTTTTATTATATTAATAATTCTTATAATTATCTATTAATGGCATTAATAATTATGAATGATTATTTTATATTCAGTGAATTTTTGGGGTCTCAGCAATGATTTGAGGTGAGCCTCTCTCTTTCCCCAGGCTCTTGCAACACTCTCCCATTTTTTAGGACATGATAGATGACAGCACAGCACAATCCTTTTTTAATTATATCACAGTGTGTCTTACAGCTCCAGACCTCTATAATAAATATTTTAGGCATGCCTATAAAAGCTTTCTATATTCTAGCCTCAGAGTCAGATTTGTGTACATGCAATTGTTGATTTATTTTCAGGAAGGATGGAAATTCAGTCCCTGTGGTAGCTCCTCTTGAGTAATCAGCCTCATCCTGCATATTTCCTGTGTTTTCTTTTTGAGAAGAGCTCGATTTACATTTAATTTGTGTTCAGCTCAGAGTGTGCTGCTGCTCCCACTCTGGTTTGAGTTAACTTTTCTGCAGTGCAGGCTCTCCCTGTCAGTTCTGCTCATGGGGGCAGATCTCTGCTGTTTGCCATTACAAAGAACAGATGCCCCTCATTTCAGACCCAAATTTATTCCTGTCCCACACAGATCTGCTTTATGTCCTGTTCTGGTTGATGTGTTTGTGGTGGGAGGTCAGGAATTGAGAGTGGGGCAGTGCTGTGTGTTTAAATTTTGCACTCACATATTAACAGTTCCTTACTTTGCTCTTGCCACACTTTTCATTTGGGGTTCTTCAGCTCAGGAGAGAGCTTGGGTCAGGTCTGTGGTTTGGATTTGTCCTGAGTTTGGTCCAGGATAAGGAGGAATGGATTGAAACTGCCAGGGGGCAGGGATGGGTGGGATGTTACAGGGAATTCCTGGCTGGGCTGGAATTCCCAGAAAAGCTGTGGCTGCCCCTGGAAGTGCCCAAGGCCAGGTTGGAGCAGCCTGGGGTAGTGGAAGGTGTCCCTGGGCATGGCAGGGGGTGGATGGGATGAGCTTTAAGCTCCCTCCATCCCAAACCATCCCATGATCCCATTTGGTGACGGATTTTTGGGTGCTGGGACACACTTTTGTCACTTTGCAATGAGGTGGTTTTCCAGCATGGACTGGAAATGTCCAGCAGGACATTTTGCTCTGTTCCCTGGCTGGGGCCAGGTTGCAGGGATGGAAATGGATCTGCAGTTCTGAATGTGGAATCTGAATTCCAGCTCCCACACTGTCCCACTTTGATCCCTGGATCCCAGCCCCCAGGGAGGGAGGGGATTGGGGGGCACTGGCAGGACCAGCAGCAGTGGGATCCTCCCCTCCTGCTTTTGGGGACCCTCTCCAAACCCTGGGGCTGAAATCCAGGGGATTTTCCTGGTGGGATGCTGTGACCTGTGAAGGAATAACTCACGAGCTGGGAGGGTAACAACTCCCACAGCAGGGGAAAAAACCCCATAATGACCTTTTTAACTCTTGAAAACAACGAGGTGCTGCTCTGCATGTGAGAGGGGATCTGTGCCCTTGTTCTGTGTCCTGGTGTCACCTTTCCCCTCGGTGCTGCTGGCACGGGCAGGATCTCTGGCAGGGCTGGCACTGGTGCCATCTGCTGTGCCATTCCTGCCACCAGTGTCCCCAGCTGAGGGCTGGCACAGGGCAAGCAGCACTGCCTTGGCCTGGGCAAAATGGGAATTCTGGAGGAATGCTGGGCTGGGGGGGGTGGTACAGCCCCAGAATCACAGGCACAGGAGTCCCCAGAGAAGCTGTGGGTATTGGGATATTGGGGTATTGGGATATTGGGGTATTGGGATATTGGGATATTGGGATATTGGGATATTGGGACATTGGGGTATTGGGATATTGGGATATTGGGATATTGGGATATTGGGGTATTGGGACATTGGGGTATTGGGGTATTGGGGTGCTGGGATATTGGGGCATTGGGATATTGGGATATTGGGATTTTGGGGTATTGGGATATTGGAATATTGGAATATTGGGATACTGGGATATTGGAGTATTGGGATATTAGAATATGGGGATATTGGAGTATTGGGATATTGGCACATTGGGATACTGGGATATTGGAATATTGGGGTATTTGAGTATTGGTATATTGGGGTATTAAAGTATTGGAATATTGAGATATTGGGATATTGAGATATTGGGATATTGGGAAGGAATTCCTGGCTGGGAGGGTGAGGAGGGGCTGGGATGGAATTCCCAGAGAAGCTGTGGATCCCTGGAAGTGGCCAAGGAGCAGCCTGGGACAGTGGGAGGTGTCCCTGCCATGGGATGATCCTTAATGTCCTTTCCAGCCCAAAGCAGGCTGGAATTCCATGCTGGAATGTTTTCCAGTGCTGTTGGTAACTCCTGCAAAGGGGCAAATCCCTCAGGAGCTGAATCCTGCCCAGCTGCCCTGGGGGTGAATTTTGTTGTGAGCCCTTCCCGTGTTTTTGAGGGAATTCTCCCAACGTGAGGGTTGGTACCAAACCTCTGGTGTTCTTCCCTTTTTTCTTTTTCTTTTTACTTTTGTTTTCAGTTGGAACTTCACAGTTTCTTTCATAATCCCTGCAGATAAAAAAAAAAAATAAAAACAAATCAGGAATTGGGTCCCTGAAGGTTTTTGGGGTTGGGACCATCTGGAGCAGCCACCTGCTCTGAGCCTGGGGCCAGCTCTGGAATTATCAGCCTTCCCTGGAATTGTCAGTTTTCCCTGGAACATCCCAAAGTCCTGTTCCACTCCCTCCCCTGTGAAAGGGATCCCAGGAATGCCATGGGGGGGGTCTCCTTCCCTTCTCATTACTGGGGTAATTTATAGACTCCAATACAAAAGCTCCCTGTTGAAGGCTCGTTGAGTTTAATGAAGTGATTTTGCTGAGCCTGGAAATGAAATCAAAACCCTCCCAAGTCAGTAACCTGCACATGAGCAGGTGATTAAAATGCCTCTTTCCAATCTGCCTGGGATTCTCAGCCAGTTCCCAGATTGGCTTCCTGATTAAAGGAAGTCATAGTGACAAATTAAGGATCGAGGCAAAAAAAAAAAAAAGAAAAAAAGAAGTATTAAATAATAATAAAAAAAGATAATGATACCAGCAGGATAATGTTTCTCCTGAACCACTTTTCCAGGCTTGCAGCATAACCCTGCTGGTGCTTCCAAGCCAGACCACATGTCTGAACAGATAATTTTTGCATTTTTTGTGCAGGGATAACTGTAAATACCTGCCTGCATTCAAGGAAGGTGTTTCACAGGAGCTTCTTCCTTCTGTGAAATTACAGCTCCAGCTCTGGGCTTGCCTCAACACATCCCTGTCCCCAGAGCTGGGGCTGCTGCAAATCCAGGCTCTGGGTGCCTCATTTGGGACATTCATTTGGGCTACCCTGACCTCAGTTACACCTGAGGGCTTTGGAGAAGTTAAAATGTTGATAAATTCTGGAATTACAGTGTGGTTTGTTGGAAGGGACCTTAAAGATGATCCTTCCACACCTTCCACTGTCCCAGGGTTTGGGAAATTCCAGGGGCAGCCACAGCTTCTGTGAGCAGCAAATCTCAGCTGGAAAGGTAAAAGCAGCTGAGCCTTCCCTGGTTTCCCTCGAAATTAGAAAATGCTGCAGTGTGCAGATCCATCTCTGTAAGAGCTGGAGGAATTTGGGGCTGAGAGGTGCAAAATTCCTGCAGCAAAGGTAGGTGCAGTCCTTGCAGAAAAGAAGGGATTTTGTGGAGCCATGAACAGGCAGCTCAGGAATGTTAATTCCTGTGTGTTTGTCATGGAGGAGGGATATTGTCTGGGATAATTATGGGGATTGCACATCCAAACACGCCAGCAAGGAGCAGGAATAAGGTGAGCCCAGAGCTGAGGCAGGCAGGTTTCAACTGCACAAAGGGCTCCAGCACCCCCAGACATCCCTGGCTCAGGGGGGTTCAGCTCTTGCAAAATGCAGCAGAGCTGGGGTGGCTGTGAGGAGCCTCTGAACCCTGGCTGAGCTTAAAAATGTGCCAGAAAGAAAGGAAAAGTCTGAGTGGCTTGAAGAAATTGAGAGCAGGGAAGGCTCAGCTGCTTTTACCTTTCCAGCTGAGATTTGCTGCTCACAGAAGCTGTGGCTGCCCCTGGGATTTCCCAAACCCTGGCACAGTGGAAGGTGTGGAAGGATCATCTTTAAGGTCCCTTCCAACAAATCACATTGTAATTCCAGAATTTATCAACATTTTAACTTCTTCAAAGTGCTCAGGTGTAACTGAGGTCAGGGTAGCCCAAAATGAATTTCCCCAATCAGGCACCCAGAGCCTGGATTTGAGTTTTAAGGACTTGAGATGAGTTTTGTCAATCCTCTTTCTCCCAAGCTGGAATTTTGGGTGTTCAGGTGATGAGGCTCGTGGGGTTGAAGGTTTTGGTTTTTTTTTTTTTTTTTTTTGATGGGGTTGCAGGGACATGAGCACTCAGGGTGGGTTTTGTTTTTGGGAGAAGAGGAAGGGCAGCCTGGAGTTGCTCACCTCCAGGGCAGATGTGTGGGTTTCCCATTGCACATCTGGGAAATCCCTTTGGGAATGGGTTTCTCCTGGGGCTGGCCCTGCTCTGGGGGCTCCAGGGGATGGGAGTTTGGCTCCTGGCACAGGGTGGTTGATGGATAAACTTCTGATCCCAAACCAGCCAGGAGGTTTGCAGCAGCAGGCTGGGGAAATAAAAGTGAAAAAAAATCACAAACCCTTCTGGTCTGGAGGGAAAATTCCCCTGTGTGGGATCAGGGCAGAGGGGAATTAGATCTTGGCTTGGTGATCCTTGTGGGCACTTTGGAAGACTTTGGGGTGAGCAGAAGGTGTGGAGCAGCCTTGGCTTTTCCCCTTTTCCTTTGCTTGGTTGTGAGAGGCAGCTGGGCTTGGAGGAGGGATTTTGGGGGTTGGAGGAAGGATTTTGGGGGTTGGAGGAAGGATTTTGGGGTTGGAGGAAGGATTTTTGGGGCTGTGAGAGCTCCAAGGTGGGAGCACCTCCTGTGCCACCCTCCCAGCACCTCCCTGGGCTCGCTGGGTGACACAGGCAGTGGGCAAGATGCTGCAGAGTTCAGCATCATCACTGTCACTGTAGGGTCCTCTCTGGAATCCTTTTGGGTAATTTCTGGAATCCTTTTGGGTCATCTCTGGAATCCTTTTGGGTAATTTCTGGAATCCTTTTGGGATCTCTCTGGAATCCTTTTGGGTCATCTCTGGAATCCTTTTGGGATCCTCTCTGGAATCCTTTTGGGTAATTTCTGGAATCCTTTTGGGGTCATCTCTGGAATCCTTTCAGGGTCATCCCTGGAATCCTTTTGGGATCCTCTCTGGAATCTTTTGGGATCCTCTCTGGAATCCTTTTGGGAATTTTGGTGCCAGGAGCTGTTGGATGAGGCCCTTGGTGGGAAGCTGTGCTGTGGAAGGATTTCAGCTGATGGACAAAGCCAGTTTGAGGTGGAAATCTCTTTGTGTTCTGGGGTTGCTGCAGTGAAAATTCCCCCCTGCTGTCTGGGATGGTGATTAGTGAGTGCCTTAATCACCTCCCTGCTCACTGCTCCCAGCTCCAGGTGAGCTGGGGATGCTCCAGGGAATGTGGAGTGGCTTTGCCACATCCTCCAGGAACTGTGGGACAAAATTATTAATTACCCACTAGTTAGGGCACCTCTGTTGCCATTGGCAGCAGTGATGTGCTGCCTGCCCATCCTCTCCCACCTTGAATGTGGCTGCAGGGTTTGGCTTCTTCTTCTCCAAGGGCAGGACAGAGGGACAGCCAAAGCTTTTCCCATGGGCTGGGGCCAACTCCTGCTCCAGGATCCCCCTGTGGGGCTGGCAGGATCAGGGGAGGATCAGGGGAGGACCAGGAGAGGATCAGGAGAGGATCAGCAGACACAGCCCTGGACTCTGAGCAGAGTGGAGAAAACACAGCCCAGGGAAATGACCCAATGTGGATTTTCCCCCAGTTTTCCTTCAGGTGAACCCAGAGCTGCAGCAGCTCCATGGCTTGGGAGGAGCTCCCAGGGAGGGCAGGAGGGATGTTCTGGGGCTGCACTTTGGGCTCGTGTGGGGTTCAGGCACCCCAAGCTCAGCACACATCGGGCTGTGCCTGGATTTTCTCCTTGTTTCAGAGCTGCCATGAAGTGCTGCCCAAATGAAAAGGTTTAATTTCCTTACACCCACCAGCGTGTTTACTTCCTTGTACCTCCTGGAGTTGAAAGGGCTCTTTATTTAAAAAAAAATTCCCCTTCAGTCAGGGCACTTCTGTTGTGGTTGTGTGTGCTGAGAGCTGTTTGTCTGTCTGTCTGTGCTTCCAAGGACAGCTCCTTCCAGAAGGGTTTCCAGGAAAAACTTGGAGAATCCCTGGGTTCCTTTCTGTCCCCGTGGGCTCCTTTCTGTCCCTGGGTGCTGGTTCCTATGGGAACCTGCTGAAATATGGCCAAGATTTCAAGGAAAAATGTGAGGGCACCCAGCAGGTGTTGTTTTTTTTTTTTTTTTTGTGCTTTGATCCAGGTTGAGGCTCACACCCCTGGTTTGGGATGAGAGACCAGCTCTGGCTGAGACATAATATAATACATAATATATAATATAATATAATATATCTCTAATATATGTAAAATACATATCTATATATATATCTCTATATCAGTATCTATATATCTCTATGTATATGTAGATTTATCTCTATATATCTATATCTATTTCTGTTTCTATATCTATATATGATATATACTATAATATAAATTCCAGGAGGGATTTGTGACATGGGGACAATATTCTATTCTATTCTATTCTATTCTATTCTATTCTATTCTATTCTATTCTATTCTATTCTATTCTATCCTATCCTATTCTATCCTATTCTATTCTATTCTATTCTATCCTATTCTATTCTATTTATACAGATGGAACCTCTCAGAAGTACAAGCCCCATTCCCTAGAATGCCTGTTTTTTTTTTTTTTTTTTTTTAAATTGGTTCAGAGAAATTAAAATAAACCCCAGTCGTCAGTTTGGAGGGTTGGCAGTGAAAAAGCTCTGTCTGTAAGTTTTGTTCCTGGAATTTTTTGTCCTGAAATGCAAGGGAAAAAAATGAAAGGCACAAATAATTTATCAGTGGTTGTGTTGCAAATAAACTCTTGTCAGAAAACAAGGGAGAAAGCAGGTTTGTGTTGATATTACTGTGGAGACAGTTTTGTCATTGTGGCTGTGGGTGTGTCTGTTTTTGTTATGAACAAGTTTCCTATTTTAGAGATTATGTCAGCAAATACAGGGAAGTGGAATTGTCTGAGACTGAGAAAAGCCAAGGGCCCAAAGTTGTGCCCTCCTGCACAGGGTGCTCAGGGGGATTTGGGAGGATTTGGAATAATGCAGGGTGGGATGGATCCCCCAGCTCCAAGGCTGGAAGCAGGTGCTGAGCTGCTGCTGCTGCCTTGGAGGGTGTTTCACAAAGAATGCAAATGGGGAGGGCTTTTCTGCAACCTCTGTTCTGGTTTTTCCCCTTTGGCCCAGCCCCAGGTGCAGCTTTGGGGGCTCAGGGGTGCTGCAGTTGGGAGAAGTGCTGAACTGGGGTTTAGACCAGTAAACTGGCTTTCCTCTGCTGCAGAGGATGAAAAGCTTTATTGTAAATGAGCCAGCAAACACATTGCCTTTTAAATATTAAAAATAGGTGGGATATGATTCCAGTGGACAGAAGCTTTTTTCCCCTGTTTTCTTTGCATTTCTGTCCCTTTTCCCTGCAGGATTCCCTTTCCCAGAGTGCAGGAGCAGCTTTGAGCACAGCTTCCCTTCTCTCCTGCTTTGGTTTTACCTGCAGGAGGCCAGGCTGGCAGCTCCCTGTGGCCCTGGAGCTGCCTGCTGCCAGCTCCCAGTCACTGTGTCACTGGGTCAGTGGCACATCCATATCCTCTCCTGGCACAGGCACCAGCCTGGGGAGTTTTAAGATGCTTTTGGACGAGCTGCCCTGGCACTGTGCCGTGGTTTTTTTTCCAGGCTCAGCTCAGGAAACTCGCTGTGAGTGCTCAGAGCTTCCTGCAGGGAGTGTGGAAGGAGCCTTGGTGGCACAGGGATTGTCCCTGCCTCACCTGGGCAGTGCCAGCCCCCAGGGGATGGGGGGTCAGGGTGGGTTTCAGGGAAAGGTTCTTCCTGCAGGAGGGTGCTGGGCACTGCCCAGGTGGAAAGGTGGTATTTGCACCACTTAATGAGTGGCTAAGTGAGCAAAATGGAGCTGAATCTACAAGGTCTCTTAAAGCTAAACAGTCCAATAGAGAATCAACATCTGCATTATTGATACTTTTGACCCAATAACCAAACCCCTGTGACCACAGTGCAGCACTGACTGTCCAACCAAAAACTGCTACCTGAAATCATGAAGAAGAAGGAAGAAACAGCACCCCAAATCCTCCATCTTGTCCCATACTCATTACTGTATTCTAAAACCCCCAAAATTCCAAACCCTTCACTGTGTGAAGTCACACACTTCTGTTTAACTGTACACCCATGATTTTAACTCCATCACTCAAATCTGGAAGCTCCTCCAAGGCCTCAGGTCAAAAGCAGTGTTCTCCTGGGGGTCAGTGTCAGCACAGAAAGCTCAAAAATCCCAAATTTCTGGGATCAGGGAGTGTTTGGACAGCACCCTCAGGCCCAGGGTGGGATTTTGGGGTGTCTGTGCAGGGCCAGGAGCTGGATCCATGATCCTGGGGATCCCTTCCTGCTCTGCTGTTCCACAATCCCAGTGCAGGACAGGCACACCAGGAATCCTGCAGCACTCTGGGGGTGACAGGGAGGGCACAGCCAGAGGCTGCTGAGCTCTGAGCATCCAAGGAGGTGAAGGCAACGTGCTGGAAGAATGGAGCAGCCATGAATGCTGCTGCCATTGAATGCAGCTCCCAGCACCTGGGGACAAAATCCCAGCCTTTGTTCGCCCTCCCCGCCTGCCCTGCTCACTCGGGGTTAGGGGTTTGGAGCTGGGAAGTGCTGGCAGCTCGAGGCTATAGCACACATCAGGCTTTGCCATGGCAGCTGCACTCTCTCTCTCTCTCTCTTCCCTGCTCTTGAATGGCTGCTGATGCTCTTGGGTATGGCTTTCAAGCCTTTGGGATAAAAGGGGAAACAATCGGAGGTCAAGTGAAAAAAGGAAGAGTTTTGCAGCAGGAGTGAGGAGTGAGGGATGTAGGTCACACAGCACAGGACTTTAAAGGCTCTTCCCTGCAGCTGGCTCTGACTTGGAGGCTTTTTGAAGTGCACATCTGGTGAGCAGATTGAAGGTACAAACCCCGGCTTGGCTTCCCGAACATCCGACCCGGAGCCCTCCCCTTTGGGGGAAAGGTTCAGGATTGTGCCAGGCCCCTCTCCCTTGCACTGCTCAGAAAAGCAGGAGGAAGATTAAACCTTCCTATTTGCAGATTCCCAAGCACCTGCTGCTCAGATTTTGCACGTCCAGCGCCAGCTGAGGGATGTGGGAGCATCCTCAGGGACGTCGGATTGTGCAGAGTTCCCTCCCCACAGCCCAGCCCCACGGGAGAGTTGGGCACAGCCACAGCCACGGGGATTGGGGTGAAGATTTTGGGAGCTGTGGGACATGCTGAGTGTGGGTTGTGCCCAGCCCTTCCCTGTCTGTGGTGTTTGATGTGGCTGGAGCTGCTCCAGGGTGCGTCAGAGGCAGCCCCAGCGCTCCTTTGCTCCGACAGAAATCTGGAAGAGCTCTGCTGGAGGAGCAGAACAGCAGAAAAATATTTATAGACAGGAAGGGGATCTGGTCTCCCCCCACCCTTTGGCAGGATAACTCTGAGTTTCCTGAAGATACAAACTCGTGGGACCTCATTCATGGCAGCGAGCTCCTCGGCGTCCTTGGGATGGAAAATGTCCTGAGTTTGTCACGTCCCTTCACTTCTTCCATTCCCATCCCTGTGAGGAATGGAGTCAGCTGAGGGGATCACAAAGGCACCATTGATGCTCTGTGCATGTTTCCATGGCAGGGATGAAATGCCAGGGAGTTGGCAGCGTTTCTGCAGCCCCATCAGCCTGTCCCCAGCTCCTGGGGTGAGCCAGGGACACCCCAGGGACACCCCAGGGACACCCCGAGGGCTGGGAGGTGCAGCTGCCTGTGCTCCTGTGAAGGGAGAGCTGTGATCCCTGCATCCCACTGTGGGAAGTGTCAGGAAGGATCAATGAAAGCACCTTGCTGATTTATTGGGTTTTGGAAACTGTAGGTTCGTGTTTTACTCTGCCTTTGCACTCAGGACAGGACAGGCTGTGACTTGATGGTGGCTCTGTCACCACTTGTAACCTCTGAGCAGGAGCCCTGTGTCATTTCCTCACTTTTAATAGGAATATTATTCACATGGCAGGAATGCCTCCTTTCAAAGCAGGTGAGAACTGGAGTGACTTTATGGGGGTGAGAGCAGTGGAGATGCTGTTTGAGGTGTGACAGGGCCCTGGTTTGCAAAGGGAGTTGCTGTCTGCAGGAGCTGGGGGTGGTGTTCTCATCAGCTGAGATCTGTGTGCTGCCAGAGGGAATTTTATCTTCCAGGACTCCTCCTCCAGCTTGTCTGAGTGCCAGCCCTGCTCCATGGGATGGCAGGAATGTTCCCAAACACTTGAGTGGGTGATTCAGGTCCCTCAGAGAAGGGATTTGAGGCACAAACACGCTGGGAGGAAGGGACAGAGGAGCAAAGTGGGACACAGAGTTGGGATTTGGGTGTGAGAGCCCCATCCTGCACCTTCCATGGGGAACAGCACCTGCTGGGGATTGCAGAGCAGCCCTCAGTGTTCCTCTGGGTTTCCCAATCCCAGGGAGCTAATCCCAAAAGGATTAAGGGGACCAGTGTGGGTTAGGGATAGGAACAAACTGTGGGTCAGGGAGGGATCTGTGGAAAACTCCAAGGAAGGGATTTGCTTTCCTGACTCAAAGGAGAGGCAGCAGAGGTTGTGAAAGCCTGGGATGCTGAGGGATCTCTGTCCCTTTATTTATGTTTGTGGTGCTTGGCTTAGAGCTGTTTTTGTATAAATAAAGGATTCACATGAAGGCAGGACCCACACAGTCACCACAGGCTCCTCTGTGCCCACTTGCCACTCAGCTGGATTATTTCTGCAGTCCCTGCCAAGTGCAATTTGGGCTTGGGCACTGCCTGGAGGGAGAATTTCAAGATGGGAATGGGCTGTGGAGGTGCAAATAGATCCCCACTGTATTTGCTGAAGCAAAATCTGGCTTCTCCTTCTGGGATGGATCATGATTTGTTGGGAATTTGTGGAGCAGCATCTGTCCAAGTGCATCATTGCCTGATAAATGTGGGAGTGATGGTCACCCGTGGGATATTGAATTGGGGTGCCACTGGAACAGTTAATTGATGGCTGCTCCAGTCACTCCAGCTCCTGTGGTTGTTCTGGGTGTGAGGAAGAAGCAGGAAAAGCTCCTGTTGCTGAGGATGGGGAGCAGGAGGGATGCCCAGCTGAGAACACCCAGCTGGGGAGGGATGCAAGAGGGTTTTCCTTCCTCCTGGAGAGGGAGAGGGATTGCAGGCCTGGGCTGTGGCCAGGGGCTGTGGCCAGTGCTGGACACAGTGCTGCAGCCCCCAGAGCAGTGCAGGCCATCCTGCTGGCCATTCCTGCAGCTTCTCCTTTGGGACTGCCATTCCAGAGGGATTGTTGTGCCTGGGGAAGGGACAGTGCAGGGCTAACCAGTCTCCCCAGTCCCTCCCCCATCCCTGCTTTTCTTGGGAAGAGATTTCCATCTGTGCCAGAACGTGCAGGGATTTTGTGCCTGGGATCGTTTCCCCCTGGGATTAATTGGAGATTTGTTTTATTAGTGCCCTAATCCATATCTGCATCCATCCATCCCCTGGCTGGGGGATGCCCTCCCACCTCAGGCAGGATTTCTGCTCCCTGCAGCTCTGCTCTGAGCCAGGACACCTGCTGGGGCTGGCTGTGGTGTCCTGCTCCCTGTCTGGTGCTGGGAATGTTTTCTGTTCTCCCTGCAAGCTGGGGGATTCAAGGGGCATTGAACAGTCTGGGGGTGGGGTGTTGGATTATTGCAGGTAAAAATACTCAGTCTGAGGGACACAGAGTGACTGAGGCATCACCAAAGCTTCTCTAGCCCAGGAATTGTCCAGTTTGGAGTGGAGGCTCCAGTGCAGCAGAAGTGCCCTGGGAGGATGAAGGAAGGTGTTTGTTATCCCTTCATATTCCAGAAAAAAAGCTGTAGGAAATGTAACAAAATTCAGGGATGAGGAGACTCTGTCCCTGCAGTACCTATAACCATGAAGTAAGAAAATCCCTCAGATACAAGATCTATTTTCCATTTTTCGGGCTTTTTTTTTTTTTTTGTGGGGGACCCCACAATTTTTGAGCAATTCTTTTGTGTCTGTCACTGGGGAAAACTTGCACAGCCCTTCCCAGGATGGGAAAAGCAATGGAGTTTACTTGACAGAGGCTCAGTGGAGGAGGTTTATATATTTATATATTAAATACCTTTTAATTAAAGGTGAGGAAACCAAGATGTGGTGAGATTAAGGACCAGTTCTGTGCACAGGCTC
Organism: Muscicapa striata striata; assembly: GCA_030060385.1. Lineage (NCBI taxonomy): Eukaryota > Metazoa > Chordata > Aves > Passeriformes > Muscicapidae > Muscicapa > Muscicapa striata. The sequence continues at coordinate 750,672 of JAREIS010000351.1, forward strand.
AGTGGCTAGTCAGGACTAGATTTTCAGATGAGCTCAGCTCCTCTTCAAATAATAAATGAACAACCGGATTTTCCAAGCATCCCATCCTGTTTAAAGCTGAGCCCTCCCAGCTGGGCTCTCTCTGCCTGTGGCAAGTGGCCACCCCAGGCACAGGGAGGGGGTTGCTGTCCCTCTGCAGTTGTTTCCACCAGAAGTGGCTCCCTGGAGCACAGGGAGGAGCAGTGTGAGCTCTGTGAGTTCTGCAGGGAAGTGCTGGATGGGCTCCTTCCTCTGTGTTACCACAAAGGTTTGTGACTCAGAGGGACAAGGAGTGTCCCAGGCCAGGAGGAAAGGGAAAAAGAGTCCCCCATCCTTTTTGTTCTGCATCTTCATCAGAAAATGAAGGGTTTGGAGTTCTGGGGAGAGAATCAGGGAGCTGGGAAGGGGCTGGAGCCAGGAAAAATGGATGGAGTTTGGAAATGTGAAGGGGCTGGAGAATTCCTGGGGAAAGAATGGATGGAGGAGCTGGGAAATGGGAAAGGAACTGGAGAATTCCTGAGGGAAATGGGAAGGGGCTGGAGAATTTCTGAGGAAATGGGAAATGGGGAAATGGGGGGCTGGAGAATTCCTGGGGGAAATGGGAAAGGGCTGGAGAATTCCTGAGGGAAATGGGAAGGGATGGAGAATTCCTGAGGGAAATGGGAAGGGGCTCAGGCTGGAGCAAAGGAGGATCCCGAGGGATCTTTTCCCTCTCTGGAATTCCCTGCCAGGAGGGCACAGCCGGGGGGATTTGGGATCTGCTCCAGGGAACAGGGACAGGAGGAGAGGGAACGCCCCAGGCTGGGCAGGATGGGCAGCAAGAAGAATTCCTTCCCAGAGAGGGCTGTAAAACATTGGAATGTAGAGCCCAGGGAGGGAACCTTGGAGATGTCCAGGGAACACCTGGAGGTGGCACTCGGAGCTCTGGGGTGGGGACAAGGTTGGCATCAGGCACAGCTGGGACTCCATGACCTTGGAATGCTTTTCCAGCCTCAGTGATTCTGTGATTCCATGGAATTCTCCATCAGCTCAGCTGGAGCTCCTGAGAGCTGCCCTGAGAGTGGCAGGGCTGTGTGGGTTTCAGCAGATGGTTAAACCAAGGATGTGCCAAAGGAGAGTTAAAATTATCAAGACAAAATCATCTATTTTGGTGCCTTTGTTGAATGAATGGGTGCTGGGAATGTTTTCTGTTCTCCCTGCAAGCTGTGGCATTCAAGGGGCATGGAACAGTCTGGGGTGGGGTGTTGCATTATTGCAGGTAAAAATACTCAGTCTGAGGGACACAGAGTGACTGAGGCATCACCAAAGCTTCTCTAGCCCAGGAATTGTCCAGTTTGGAGTGGAGGCTCCAGTGCAGCAGAGCTGCCCTGGGAGGATGAAGGAGGAGGGTGTTTGTTATCCCTTTATATTCCAGGAAAAAAAGCAGTAGGAAATGTAACAAAATGTATTTTCCTGTGGAGATGCTGAAGTGGCTGCTGTGTGTCCGTGAGGGTGGCTGCAGGAAGCTCCCTGTCACAGGGAGTGACAAATGGGGAACACTCTGCCCTAATGCTGAGAGCTTGTGTCCATATCCTGCATTCCAGCACCCTGGGACAGAGCAAGGTGTCCTGTCCATGGGACATTAATGTCCCTTCCAGCCTGAACACTTCTGGGATTCTCTAAATCTGTAATTCCATAAAAACTGGGTGCCTGGGAGCCCATCCTTTGGAAAGAGAGGCAGGACAGCATTCCCTGCTCCCAGAATTCAGGAGGGGACTGAGATCTGGAGCTGCCTCCTTGCATCCAGGTGGATCCTGGTGCCACTTGGCATGGAGGGGAGTTGGAAAGGAGAAGGAGAAGGAGAAGGAGAAGGAGAAGGAGAAGGAGAAGGAGAAGGAGAAGGAGAAAGGAGGAGGAGGAGGAGAAGGAGAAGGAGAAGGAGAAGGAGAAGGAGAAGGAGAAGGAGAAGGAGAAGAAGGAGGAGGAGGAGGAGAGGAGAAGGAGAAGGAGGAGGAGAAGGAGGAGATGGAAAGGAGAAAGACAAGGAGATGGACAGGAAGAAGAACAAGGAAATGGAGAAGGAGAAGAAGATGGAGAAGTAGATGAACAAGAAGATGAACAGGGAGAAGGATGAGGAGATGGACAAGGAGAAGGAAAAGAAGAAGGATGAGGAGAAGGACAAAGGAGATGGACAAGGAGAAGGACAGGGAGAAGGACAAGGAGAAGGAAAAGGAGATGGATGAGGAGAAGGATGAGGAAAAGGAGAAGGACAGGGAGAAGGAGATGGACAAGGACAAGGAGAAGGACAGGAGAGGGACAAGGAGATGGACAAGGGGAAGGACAAGGACAGGGAGAACGAGAAGGAGAAGAACAAGGACAAGGAGGATGGGGAGAAGGACAAGGAGATGGAAAAGGAGAAGGACAAGGACAGGGAGAAGGGCAAGGACAAGGACAGGGCCAGGGCCAGATTTGTGGGTTTGCTGCAGGAATTGCTGAAGGGAAGGATGCCAAAAGCCTCACTTCAAGTTGTTATTCTAATTTTGACACTCCAACACTCTCCTGAGGGTGTTGCTGTTTTGGGGGATGTGCACCACGATTCCCTGAGCTGGATGGGGATCCCAGCAAATCCTCCAGAGAGTGCAGGGGGCAACAAAAACAGGGAATTCTCAAAACAATGAGAAGTTAACTCCAAGTTACTGCAGATTTCTCAGAAGCAAGGTGGTTTTTAAAAAGCCCTTTTCATGCATTTCCCCCTCTCACAGCCACAGTTTATTTTAAGCAGGTGCACAAGCAGCAGGAGCCTGGCACAGAGGGATGGGAGGGGTTTGGATCTGCCCAGCCTGGCCTTGGACACTTGCAGGGACCCAGGGACAGCCCCAGCTTGTCCCCACCCTCCCAGGGATTCCTCCCCCATATCCCATCCAATCCTTTACCTCATCCTGCATTGCTTTGGTGTCACATCTGTTGCATTGGTGGATAAAATAATAATTTCCCCACTTTGGACAGTGCTGTATTTTTGTTTTTATTACTATTATTGTTGCAAGCCAGCTTTTAGATACCACAGCAATAAGATTTTTAACCAATTAATGTGTAAATAACATTTTCCTGGTGTGGATTTAACCAGTTAAAGTATAAATAACATTTTCCTGGTGTAGTTTTAACCAGTCAAACTACAAATAATGTTTTCCTGGTGTGGATGAGGGGGGTGGAGGAGCAGAGGGATGGGCTGTGCTCATCCCTTCCATGCTGGGAAGGGCTCTTGGCTGGAGCTGCTGCCCCAAAGGAGTGGGTGTAGGATGGGCTGGAGCATTCAGGAGCCTCCAGCTTCCTGCTCCCTGCTCTTTATTTGTCTTTGCTTTATCCACAGCCCCTGCCTGGACTCTCCTGCCCAGCTTTCCCTTCCCAGGCAGCATTTCTGAAGGTGGGGTGGCATCCAGCACTTAAATGCTGCCTGGAGTATCAAAGCACTGGGAGTTTTCCATCCACAATAAAGGGGAATTAATCACAAAAATAGCTGTTATTAAAAACAAACTGCCAGGGGATTTTTTGGGTATCTCATCAGGGGAGATAAAATATGAGTGAAATCTTAGCTTGGTTTAGGCTGGGAGGGTTTATTGCTGGTTTCTTCTCTCTGAGCAGGATTGGACTTTTCAGAAATTTCCAGCCCTGGTTGTGCTTCCCACGTTGGGATGAGCCCAGGGAACAATTCCTGTGTCCCTGCCCTGCCATCCCAGCCAGGGAAAATTCCCAGTGACACCAAAAGGAAGGGGATGTCCCAGCAGGGAACACCAGATCCAACCCCAGGGGTTCAAATCCATGGAAATCTGAGCCACTGGAGCACCTGAGAGCCCTGAGCTGCCTCCATCACCTTTTCTTGCATCTGGGATTTATTTCTGCCATAGGTGGCTCAGCAGTGAGCGAGGAGAGCTGTGTTTCAAATTAATTCCTGTTAATTGAGGTTGCTCCCATTGCTCTGTCCCCTCTCCTCACCTTTTGTCATTTAATTGGGTCAGGAACACTATTTTTGGTTTGGCTGGGGACACAGTGAGCTCAGGCACCAGCAGCAGCTCTGATAATGAAAAGCCAAATTAATTCCTGATGAATTTGGATCAGCTGAGGTCTGGCTGGGTGGCTGAAGCAGGGATGTGACCACCACAGCCTGGCTGGACATCTCCACTGCTCATTCATCTTAAAACTGCAACAACTTGACTTAAAAAAGCTTTGATTACTTTCCCTAGTCCTGCCCCCTTGTCCACAGTGAATTTTAAGCACAGATTTGTGGGTTTGCTGTGGGAATTGCTGAAGGGAAGGATGCCAAAAGCCTCACTTCAAGTTGTTATTCTAATTTTTGTCCAAAAATTTGTTGTTTACTTGACTGCAGATATGTACACATGGCACCAGCAGCTGGGTGGAAAGATTTGGGGATGGATTCTGCTTTCACTGAGTGGTGTAATTCCAAAATAATCCCTGTTCCTGGGTTCTCACTAAGGCTCTGAGCCCAGCAGGGTTGTGGAGCTGTTTATATACAGAATTTTGGGGTTAATATATGGTGAGCCAGCAAGATGTTTTGTTCTCAGTTTAAAGTGGGTTTGTCAGCGTTTTTCTGGTATTTTACTGAAAAACAGAACAAAACAAGAGACACAAAAAAACTTGTGTGTCTTCTCTTTGACCCACATGCCTGGATTGGCTTTTTGGGCTGCCAGGGAGGGGTCAGGGGGTTGACAGGAATTAGCTCAGGGAGAATTCCACACACAACGTGGAGGAAGTATCTCCACAAAAACTGGAATACTTCCCTTGCACTTCCTTTAGCAGGGGGGAGATGAAATGATGGGGACCAGGCTTGGGGGAATGAGGGAATTTCTGGGAATGGTGTTGGAGTCCTCCAGAGCAGTGGGGATTTTGGGATTTTTTTGGGAATGAGTCTGTCCTGAGCACACTGCCAGGTGTGGATGTGGCCCAGAGTTACCTGGATAATGGTGAGGATGTGACACCCAGGGGACCCTGCATTTCCTGGCAGACCACCCAGGAGCTCAGAGTGTGTTTGCAGAGCCCCAAACTCCCTGTGCTTTCCCTGGGTCTCTGCTCTGGGCAGGGCTGGGATGCTCCACTCTGCACCTCCAGCTGCAGCTGCAGGACTGGGAATTTTGCAGCAGCAGCAGGGGCTGGCAGGGATTGTCTGTTCTGTTCTACTGGGATGCCCAAGCTGCATCCCAGAGCATCCAGAAGGAAGCACAGCCTTCCACAAACTTCCCTCAGGTTATTTTTTCTTCTCTTTTTCTCCCATTTTTTAATTTTCCCCTTATGACAAGAAGGACATTGAGAGGCTGAAGCATGTCCAGGGAAGGGAATGGAGTTGGGAAGGGGCTGGAGAATTCCTGGGGGAAATGGGAAAGGGCTGGAGAATTCCTGAGGGAAATGGGAAAGGGCTGGAGGATTCCTGAGGGAAATGGGAAGGGGCTGGAGAATTCCTGAGGGAAATGGGAAAGGGCTGGAGAATTCCTGAGGGAAATGGGAAGGGGCTGGAGAATTCCTGGGGGAAGTGGGAAGGGGCTGGAGAATTCCTGAGGGAAATGGGAAGGGGCTGGAGAATTCCTGGGGAAGTGGGAAGGGGCTGGAGAATTGCTGAGGGAAATGGGAAGGGGCTGGAGAATTCCTGAGGGAAATGGGAAGGGGCTGGAGAATTCCTGAGGGAAATGGGAAGGGGCTGGAGAATTCCTGAGGGAAATGGGAAAGGGGCTGGAGAATTCCTGGGGGAAATGGGAAGGGGCTGGAGAATTCCTGAGGGAAATGGGAAGGGGCTCAGGCTGGAGCAAAGGAGGATCCCGAGGGATCTTTTCCCTCTCTGGAATTCCCTGCCAGGAGGGCACAGCCGGGGGGATTTGGGATCTGCTCCAGGGAACAGGGACAGGAGGAGAGGGAACGGCCCCAGGGGAGGCTCAGGGTGGAATCAGCAGGAATTTCCCCATGGAAAGGGGGCTCAGGGATTGGAAGTGCCCAGGGAGGGTTGGATCCCCATCCCTGGAGTGTCCCAGGAATTCCTGGGAATTCCTGGAACAAGGTGGGCATTGGGCACAGCTGGCACTCCATGGGCTGGGAGAGCTTTTCCAGCCTCAGGGATCCTGGGATTTTGTGATACATGAGCTTGTAAAGCTCTTTCCAGAGCCTTGAGCATTGTTAAACTTTAAATGCAACAAATCCAGTGTGGTAATTAGTTATGCAAATGGGGTTAAGGAGGGGGTCAAACCATGGGGAAGGAAAAGGGAGGAATCCACCTTCCCTGGGTGCTGCTGGGGCAGGAGCCTGCAGGAAAGCTTGTCATGGTTTCCACATCAACTTCAGACTTTGGGAAGCATCCTGGAAAACTTCCAGTGGGATCCTGGAATAGTTTGGGCTGGAAGGATCCTGTAAAACTTCCAGTGGGATCCTGGAATAGTTTGGGCTGGAAGGATCCTGTAAAACTTTCAGTGGGATCCTGGAATAGTTTGGGCTGGAAGGATCCTGTAAAACTTTCAGGGAATCCTGGAATAGTTTGGGCTGGAAGGATCCTGTAAAACTTTCAGTGGGATCCTGGAATAGTTTGGGCTGGAAGGATCCTGTAAAACTCAGTGTTTCGGGAATCCTGGAATATTTTGGGTTTGAAGGATCCTGTAGAATTTTCAGTGATCATGGAATGCTGGAATAATTTGGTTTGGGCTCAGTGATCATGGAGTCCTGGAGTATTTTCTGGAAGGTGTTTGTGGAGTCCTGGAATGGTTTGGGCTGGAAGGATCCTGTAGAACTTTCAGTGTTTGTGGAATCCTGGAATAGTTTGGGATTGAAGGATCCTGTAGAATTTTCAGTGATCATGGAATCCTGGAATAATTTGGATTTGAAGGATCCTGTAGAATTTTCAGTGATCATGGAATCCTGGAATAATTTGGATTTGAAGGATCCTGTAGAATTTTCAGTGATCATGGAATCCTGGAATGGTTTGGGCTGGAAGGATCCTGTGGAACTTTCAGTGGTTGTGGAATCCTGGAATATTTTGGGCTGGAAGGGACCTTCAGTCCCAGCCAGTGCCACCCTTCCATGGCAGGGACATTGCCACTGTCCCAGGCCTGGGACATTTCCAGGGCTGGGAATTTCACAGAGCCCTCTCACCTCCATCCTGGGGAGCCAAATCACCTTCACAGCACCAGAGTGTGTCTGTCCCAGCTGAGCCTGCAGAAACCCCAATCAAACCTCCCTGATCCACACAGCCTTGGGGAACTTTAATTGCTTCAGGTTCCTCCAGAGCTTTGATGCAGGAATGAAAAGCACCCAGCAGGTGCCAACAATTCCCAGTGACAATTTGGAAATCCTGCCTCCTTTGGCTGTAATTAATTTGAATTCTTCAGGCACAAGCAGGGATGGGGATGGTTTTTCCTGCTTGCCATGGAGTGGAGGCTGCACCTCTTCTTCCTCCTACACCATCAGCTCTGGGCTCTCAGATCAGGTCAAATCTTGACATCACCCCCAAAAAGCAGAATTTGAACAGCACTTTAATAAGCCCTGCAACACACCCAGCCAAGTTTACTTGGTTGTTCTTGGGATACCAAAACAAAACAAAACAAAAAAATATTGTTTGGACAAAAGCACATTTCAGAGGGCTGGTGTGAGTGCAGCCCTTCCTGGCTGCTCCTTTGTGTTCAGGATGCAGCAGCAGATGTGCCTGGAAGTGCTGAGCTGCTCCCTGCCTGACCTTTCCTGCTGGGGAAGGTAAAGCACTGCTGGCAGCAGCTTCCCATAATATCCACAGTGATACTGCTGCTATTGGAAACAGAGCTAATTAAAGAGCAACCTTAAGCAGCTTTAGGGTTGGTGGATTTTTTTTTTTTTTTTCCCTAATGTTTTAATTAGTGACCTCCCTCCTTGCAGTGCCTTTGGGGTTTTGAACTTTGGGGATTTCTCAGGAGGTGAAAAATTGGTTTGTGAGTTGGATTTTAAGGGAGTTTGGCTGTTGTTCCTTTTAAAGACTTTTTTTTTTTAGGGGGGGGGAATAACTTTGAGATTCTTGCTGAAATTAAAAATAGTATAAGAAATATTAAGTCTAAATTGCATTTTAGGGGTGTTTGGCTGATGTTCATTTTAAAATGTTATTTGGGAGGAAGAAGAACTGAGATTAGAGATTCTTAATGAAATTAGGAATAGTATGAGAAATATTCAGTCTGAATTGCATTCTAGGGGTGTTGGGCTGTTGTTCCTTTTAAAGATTTTTTTTGGGAATAACTTTGAAATTAGGGATTCTTACTGAAATTAGGAATAGTAGAAGGAATATTCAGTCTGAATTGCATTTTAGGATGTTTGGCTGTTCCTTTTAAAGAGGTTTTTTTGGGAAGGGGAATAACTTTGAGATTAGAGATTCTTACTGAAATTAGGAATAGTATGAGAAATATTCAGTCTGTGTTTGTGATGTGTGGTAAGGATGGACTCCTGAGCAATCCTGAGCTGGGAGGGATGTTGGGAGGAGGGAGCAGAGTTTGGGATCAGCTCTCCCAGCAGAGTTTGGGATCAGCTCTCCCAGCAGGGTTTGGGATCAGCTCTCCCAGCAGGGTTTGGGATCAGCTCTCCCAGCAGAGTTAGTTTGGGATCTGCTCTCCCAGCAGAGTTTGGGATCAGCTCTCCCAGCAGAGTTAGTTTGGGATCAGCTCTCCCAGCAGAGTTAGTTTGGGATCATCTCTCCCAGCAGGGTTTGGGATCAGCTCTCCAAGCACTCAGCCTTGATGCTGTGGGTGCCAGGTCCCTGTAGGATGCACCTGCTGTGTCCATGGATTATTCTCTCAATCCCACCACTCTTCATGACAATTTGGCCACTCCTTCATCAGCAATTAAGAAAACTTGCTGGGATTTGAAGAGCAGTTCCTAAATCCATCAGTGATCCCCTAGAGAAGCGAGTTCCTGTCCCAGGGGTGTGTCTGAGTGGTCAGCAGCCAACTCCAAACTGGGCCCAGCTTTGGACAGGACGTTCAGGTCCTGATCCCAGTCCCAGTCCTGTCCCTGGAGCACATCCCAGGGAATTCTGCTCAGTTCCCCTGGGCAGGGAGGGAGGGGGAGCCCCCAGCCCCTCCTGCTGCAGGTGTGACCCTGGGAGGGGCTGTGTTCATCTCCAGAAGGGCTCATGCACAACAGCTGCCCAGCCAGATGTTCCAAACTAGGTGTGGCTGTGGGTTCCAGAGGGAATTCCAGCAGGGAGGGGCTGTTCTGGATGAAGTGCAGGGTGGGAAATGACCCATGGCAAAGAATTCCTGCTGCCTTCCACGGGAATTTTTTGGCAACTCCTGTTTGCCAGGTAGCTGTGGAGCCCAGAAAACATAATCAGATGATCCTATTAAAATTTTTTTAATCTAATAACCCCACTGTTTTTAAACTGCATCATATTAGCAACATGATCCTCAGTTTGATGCTGAGATTTTGTAATCTGGTTTAAAACAGCTCCTGCAGGAAGTGAATCCCAGATTGCCAGTGCCCATCTCAGCACACCAGGAAATCCACTGGATGCTTTTCCAAACCAGAGCAGGAAAACTGAGCAGCAGATCAGGATTTAGCACCCAGGTGGTGTCAGAGCCTTCCCAAAGTGGATTATTTGCAGTGGGGAGGAGCAGGGCCATGGATGGAGGTGCACATTTGGTGCCACCTCCCTGCAGGGCTGGGCCACATCATTCCCACAAGCAGCAGCTCTTCCCGTGGGATTTGGGCTGAATTGGGGTTTTGGTGTGAGCAGTGTCTGTTGCCTGGCTGTGTTTCCAGCTGGGATGGAGGCTGACCCAGCTCTTTGGACCAATAATGAGGCTGAAAGTCCTGTGGAACTGTCAGGCTTCAGTAATCCTGCAGGAACCCTGCACCAGTCCCTCTCCTGCCTCTTGCATTCCCAAATTTGTGGCTGTCCTCAGGACAGATCCCTTCCAGCCCAGATCCCTCCCATCCAGCCCTGGCTGCTCCTTCCTCCTTTTTGAAGTCCTTGAGTGCAGTTCAGTTTTGGGTGGTTCTGTTTTTGTTCTGACAAATGCTTTTGGACAAAGGCCTGTGTTTCTCAGGGTGGTGTGAATTTGATTCCACAAACTGATTCATCACCACCATGTTGGGGTGCAGGGCTGTGGGTTTGGGGGGGTGCAGGGCCCAATTCCTGCTTTTCTGTTCAATTCAGGAAGGACCTGAAGCAATCTCTCTTGTGCTGTATTTCCAGAGGTAATTTGATCATTTTTCTGGTAGGAATAATAGTAATAATAATAATAATAATAATAATAATAATAATCTGGATACTCAGAGCATTTGGGAAATGTTTATTAATGAAGCACAGTGAAGGAGGTGTTTTCTCAGAGGCACAAAGGGAGATAGAAAAATATGGTTCAAATCCAGCTTGGAGCTCTCCTTTTGGGAGGTGCCCCTGCCCATGACAGGGGGTGGAATGAGAAGATTTTAAGTTCCCTTCCCCCACAGACCAGTCTGGAATTCCAGGATTTTGTGATTAAAGAGCAGCATTGTCTTGCCCTCCCCTTCCACAGGTGTCCAGGGTGGCCTTTTGTGTTCTTGCAGCATTTCTGTCTCATTTTAGGGACTGCAGAGGGATTGGGATGGATGTGCTGTTGGAAGGTCTCACACTGCTTTTGGAATGTTCTCCTTTTGGTTTCATTTTAAACCAAGAGCTCAGAATTTTAGCTGGTGTGACTGAGCAGTGAAAATGTCCTTTCTAATCCCATGGATTGCAGTTAATGGGAAGCCCTGGCTGTGGAATCCCAATGTTTGCTCCAAGTGTTTGTTCCTTTTCCTGAGGAGCTGCTTTTCCTGGTGGTGGGAGCAGTGCCAGCCAGGAATTCCTTGTTGCCTTCAGGACACTCAGGATTAGCTGGAATGAGGCTGGAAAAGCCTCTGACGCCACGGAATCCAACCCTTGCCAGCACTGTCCCTGTCCCCAGTGCCACATCCCAGGGTTTTACATCCCTGCAGGGATGGATGGGGACTCCACCTGAGCACCTTTTCCATGAAGGAATTGTCCCAAAATCCACCCTGCCCTCCCCTGGGCCAGCCTGGGGCCGTTCCCTCTCCTCCTGTCCCTGTTCCCTGGAGCAGATCCCAAATCCCCCCGGCTGTGCCCTCCTGGCAGGGAATTCCAGAGAGGGAAAAGATCCCTCGGGATCCTCCTTTGCTCCAGCCTGAGCCCCTTCCCATTTCCCTCAGGAATTCTCCAGCCTCTTCCCATTTCCCTCAGGAATTCTCCATCCCCTTCCCATTTCCCTCAGGAATTCTCCAGGCCCTTCCCATTTCCCTCAGCAATTCTCCATCCCTTCCCATTTCCCTCAGGAATTCTCCAGCCTCTTCCCATTTCCCTCAGGAATTCTCCATCCATTTCCCATTTCCCTCAGGAATTCTCCAGCCCCTTCCCATTTCCCTCAGGAATTCTCCAGCCCCTTCCCATTTCCCTCAGGAATTCTCCAGCCTCTTCCCATTTCCCTCAGGAATTCTCCAGCCCTTTCCCATTTCCCTCAGGAATTCTCCAGCCCCTTCCCATTTCCCTCAGGAATTCTCCAGCCCTTTCCCATTTCCCTCAGCAATTCTCCATCCATTTCCCATTTCCCTCAGCAATTCTCCATCCCTTCCCATTTCCCTCAGGAATTCTCCAGCCCTTTCCCATTTCCCTCAGGAATTCTCCAGCCCCTTCCCATTTCCCTCAGGAATTCTCCAGCCCTTTCCCATTTCCCTCAGGAATTCTCCATCCATTTCCCATTTCCCTCAGCAATTCTCCATCCCTTCCCATTTCCCTCAGGAATTCTCCAGCCCTTTCCCATTTCCCTCAGCAATTCTCCATCCATTTCCCATTTCCCTCAGGAATTCTCCAGCCCCTTCCCATTTCCCTCAGGAATTCTCCAATCCCTTCCCATTTCCCTCAGGAATTCTCCAGCCCCTTCCCATTTCCCTCAGGAATTCTCCAGCCCCTTCCCTGGACACACTCCAGCCCTGCTGTCCCATTTTGTTTTTCTTTCTCATTTTTGCCTTTAGCTTCTTTAGAAGGTTGGGTTTCAACTCCTCCAAAGGGAATCTTTAGCAACAGGTTTCGACTGCTGCTTTCTGTGAGATGGGAAAAAAAAAAAAGTTTGGAATATTTTTGTTATAAGTAAGCTTGGTAAATATTTAGAAAAATACCATGTTAACCACAGTGAAACCTCCTGGTCTCTTAGCCCAGGGCAAGGAGCATTCCCCTGGCCCTTGTCCATGAGGGATTCCTGTTCCCTTACTGAGCTGGGAGCTGGGAAGGAAACTGGGATGCAGGGGAAGAGGCAAAGTGGAATTTTGAAATCTCCAATCTCTGCTCCCCAGCTGGAGGTGCAGGGTTGGGAACTTAGGAGCAGAACAACCATATTTTGCTCAAAATAACTGGATTTATTTGAGTTCTTTTGCTGCCTTAAATAAAAAAAAGTGGGTGTTATTGAGTCCCACATGCTCTGGGTTATATCCTGAATGATAACCTGAATTCCCAGAGTGCAGGACCCTGTTCCCTGAATTCCCAGAGTGCAGGACCCTGTTCCCTGAATTCCCAGAGTGCAGGACCCTGTTCCCTGCATTCCCAGAGTGCAGGACCCTGTTCCCTGAATTCCCAGAGTGCAGGACCCTGTTCCCTGAATTCCCAGAGTGCAGGACCCTGTTCCCTGCATTCCCAGAGTGCAGGACCCTGTTCCCTGCATTCCCAGAGTGCAGGGACCCTGTTCCCTGCATTCCCAGAGTGCAGGACCCTGTTCCCTGAATTCCCAGAGTGCAGGACCCTGTTCCCTGAATTCCCAGAGTGCAGGACCCTGTTCCCTGCATTCCCAGAGTGCAGGACCCTGTTCCCTGCATTCCCAGAGTGCAGGGACCCTGTTCCCTGAATTCCCAGAGTGCAGGACCCTGTTCCCTGAATTCCCAGAGTGCAGGGACCCTGTTCCCTGAATTCCCAGAGTGCAGGACCCTGTTCCCTGCATTCCCAGAGTGCAGGACCCTGTTCCCTGCATTCCCAGAGTGCAGGACCCTGTTCCCTGCATTCCCAGAGTGCAGGACCCTGTTCCCTGCATTCCCAGAGTGCAGGACCCTGTTCCCTGAATTCCCAGAGTGCAGGGACCCTGTTCCCTGAATTCCCAGAGTGCAGGACCCTGTTCCCTGCATTCCCAGAGTGCAGGGACCCTGTTCCCTGCATTCCCAGAGTGCAGGGACCCTGTTCCCTGAATTCCCAGAGTGCAGGACCCTGTTCCCTGCATTCCCAGAGTGCAGGGACCCTGTTCCCTGAATTCCCAGAGTGCAGGACCCTGTTCCCTGAATTCCCAGAGTGCAAGAGACCCTGTTCCCTGCATTCCCAGAGTGCAGGACCCTGTTCCCTGCATTCCCAGAGTGCAGGACCCTGTTCCCTGCATTCCCAGAGTGCAGGGACCCTGTTCCCTGCATTCCCAGAGTGCAGGACCCTGTTCCCTGAATTCCCAGAGTGCAGGACCCTGTTCCCTGCATTCCCAGAGTGCAGGGACCCTGTTCCCTGAATTCCCAGAGTGCAGGACCCTGTTCCCTGCATTCCCAGAGTGCAGGGACCCTGTTCCCTGAATTCCCTGCATTCCTGCTGAGCCCCCAGCAGGGGCAGGACTTTGATCCATGCAGAATTTCCCACGCAGCCATTCCCAGGCATGGAAGGGAATTGCCAGGAGGGCAGAGCTGGGCTCCTGCTGCTCCCCAGAGCTGCTGCTTCTTTCAGGGCACAGAAATCTTGTTCCAAGCCTTGAGCCAAGGTCCTGGAAGGGGAAAACATTCCCAGTGGGGCAGAGCCCTGGGATAACTCCTCCCTGCTGCTGGGTGCTGAGATGGCATCAGGGCAGGAATCCTGAGCTGTTCCTGCAGCATTCCCAAGGAGCCTCATTAATGCAGGGGGTTAATTAGGGGCCAGATCCTGTTCCAGTGACCCATTTCCCCCTGGAGCAGTCCCAGCCCCCTCCTTGCCCCCTCTCTGTGGATTTCTCTCCATCCCTGGCATGGGTTTGTAGGAATTTTCCTTTCCCTTTCAAACCACAGGATGATGGATCCACGCCCTGGCCCTGCACAGACACCCCAAAAATCCCACCCCACCCCCCACCCCTGGGAGCCTTGTGCCCACCCCCTGAGCTCTGGCAGCCTGGGGATGTCACATTCCCTGGGGACAGGGAATCCTCTGCCTGGACAGCTGAACTTGCCAAATCCCCCTGGCTCTGAGTGGGGGTGGGGCTGCTGGTGGCACCCTGGGGTGGCCATTCCTCACGAGAATTTTGCTAATTTTTTTTCATTCCTCAAGAGAATTTGGCTGGTTTTTGGCATTCCTCACAAGAATTGGGCACTTTTTTGGCATTCCTCATGAGAATTTGGCTTTTTTTTTGGCATTCCTCTCAAGATTTTGGCTGTTTTTTTTTTCATTTTTACAAGATTTTGGCTGTTTTTTGGCATTCCTCTCAAGATTTTAGCAATTTTTTTACATTTTTACAAGATTTTGGTTGTTTTTTGGCATTCCTCATGAAAATTGGGCTTTTTTTTTTTCATTCCTCATGAGAATTTGGCTGTTTTTTGGCATTCCTCTCAAGATTTTGGCTGGTTTTTGGCATTCTTCATGAGATTCTGGCTGTTTTTTGGCATTCCTCAAGAAAATCTGGCTGGTTTTGGCATTTCTCATGAGAATTTGGCTGGTTTTTGGCATTCCTCTCAAGATTTTGGCTGTTTTTTTGCATTTTTACAAGATTTTGGTTGTTTTTTGGCATTCTTCACGAGAATTTGGCTGTTTTTGGCATTCCTCATGAGAACTTTGCTAATTTTTTTGGCATTTCTCACAATAATCTGGCTGGTTTTTTTGGCATTTCTCATGAGAATTTGGCTGGGTTTTTTCCATTCCTCATGAGAATTTTGCTATTTTTTTGACATTCCTCACGAGAATTTGGCTGTTTTTTGGCATTCTTACAGGAATTTGGCTGGTTTTTGGCATTCTTACAGGAATTTGGCTGGTTTTTGGCATTCTTACAGGAATTTGGCTGTTTTTGGCATTCTTACAGGAATTTGGCTGTTTTTTGGCATTCTTACAGGAATTTGGCTGTTTTTTGGCATTCTTACAGGAATTTGGCTGTTTTTTGGCATTCTTACAGGAATTTGGCTGGTTTTTGGCATTCTTACAGGAATTTGGCTGTTTTTTTGGCATTCTTACAGGAATTTGGCTGTTTTTTTGGCATTCTTACAGGAATTTGGCTGTTTTTTTGCCATTCTTACAGGAATTTGGCTGTTTTTTTGCCATTCTTACAGGAATTTGGCTGTTTTTTGGCATTCTTACAGGAATTTGGCTGTTTTTTGGCATTCTTACAGGAATTTGGCTGTTTTTTGGCATTCTTACAGGAATTTGGCTGGTTTTTGGCATTCTTACAGGAATTTGGCTGTTTTTTTGGCATTCTTACAGGAATTTGGCTGGTTTTTTGGCATTCTTACAGGAATTTGTCTGTTTTTTGGCATTCTTACAGGAATTTGGCTGGTTTTTTGGCATTCTTACAGGAATTTGGCTGTTTTTTTGGCATTCTTACAGGAATTTGGCTGTTTTTTTGGCATTCCTCATGAGCACAAACCTTGCTCATCTCCACCCTGTGCTGAGGGCTTGGTGCTGCTCCTCCCATCCCAGTGAGTTTTCCTGGAATCCCTTCAGGCTCTGCCATTCCCAGCAGGTTCCTCAGGGCTGGATCCCATTTGCCCCTGCCAGACTGGGATCACCCTTAGTGGATAAAAGGATTTTTGGGGTTTGTTTTGACACGTTTCAGGTGCAGTTGGAGGTGTTGTCCCGAGGCCAGGCTGGGATTGTTCCTGCTGCTCTGGCTGGTGGCATTCTGTGCTGAGCCCAGCAGCTCTTTAACCCATCCCCACTCCCTGCAATTCCCATTCCCTGCAATTCCCATTCCCTGCAATTCCCATCCCCATTCCCTGCAATCCCCATTCCCTGCAATTCCCATCCCCATTCCCTGCAATTCCCATCCCCATTCCCTGCAATTCCCATCCCCATTCCCTGCAATCCCCATTCCCTGCAATTCCCATCCCCATTCCCTGCAATTCCCATCCCCATTCCCTGCAATTCCCATCCCCATTCCCTGCAATTCCCATCCCCATTCCCTGCAATTCCCATTCCCCATTCCCTGCAATTCCCATCCCCATTCCCTGCAATTCCCATCCCCATTCCCTGCAATTCCCATCCCTATTCCCCATTCCCTGCAATTCCCATCCCCATTCCCTGCAATTCCCATCCCCATTCCCTGCAATTCCCATCCCCATTCCCTGCAATTCCCATCCCCATTCCCCATTCCCCATTCCCTGCAATTCCCATCCCCATTCCCTGCAATTCCCATCCCCATTCCCTGCAATTCCCATCCCCATTCCCTGCAATTCCCATCCTCATTCCCTGGAATTCCCATCCCCATTCCCTGCAATTCCCATCCTCATTCCCTGGAATTCCCATCCCCATTCCCCATTCCCCATTCCCCATTCCCCATTCCCCATTGGGATTGATTTTGGGTGAATTTGGGATGGATTTTGGATGAATTTTGGATGAATTTGGGGTTGATTTTGGATGAATTTGGATTGATTTAGGATGAATTTGGGATTGATTTGGGATGAATTTTGGATGGATTTTGGATGAATTTTGGATGAATTTGGGGTTGATTTTGGGTGAATTTGGGATTGATTTTGGATGAATTTGGGATCGATTTGGGATGAATTTGGGATTGATTTGGGATCGATTTGGGATGAATTTGGTATTGATTTTGGGTGAATTTGGGGTTGATTTTGGATGAATTTGGGATCGATTTTGGAGGAATTTGGGATGGATTTTGGATGAATTTGGCCTTGGGACCCAGCAAAGGTCTGGTTTCTGGGAGAGGAGCACAGGGAGGGCTGGCAGAGGGGTTTGCTCAGTGCATCCCCTGAAATCCTCGTGCCTCATTCTTGGCTCATCTGGGAACCCTTGAACACTTAAAAAACCCCAAAAAAATTCAAAAAGGTGCCGTGAAATTTGTGTCCAGTGAGGCAGCAAAAATCAGGGCAGGTGTCTGGAAATGCTGGATTTTAGTCACTTAAAATCATTCACACAATGTGGGTGTGAGACACATGGAATATTTATTTTAATTAATTGACTATTTATTTTACTATTTATTTTAATGTTTATTTTAATATTTATTTACTATTTATTATAATATTTATTTTACTATTTATTTACTATTTATTCTAATATTTATTTTACTATTTATTTTACTATTTATTTTAATATTTATTCTAATATTTATTTTACTATTTATTTCAATACTTATTTTACTATTTATTTTAATGTTTATTTTAATATTTATTATAATATTTATTTTACTATTTATTTTACTATTTATTTTACTATTTATTTTAATATTTATTTTAATATTTATTCTAATATTTATTTTACTATTTATTTCAATACTTATTCTAATATTTATTTTACTATTTATTCTAATATTTATTTCAATATTTATTTTAATATTTATCCTAATATTTATCCTAATATTTATTTTATATTATGGATTTATCAGGGAGCCTTGGGGACAGTGGCACAGAGCACAGCAGGAATTTTTGCTCCTTATGGCTGGAAAATCTCCAGATTTGGGGTTTTTTTGCTTCCCTGCCCCTCCTGTGCTGGGCTGGAGTGGTGAGACCTGTCAATATTTCCAGTCTAAATCCAAGTTTGTGACTTGCTGTGAAAAATCCCCTTGGGATGGAGGGAGAGCCTTGTCTGGTGTTTACATTTGGAGGTGTAAAAACTTCCAAATCAATTCCTTTCCCTCTTCAGCAAGTCCTTGAGTGCAGCAAGGAGAGATGGAAATAATTGGAATTTTTTACAGAGTTCTTTTGATTTTTCTGCTGCCTCTGGGCAGCGTGAGGGGAGTGCAGAGACCTGCAGGATGTTGGGAAGAGAAGGGAGCTCAGGGAAAATGAAAAAATTCAAAGTTCACTCCAGTTCTGAGCAGCTGAGTGAGCTTTTGGTTTTGTCTGGATGTGGTTTTTTCCAAGCAGGGCTGACATTCACTGGAGACAGCAGACCTGGGCCCAGGCTCCAGGCCAGGCTTTTTATCCCTGACTTCATTTATTTGTCTTGGTTTATCCCACCCTTAATATTATTCCAATGAAGGGTTTAGGTTTTTAGAGCAGGGTTTCCTCTGCCCTGGCTGGGATTTGTGTCCCTTTAACACATCCCAGTGTTTTATTCTGGCTCTGAGGGGGATTTGATCCATCTGTGTGTGGGGGATGCTGGCAGGGTTTTGCCAGGTGGGGTTTAATTCAGGAATTAATCCAGTTTCATTCAGCTGTGGTTGGAGATCTCACCTCACTTGGAATGAATTCCATGGATTTTGATCAGTGTGTGCAGGGGGTCTGTGGGCACAGCTTGTCCAGGGAAGCTGGGGCAGCCCTGGGAGGGTCCAAAGCTGCCTTGGAGCTGCCTGGGAGAATGGGATGGGAGAATGGGATGGGATAATGGGATGGGAGAATGGAATGGGAAAATGGGATGGGAGAAAGGGATGGGAGAATGGAATGGGATAATGGAATGGGATGGGAGAATGGAATGGGATAATGGGAATGGGATACTGGGAGAATGGAATGGGAAAATGGGATGGGATAATGGGATGGGAGAATGGAATGGGACAATGGAATGGGATACTGGGACAATGGAATGGGATAATGGAATGGGATAATAGGACACTGGGATAATGGAATGGGATACTGGGATAATGGAATGGGATAATGGAATGGGAGAATGGAATGGGAGAATGGAATAATGGAATGGGAGAATGGAATGGGATACTGGGATAATGGAATGGGATACTGGGATAATGGAATGGGATACTGGAATGGGAGAATGGAATAATGGAATGGGAGAATGGAATGGGAGAATGGAATGGGATAATGGGAATGGGATACTGGAATGGGATAATGGCATGGGATAATGGGAATGGAAAAGGGGCATGGGATGAGATGTGATCTCCTTCCCAACCCAAACCTCTCTGCAATTCCATCCTTTCTGATGGGAAGCACACATTGTCTCCATCACACAGGTGTCTGTAGGATCATTTGGGATCACCAGCTTGCCTTAGAACTTGCAGTTAGGTGGAGTTGAAGTGTTTGGATGAGAATTTTATCCAGCTTGTCTTGGCCAACATCCCTGACCTGTTCATCCCTTTGGAGGGGGAGTGAGGGATCCTCAGAGGGGTTTTGTTCCCCCCCACCCTCTGGAAATCCCTTCCCATCCTCAGGAATATCATCAATCACACAATCCCAATCCATTTGGGGTGGGGTATTAAAGCCCCTCACATCCCACCCCTGCCATGGGCAGGGACTCCTTCCATTATCCATTAGCTCTAACCTTGGACACATTAATAATTGCACCCAGTTTGGTAAAAAAAAGAGCAAGGAATGAGCCTTTCCTTTCCTTTCCTTTCCTTTCCTTTCCTTTCCTTTCCTTTCCTTTCCTTTCCTTTCCTTTCCTTTCCTTTCCTTTCCTTTCCTTTCCTTTCCTTTCCTTTCCTTTCCTTTCCTTTCCTTTCCTTTCCTTTCCTTTCCTTTCCTTTCCTTTCCTTTCCTTTCCTTTCCTTTCCTTTCCTTTCCTTTCCTTTCCTTTCCTTTCCTTTCCTTTCCTTTCCTTTCCTTTCCTTTCCTTTCCTTTCCTTTCCTTTCCTTTCCTTTCCTTTCCTTTCCTTTCCTTTCCTTTCCTTTCCTTTCCTTTCCTTTTTCCTTTCCTTTCCTTTCCTTTCCTTTCCTTTCCTTTCCTTTCCTTTCCTTTCCTTTCCTTTCCTTTCCTTTCCTTTCCTTTCCTTTCCTTTCCTTTCCTTTCCTTTCCTTTCCTTTCCTTTCCTTTCCTTTCCTTTCCTTTCCTTTCCTTTCCTTTCCTTTCCTTTCCTTTCCTTTCCTTTCCTTTCCTTTCCTTTCCTTTCCTTTCCTTTCCTTTCCTTTCCTTTCCTTTCCTTTCCTTTCCTTTCCTTTCCTCCATTAAATCATTTTTAAGAATATTCAGTTTCCCCTAAATATCAAAACTCCCACCTTCCTTCCTAATATTTCATCCAGCAAACTTCCTCTATCCACTCTGCATCCTCTCTAAAATGAGAGCTGAAATATAAAAAAAAAAAAAACTAATAAACTCCTAACCTAAAAGTGGGCCCAGGTGTAAAAAAAAAAAAAAAAAAAAAAATCAGGCCAAATCCTAGAAGAATTTTCTGATTCCAAGGATCTGGAAATCCACATTTTGGTTCTGTGGAGCCATTTTCTCTGACATTTCACTGAAAGGGCTTTAATTTGGGGTTTTGTGGTTTGCCTTACCAGCAGTGAGTGATGGAATAAAGCTGGGGGTGAGTCAGGCTTTGGAGCACTCCCACCATGGAATTCTTTTCCCAGTGGTGAAGGAAGGAGGTTTCAGCTTTCCCAAAATGCCAGGCCATTTCAGCTGAGTCAGGATTTTGGAGAGGAACCAGCAGCCCTGTGCTCCCCAAAACCTTCCTGAGGTTTCCTGGATGAAGTTCCCTCAGTGGGGTTGGAGGCTCTCCCAGTGAGGAGAAGGGATTTGGGATCAGGGAAGGCTGGAAAAGCTCTCCAAGATCCCCAGTCTGCCAAGGCCACCCCATGTTTTATTTTATCTTCTTTTTTCTCTTCTGCCAGAGTTGGGATTAAAAGCAGGAGAGATTTAATTTCATGTTTGGACTCAGATGTTCATTAATTCTGATCTGTGTTATTGTGAGTGCTGCAGCACTTGTAGCTCACAAGTTAAAAATGTGGAAATGGTGATGGATCTCTCTCTACAAAGTCTTTTAAGGCCTAACAGTCCAGTTAAGAACTGACACCTAAATTATTTTTGCTTTTGACCCAATAACCAAACACCTGTGATTGGAGAATTTTCCAATCCAATTAAACAAATCCCACCCAGACCTGTGAAGGACAAGGTGAAGGAGAAAGAAACCTCTGCCCCAAGATCCCCATCTTGCCTTCCATATATTGTTATATCCCAAAACCCCAAATTCCAAACTGTTCACCATGGGATGTCACACATTTCTATTCAAACTGCACACCAGTGATTTGAGTTCTGTCATTCCATTTTGGGAGCTTCTCCAAGGCCTCAGGTCAAAGCAGAATTCTCCTGGGGGTCAGTGCCTGTCAGCACAGAAAGCTCAAAATTGCCAATTTCCAGGGATCCAACACCTTTCCATGAGGAAATTGTCCTTCCTTGGCAGCTGAGGAGCCACCCCACAGTGTCCCATCCCAGCTTTCCCCTTCCATGGCCTGGATAACCCCACGTGGGGAATCCCAGATCCACAATTCCAGATTTATTTCTTTTTCCCTCTGATTTTTCCCAGTCATCCCCCAAGGATGAGCTCCATGCCCCATGTCCTGTCCCTTTGTGCTGTGCAAGCTTCTCCTGCCCTTCCCTACAGATCCAGAGCTTTGGCATTTTGTATTTGGTATTTTTAGATCAAAGAGCAGTTTAATAAAAAAATAACAGGAGAGGAGAAGGAGGATTAGAACAATAAGTACATTTAATTTTAGCCTAGCTTGGATTCCTCCTGAAGTCAGGGCACTTGGTGCTGGCTTCACTTGCCTCTGGCTTTCCCAAATAAACACCCTGCAGCAGGGCTGGGGAGTTAAGTAGCACAGAAAATTGCAAAAAGTTGCATTTTAATATTCTAGGAGAATATTAAGGGCTGTTTTATGGGCCAGGCCCTGGAATGAAGTTGGAATGCTGAGGTTGTTTGGGTAGGAGGCTCCTGGAGCTGCAGGAAGGGTCACAGGCAGGGCAGGGTGAGGAACCTTCTCCAGCCAGGGATGGCAGAAATGACCCTGAGGGGCACCAGGGGAGGCTCAGCTTAAAGAATAAATTATTAAATATTTACGTATTAAATATTATAATACTAATTTTTTTTTTTTTTCCCTTGGAAGAGCAGTCAGGCACTGGAATGAGCTGCCCAAGGATGTGGTGGGGTCACCATCTCTGGGAATGGTCAGGAGGTGTCTGGGTGTGACTCTTGGGGAGATTTGGTTTTGGTTTCTGGTTGGACAGTCAGTGCTGCACTGTGGTCACAGGGATTTGGTTATTGGGTCAAAAGTATCAATAATACAGATGTTAATTCTTTATTGGACTGTTTAGCTTAAAGAGACCTTGTAGATTCAGCTCCATTTGCTCACTTTTAGCTGCCAGCTGGAAGTGTTGTAGGACTCTCTTACTTTAAATGAGATTTAATAAACACCCAAGTCTGAATGAGAAATCCATCACCTTCCTGTTTTTAATCCTGACTCTGAGTGAAGGCAGAGGAAAATGAAGACAAGCCACTAATTAAGTGATGCAATTAAACCCCTGCAGAATATTAAGGTTGGAAAAGCCCTTTGGGATCATGAGATCCAACCCTTCCTCCAGCACTGCCACTTCCACCCCCTGTCCCCAAGTGCCACCTGCACCCAGACCTTCAGGAAACCTCAGTCAGGGTGGTTGGTGAGTGGGGTGAGCCTGGAGGTGTCACTGGTGGCTCCTGATGGCTCCAAGCCACCCTCGGGCATCCCCTGTCCCCTTGTGTCCTGGTGTGAAGGACAGGTGGCTGCCAATAAAGGCAGGAGCTTCTCTCTGAAATGGAGAATGTAAACCCCCTCCCTCCAAATTATTATTGTAAATTTGAAATTAAGGGGCTCTCAGGCAAAGATGTGGGAATAGGAATAACAGTTCTTTACTAGGAAAATTAAAATAGCAATGCAGTATTACAAAGAACAATCCCAAACCCTGCCAGAGTCAGAATCCAAGCTGACACCCGTCAGTCAGTCAGGGTGTTGGCACAGCCCCATTCCATGGTGGCTGCATCCTCCTGCAGTGGCAGATGTGGCTCAGCTGGAGCAGTGCTCCTGGAGAAGGGGCAGTTTCCTCTGAAGGTGCAGGGGTGATGTGGCAGGGTCTGGTTTTCCTCTGGGATCCAGTGGCAAAGGCTGCTCTGCTGTTCCAAATGTCAGTTTTTCTCTGGGTAGGAAAGGCTTGGCTCCT
Organism: Muscicapa striata striata; assembly: GCA_030060385.1. Taxonomy (NCBI): domain Eukaryota; kingdom Metazoa; phylum Chordata; class Aves; order Passeriformes; family Muscicapidae; genus Muscicapa; species Muscicapa striata. Next base: position 773,710 of record JAREIS010000351.1, read on the forward strand.
GCCCTGGCTGGAGCATCTCCCATGGGATGATGGAATTTTATCAGCCATGCCCTGGGACTCACTGGCCATGAACAGGAGATCTCTCCTGGAGGGAGGATGGGCTGTGGGAGAGATAAAGATGATTGCCCCAGCTGGGTTAAAGCTGCCCATGAGCAGGAGATATCTGCCATGGAGATCAGGGGCACTGCCCCAGCTGGTTCAACAGATGGGACAGAATCCACATTTCTGGCCACATCAACCCAACACACCTTGGTTATCCCAGGGGAGGATGAGAGTTGAGAATTTGGGGATTCTGCTCCAGCCTCAAAGGATGAGCACAGAGCCCTGGGTCTGCTCCTGCCTGGGCACCCTCCTCGCTCTGAGCTGGTTCCTTCTCACACCAGCTGAATTTGGAGGTGGTGAGGGAACATTTCCAGCCTCAGCAAAGGGTGACAGTGTCACATGAACTGGTTTATGTTGCTTTTCCAGTGTTTTGGGGTTTGGTTGCTTTTGGATCCTGGTCACTGGGAGGGCTTGGGCAGGTCAGTGCCAAGAAGGAAACCTGGATCCACTCAGGAATTGGGGTTTGGTTCTCAGGCTCTCTCCAGCCTGGGAAGGGCTGCTGTGCCTCAGTGAGATGGAGGTGGGAGGTATGGGCTTGACTTAGGAGCCAGTTTTGGGTCTGCTTTGTAAGAACCCACTGGGTATTAATAAAAGTTAAAAATACTTCAGGCTCTGCCTTAAAACAGCCCTGAGTGAAAGGCAGGAAAAATGAGGATTGCAGCTGATCACAGTGAGATAAAGGCCAGAGAGCTGCAGGCAGGAGGCTGTGCTGAGCAATGGGAGGTGTCAGGGATGAGCTGGAGAATAAACTCAGCTTGGCAAGTTCCAGGTGAGGACAGGCAGTCCCTGAGGCCTGGAGGGAGGGCAGAGCTTTGATCTGAGTCACGAGCACCAAGCCTTGCCTGGGGTGTTTCAAAGCCCTGATCTTGTTTGCTCAGTGCTCTTGGGAAGCCAGAAACGATCCAGGTTTGCTTTTCCATCTCTCTGCTGTAGTGGAAGGTGGGAATAATCCAGAGGGAGGGCAGGAGGGGAAAACCATGAATGAATTGTCAGGAATTGGAGTTGTCTCGTGGAGGAGCAGTGGGAATTCCCTTCACCCTCTCCTGCCACCAGAGATTTTCCTGGGATCCCCTCATTCCTTCCAAGTGCCTTTCTGGGAGTGGGGAGTGGAAATCTTTGCTGAACTCTTTTCATGTCCCTTCTCAGCACTGGTGTCAGGCTGCCCTTCCCTTGCCAGGCTCTGCTTCCCTCCTTTTTCCATCCCATCCACTGCATGCTGAGCTCAGCCCACGTTTTAGGGCTTCCTGAGCCCTGACACATCCAGAGGAACTCATGGGAACAAATGGATCAGGGGGACTCCCTGCTCATCCCCAGCACAATTAATGTCAGCATTCATTAATAAAAGACTTGAAGATGATACAATCAATAAAAGCCCGATGCTATTAATTAGCAATGCTATTAATTAGCACTGCTCATCCTTTTGAGTCAGTGGAGTTGCTGCTGTGCAGGTTTTCCAAAACATTGGTCCTTTTAATCCTGAGGAAAACGAGGATTGGGGAAAGCACAGCTCAGTCACTGGGGTTGGTGCTGGTGGCACCTGGAGGCATCTGCTGCTGCTTTATCCCATTCATTTAATATTTTATTTAATATATAAATCTATTTGAGCATTTCCCCTGGGGTTTGCTGCCTGCAGGAGCTTTGTCCCCTGGGGCCACCAGGTGTGGTCACCAGCAGCTCCCTCAGTGCCCTTTTTCCACAGAAAGGGACAGCAGGACAGCCCCAGGGGACACCCCCAGTGCCCTTGGTTTGAGACCAAGGACAAAGCCAAGTCATGCTGGTGGTGCCCAAACCCTGCAGATGAATCCACAAATGAGATTTTTTACTGCCAAAACCCAGAATTGGAGGCTCTGCCAGTTTGGATGGAGCTGAGCTTTGTTTAAGGTTAAAAATACATCAATTTCCTTGTTGCACTCTGGTTTTATTTTTAACTCTTCAGCAATTTAATATTTTGGAGGTCTGCTTGTACTCCCCCCAGTTTTCCATCTGCTACTGTGATTAATTTAAAGCCCAGCTTTACCCTGGCAGCCCAGAGCAGAGAGAATGGAAAGCTTACCTAGCTGGGCTGGCAGGGAGCAGAGACGTGAATAACTCTGGAATTTGGGGGGGAAAAGCCAAATTCAGAGTTCTGGAGCAGGATGGGCCTGGCCAGAGCCCCTGCAGGCAGCAGGAGCTGTGCAGCATCCAGATGTGCAGCATCCAGATGTGCAGCATCCAGCTGTGCTCCCTGCAGGATTTTGGGGTGTTGCTGAGGCATCCAGCTGTGCTCCCTGCAGGATTTTGGGGTGTTGCTGAGGGATCCAGCTGTGCTCCCTGCAGGGATTTTGGGGTGTTGCTGAGGGATCCAGCTGTGCTCCCTGCAGGATTTTGGGGGGTGTTGCTGAGGGATCCAGCTGTGCTCCCTGCAGGATTTTGGGGGGTGTTGCTGAGGGATCCAGCTGTGCTCCCTGCAGGATTTTGGGGGGTGTTGCTGAGGGATCCAGCTGTGCTCCCTGCAGGATTTTGGGGGGTGTTGCTGAGGGATCCAGCTGTGCTCCCTGCAGGATTTTGGGGTGTTGCTGAGGGATCCAGCTGTGCTCCCTGCAGGGATTTTGGGGTGTTGCTGAGCACTCAGCAGCGCCGTGCTCCGGGTTCCTGCAGCCCCTCCAGGCAGGAGGATGTGCCAAACTCAACTGCTCCCCCTGTGTCCCTCCAGACCCTTCCATGTCCCTGTGTCCCTCCAGACCCTTCCATGTCCCTGTGTCCCTCCTGGGACACTCAGGGCCACATCTGAGCTCCCCGTGGCTCAGGGTGGTTCTTCCTCCCCCTTCCCTCCAGCAGAGACCAAGGCCAGGGCTGCAGGGACTGTGGGCTGAGCCCTGCTCCTGCCCAGCCCTTTCCATCTATTTTGGGGCACTGAGGAGCTGCAGTTCCCCCTCAGGGGGTGACTGGGGGCTGAGCCCTGCTCCTGTCCATCCTTTTAAATCTCCTTTGGGGCACTGAGGAGCTGCAGTTCACCCTCAGGGGGTGACTCCCTGCTCCTGCCCATCCCTTTCAATCCCTTTTGGGGCAGTGAGGAGCTGCAGTTCCCCCTCAGTTCAGTCCCAGGGAGCTGAGCCTGGCTCAGGGGGTGACTGGGGGCTGAGCCCTGCTCCTGCCCATCCCTTTCAATCCCTTTTGGGGCACTGAGGAGCTGCAGTTCCCCCTCAGTTCAGTCCCAGGGAGCTGAGCCTGGCTCAGGGGGTGACTGGGGGCTGAGCCCTGCTCCTGTCCATCCTTTTAAATCTCTCTTGGGGCACTGAGGAGCTGCAGTTCCCCCTCCCTGGGGGGAGGTGATCCTTTTAAATCTCCTTTGGGGCAGTGAGGAGCTGCAGCCCAGGGGTGACTCCTGCTCCTGCCCATCCCTTTCAATCCCTTTTGGGGCACTGAGGAGCTGCAGTTCCCCCTCAGGGGGTGACTGTGGGCTGAGCCCTGTTCCTGCCCATCCCTTTCAATCCCTTTTGGGGCCCTGAGGAGCTGCAGTTCCCCCTCAGCTCAGCCCCAGGGAGCTGAGCCTGGCTGAGGAGAGCAGCACAGCCCCAGGGATGTGGCCAGGGCAGGGCTGCTGGGCTGAGCTGCTGTGTGGGGCAGAGCACAGCACTCCCCATCCCAGCCTGGGCTCAGATGGCTCCATTTGGGAGTGAGATCATGGAGCTGCCTCTTGTTTTCCTGCTCAGGCTGAGCCCCTGCCAGGGGCTTTGTCCCCGTGCCAGCCAGGCTGTGTGAGCTGATTAGCTCTGAGGAGATCAAGGGCTGCACTGCAGGTAAACACTGGAGCTTTTCCTCCAGCTGAGAGCCAGTGGAGCTGGGAAATGTGGCTCAGGAGTCAGCAATGGTGCTGGAAAAACCCTCAGGAAAAATACCAAGGAGTGCATGAAATGATAAGCAGAGCTGATAAGGTGCCTGGTGAGAGACTGAGAAGCAAGCACAGATATGATCAGAGCCTAGAAATACTGTCAGCATGACAGAGGGATGAGCAGGAGAAGGAGTCACTGTTATCTGATGGAAAACAGCCCTGGGAATTGCAGCCCTGGCAGCAGGAGGTGTGGAGGGGATCCCCAGCAGCAGGAATGTCTTTTCCTTTTCCTTTTCCTTTCCCTTTCCTTTTCCTTTCCCTTTCCTTTCCTTTTCCTTTCCCTTTCCCTTTCTTTTCCCCCTTTCCCTTTCCTTTTCCTTTTCCTTTTCCCTTTCCCTTTCCTTTTCCTTTTTTCCTTTCCCTTTCCCTCTCCCCTTTTTCCTTTCGCCCCCCCTGGGATGGAAATGAAGGAAATCTGGGCAGAGGATGGATCTGGGATGGTTCCAGGGATGCCCAGGACAGCCTGGGGGATTTATCCTGGAATATTTATATCCTGGAATATTTATCCTGGAATATTTATATCCTGGATTATTTATCCCTGAATAAATCTGGAGGCTGTGTGTCACACAGCTTGGGAAGGTGCTCCTGGAGTGGGATTTCGGTCTGAAAATCAGATTTATCAATTCCATCCAGTTCCATCCAGCTGTTCTGGGTTCCCTCCAGCTGTTCTGGGTTCCCTCCAGCTGTTCTGGGCTCTCAGGAGCACAGGCAGGACAGTTGTGCTGCCCATTCCAGGCCAGGGCTCTTGGGAAAGCTGCCTTGGGAGCCTGTGGCAGGTCCTGGAAGGAGAGCTGCCATCAAAGGAGCCAGGAGGGACAGGGATCAAATCAGTAATTGCTGCCTCTCCCTTCCTTCTGCCTCCTGTCTCTCACAGCCTGGGATTGTTATCTCTGGGGCTGGGCAGTGACAATCCTGGCTGCAGGATCTGTGTCATCCACTGAAGGTGATGTGTGGTGACTTTTCCAGCCTGGATGCAGCTGCTGGAGTGAAATGATTACAAAATTGATGAATATGTAGTTTTATAAATGTATGTCAATTATTTAAAGTACTGTTGATTGTTGCATTGTGTTTTACCTGCAGAACATTGTGAGCTTAAAGTTTTTTGGTTTTTTTAAGTGGGGGGAACAGCAGTATTGTAGATTTTTTGTTACATAATAGTTAAAAAAGTACAAAATTCAATTATATGTTATGCTTATGCTTTTGCTTTGCTTGCTGTTAGTAGTACAGATTTGTCAATTAGCCAACTTAAAGTGTTTAAGTAACTTCAGCTCAGGTATTAAGTTTAAATACCATATATCTGTTCAACATAACCCCAAAGAAACTGTTTGTGCTTGCCCAGCTGTCCCTGTATTCTGCTGGTGGTGCAGCCCTGTGTGTGCTGTGCCATGGCGTGGGGCAGGTGGGGTTTGCTGTGCTGCCCAGCTGAGAACAGTCCCAGCACCTGCCCAGGCTGGGAGGGGTCTCAGAGCCCATCCCATGGCAGGGACACGTCCCCTGCCCAGGGCATTCCCAGGGGTGCAGGGGCACCCACAGCTGCTCTGGGAGCTGTGCCAGGGAACAGTGTTTCCCTCAAAGCCCAGAAAGGGGAGCTGGGGGCTGGCCCTGAGCCTGTCCCTGTGTGAGCTGTGCCCTTGGGTGCCCGGCGGCGCTTTGGGGCCAAAAGCAGCAGGGGGAGGGCAGTGAGCAGCTGTGGCCCAGGATTGCCAGGGAAGCAGCACAGAGGCACAGGCAGCCTGGCCTGGCCGGGCTGGGGCCCTGACAGGGCTGCGAGTGTCACACAGAGTGACATGTGTCACACACACAGTGCCATGTGTCACACACAGTGCCATGTGTCACACAGAGTGCCATGTGTGACACACAGTGCCATGTGTCACACACACAGTGCCATGTGTCACACACAGTGCCATGTCTCACACACAATGCCATGTCACACACACACAGTGCCATGTGTCACACACAGAGTGCCATGTGTGACACACAGTGCCATGTCTCTCCCCACAGAATGCCATGAACCTGCCCCCTGACAAGGCCCGCCTGCTGCGCCAGTACGACAACGAGAAGAAGTGGGAGCTCATCTGTGACCAGGTGAGAGCTCTGGGGGCCTGACAGCACTCACTGCTCAGCAGCTGCTGCTTTCCTTCTTCCTTCTTCCTTTCCTTTTCCCTTTCCTTTTCCCTTTTTCCTTCTTCCTTTCCTTTTTCCTTTCCTTTTCCCTTTTTTCCTTTTCCCTTTTTCTTTTTCCTTTTCTTTTCCCTTTCCCTTTTCCCTTTTCCTTTTCCCTTTTCCTTTTCCCTTTTCCTTTTCCCTTTTCCTTTTCCCTTTTCCTTTTCCCTTTTCCTTTTCCCTTTTCCTTTTCCCTTTTCCCTTTTCCTTTTCCCTTTCCCTTTTCCTTTTCCCTTTTCCCTTTTCCCTTTTCCCTTTTCCCTTTCCTTCCTCCTTTCCTTTCTCCTTTTCCCTTTCCCTTTTCCCTTTCCTTTCTCAGGCATCTCCTGTCAGCTGTGCAGGGTGTGCAGCAATTAACAGCATGTGATGGATAAACAAAAAATTGGCATTTCAGGGGGGAAATTAAATGTGCCAGAGGTGGGATTTGAATTTGGGAGCCAGCAGCAAAATTTGGATCTGGCACAAACTTCAGCAGTGCTGGCTGGTGGAAATAATTGATGGGATGTTCCCTTGGGATGGCAACTCAGCAGCAGCAGGGTGAGTTTGGCAGGATAAATTTGGGATAAATACATTTATGGGACATTTCAGTCATGGAATTCCAGACTGGCTTGGGTTGGGAGGGGCCTTAAAGCCCATCCAGTTCCAGCCTGAGGGATTGTCCCAGATTGCTCCAAACCCCATCCAGCCTGGCCTAGGACATTTCCAGGGACCCAGGGCAGCCACAGCTTCTCTGGGCACCCTGTCCCAGGGCCTCTCCACCCTCACTCACAGAAAAGGACTTTTTTTCCCAATATCCCATCTAACCTTGCCCTCTATCACTTTAAATTCATTGCACAGGTACCTGCAAGTAAAGCCTAGTAAATAATTGCCTTTTTTCCCCATGAGTTTCCTGTGCAGAGAATGTAAAGCTGGAGCTATTTAAAGATTCAGTTCAGTGAGACACTGAAAAATTGCAGGAGCTGCTGTGGCTGATGGCAGATTCCTCAGCCCTGGAAATGTCCAAAGCCAGGATTCCTCATCCCTGGGAGTGTCCAAAGCCAGGATTCCACATCCCTGGAAATGTCCAAAGCCAGGATTCCTCATCCCTGGGGGTGTCCAAAGCCAGGATTCCTCATCCCTGGAGGTGTCCAAAGCCAGGATTCCTCATCCCTGGGAGTGTCCAAAGCCAGGATTCCTCATCCCTGGGGGTGTCCAAAGCCAGGATTCCACATCCCTGGGAGTGTCCAAAGCCAGGATTCCTCATCCCTGGGAGTGTCCAAAGCCAGGATTCCTCATCCCTGGGAGTGTCCAAAGCCAGGATTCCTCATCCCTGGGAATGTCCAAAGCCAGGATTCCTCATCCCTGGGAGTGTCCAAAGCCAGGATTCCTCATCCCTGGGAATGTCCAAAGCCAGGATTCCACATCCCTGAAATGTCCAAAGCCAGGATTCCACATCCCTGGAGGTGTCCAAAGCCAGGATTCCTCATCCCTGGAAATGTCCAAAGCCAGGATTCCACATCCCTGGGAGTGTCCAAAGCCAGGATTCCTCATCCCTGGGAGTGTCCAAAGCCAGGATTCCACATCCCTGGAGGTGTCCAAAGCCAGGATTCCTCATCCCTGGGAGTGTCCAAAGCCAGGATTCCTCATCCCTGGGAATGTCCAAAGCCAGGATTCCTCATCCCTGGGAGTGTCCAAAGCCAGGATTCCTCATCCCTGGGAATGTCCAAAGCCAGGATTCCACATCCCTGGAAATGTCCAAAGCCAGGATTCCACATCCCTGGAGGTGTCCAAAGCCAGGATTCCTCATCCCTGGAAATGTCCAAAGCCAGGATTCCACATCCCTGGGAGTGTCCAAAGCCAGGATTCCTCATCCCTGGAGGTGTCCAAAGCCAGGATTCCACATCCCTGGGAGTGTCCAAAGCCAGGATTCCTCATCCCTGGGAGTGTCCAAAGCCAGGATTCCTCATCCCTGGGAGTGTCCAAAGCCAGGATTCCTCATCCCTGGGAATGTCCAAAGCCAGGATTCCTCATCCCTGGGAGTGTCCAAAGCCAGGATTCCTCATCCCTGGGAATGTCCAAAGCCAGGATTCCACATCCCTGGAAATGTCCAAAGCCAGGATTCCACATCCCTGGAGGTGTCCAAAGCCAGGATTCCACATCCCTGGAGGTGTCCAAAGCCAGGATTCCTCATCCCTGGAAATGTCCAAAGCCAGGATTCCACATCCCTGGGAGTGTCCAAAGCCAGGATTCCTCATCCCTGGAAATGTCCAAAGCCAGGATTCCTCATCCCTGGGGGTGTCCAAAGCCAGGATTCCTCATCCCTGGGAGTGTCCAAAGCCAGGATTCCTCATCCCTGGGAGTGTCCAAAGCCAGGATTCCTCATCCCTGGAGGTGTCCAAAGCCAGGATTCCTCATCCCTGGGAGTGTCCAAAGCCAGGATTCATCATGGGGTGTCCAAAGCCAGGATTCCACATCCCTGGGAGTGTCCAAAGCCAGGATTCCTCATCCCTGGGGGTGTCCAAAGCCAGGATTCCTCATCCCTGGGGTGTCCAAAGCCAGGATTCCTCATCCCTGGAAATGTCCAAAGCCAGGATTCCACATCCCTGGGGTGTCCAAAGCCAGGATTCCTCATCCCTGGGAGTGTCCAAAGCCAGGATTCCTCATCCCTGGAGGTGTCCAAAGCCAGGATTCCACATCCCTGGAGGTGTCCAAAGCCAGGATTCCTCATCCCTGGAGTCCAAAGCCAGGATTCCTCATCCCTGGAGGTGTCCAAAGCCAGGATTCCTCATCCCTGCGAGAGTCCAAAGCCAGGATTCCACATCCCTGGGGTGTCCAAAGCCAGGATTCCACATCCCTCGGGGTGTCCAAAGCCAGGATTCCTCATCCCTGGAGGTGTCCAAAGCCAGGATTCCTCATCCCTGGGAGTGTCCAAAGCCAGGATTCCTCATCCCTGGAGGTGTCCAAAGCCAGGATTCCTCATCCCTGGGGGTGTCCAAAGCCAGGATTCCTCATCCCTGGAGGTGTCCAAAGCCAGGATTCCTCATCCCTGGAGGTGTCCAAAGCCAGGATTCCTCATCCCTGAGGTGTCCAAAGCCAGGATTCCTCATCCCTGGGAGTGTCCAAAGCCAGGATTCCTCATCCCTGGGAAGTGTCCAAAGCCAGGATTCCTCATCCCTGGAGTGTCCAAGGCCAGGATTCCTCATCCCTGGGAGGTGTCCAAAGCCAGGATTCCTCATCCCTGGGGGTGTCCAAAGCCAGGATTCCTCATCCCTGGAAATGTCCAAAGCCAGGATTCCACATCCCTGGGAGTGTCCAAAGCCAGGATTCCTCATCCCTGGAGGTGTCCAAAGCCAGGATTCCACATCCCTGGAGGTGTCCAAAGCCAGGATTCCTCATCCCTGGAAATGTCCAAAGCCAGAATTCCACATCCCTGGGAGTGTCCAAAGCCAGGATTCCTCATCCCTGGAGGTGTCCAAGGCCAGGATTCCTCATCCCTGGGAGTGTCCAAAGCCAGGATTCCACATCCCTGGAGGTGTCCAAAGCCAGGATTCCTCATCCCTGGAAATGTCCAAAGCCAGAATTCCACATCCCTGGAGGTGTCCAAGGCCAGGATTCCTCATCCCTGGAGGTGTCCAAGGCCAGCTTGGACAGGGATTGGAGCACCCTGGGACAGTGGAAATGTTCTGCCCATGTCACTGGATGGGCTTTAAGTCCCTCCCACCCCCAAAATTGTGTGATCCAACCCTCTGAGTGTGCAGCAGAGCTGGGAGGAGCCCTTTGATCCCAGCCTGGATTGGCACTGCCAGCAATTGGGGTTGTGCAGGATTTTTTTTGTTTTTATTCTAAATGCAAATTTTGAATTTCCTCTTTTCCCTTGGTTTTGCTCACTAAGCCATTTTCACCTGGTTTTGCTTGTAAATCAATCAGGAAGTGAAATCTTTCTCTCCTCTGCTGGTTTTCCACTTAGATCTGAAAAAAAAAGTGTCCAGAAATGGTATTTTCTAAATAATCTGTGCAGCAGATCCTCAATATTTATCTGTGGAATATCTGGAGAATATTAGGAGTTCATGTCCAAAAAGGAAACACTTTGGAAAAAAATTAGATTAACAAAAGGGAAAAACTGGTTTTGTGATGATGATAACAATTAATAATAATAATAATGATAATGATAATGATAATGATTATAATAATAATAATAATAATAATAATAATAGTTAATCCCCAAAAAGTAACTCTCACTTGGGCGAAAAATTAGATTAAAAAAAGTGAAGAACTGGTTTCGTGATGATGATGACAATAATAATAGTAATAATAATAATAATAATAATAATAATAATAATAATAATAATCTGCCATGAATAGAATTATTTCCATTGTTTGAATCATTCCACTGGCTGTGGAGGGCTCATCCCAGATGGAATTTTCTCTCCCTTTATTTATAAACCTTCCAAATCATCTCAGCATTGTCCTCTGAGCTTGCTCTGGGTCAGGTAAAAGAAGGAGGAGAAGAGGAAATGCAGGAAATCTGTTGTGCACTCTGGAAAGGGCCAAGGTTCCCATCTGAGGGGTTGGCACTGGGAATGACCCAGGCAGGGACAAGGATGGAGATCCAGGAAATGGGATCCTCAAAGGATTTTTTTGTGTAATGGTTGATGAAAAGAATGGATCCAGGAAATGGGATCCTCAAAGGATTTTTGTGTGTGTAATGGTTGATGGAAAGAGTGGAGATCCAGGAAATGGGATCCTCAAAGGATTTTTTTGGTGTGCAATGGCTGATGGAAAGAATGGATCCAGGAAATGGGATCCTCAAAGGATTTTTGTGTGTGTAATGGTTGATGGAAAGAGTGGAGATCCAGAAAATGGGATCCTCAAAGGATTTTTTTGTGTAATGGCTGATGGAAAGAATGGATCCAGGAAATGGGATCCTCAAAGGATTTTTTGTGTAATGGCTGATGAAAAGAATGGAGATCCAGGAAATGGGATCCTCAGAGGATTTTTTTGTGTAATGGCTGATGGAAAGAATGGATCCAGGAAATGGGATCCTCAAAGGATTTTTTTGTGTGTAATGGCTGATGAAAAGAATGGAGATCCAGGAAATGGGATCCTCAGAGGATTTTTTGTGTGCAATGGCTGATGGAAAGAATGGAGATCCAGGAAATGGGATCCTCAAAGGATTTTTTTGGTGTGCAATGGCTGATGGAAAGAATGGATCCAGGAAATGGGATCCTCAAAGGATTTTTTTGTGTGTAATGGCTGATGGAAAGAATGGATCCAGGAAATGGGATCCTCAAAGGATTTTTTTGTGTAATGGCTGATGGAAAGAATGGATCCAGGAAATGGGATCCTCAAAGGATTTTTTTGTGTGCAATGGCTGATGGAAAGAATGGATCCAGGAAATGGGATCCTCAAAGGATTTTTTTGTGTGTGCAATGGCTGGTGGAAAGAATGGATCCAGCACTGGGAGCGTGGGATGGAAACTCAGCAGAACCAGGGGCAGAGTTTGGCAGGAAATGCAGGAATTTCCAGGAGTACTGGCCTGGAAATGCAGGAAAGGGGATCCTGAAAGGCTTTTTTTGGTGTCCTGTGCCCAGCTGGGTGCCAGGAGGTTCTCAGAGGGGTGTGGGGACAATGAGCAGGGCAGGGCTTGGGGACAATCCTGCCAAGTTCTTCGTGTCCCTCTAATGGCAAACGCTGGCAGGGGCAGCCCTGGGAGAGGAGCAGGGTGCTGGGGGGGAGGGGCTGTGCCCTTTTTTGGCACAAATTCCTCAGTGGAATTCCCAGATTTCTCCTTATGGTGCCTTTCACAACAGAGATCCTGGGGTTTTCCAGGATCCAAGGGTTTTCCATCCCTTGTCATGGGCTGCAGGAGCCATTTACAGCTCTCTGCTTGGAGAAAACATCATGTTTGAAAAAAACACAAAAAAAAAGGGTGTTCCAGGGAATCTGCCCTCTTGGGTGGAAAAGTCCATGATTTACTGAATCCAGAAGTTGGATTTTGGGACACTCATGGCTTTATTCACTGCCTGGGTCCTCATTCCATAAGGACATTTCCAAAAGTGACACCTTGTCCTGCTGGTGGGATGGGATCTGTGGCAATGGGAATTCTGCAGTGTATCCATGATGTGTTGGAGTCTCTGCTCCCATTCCTTCCCCACTGATCCCAAAATGGGTTTTGTGATCCCAAAATGGGTTTTGTGATCCCAAGAATGGGTTTTGTGATCCCAAAATGGGTTTTGTGATCCCAAGGATGGGTTTTGTGACCCCAGGAATGGGTTTTGTGATACAAAATGGGTTTTGTGATCCTAAAATGGGTTTTGTGATCCCAGGAATGGGTTTTGTGATACAAAATGGGTTTTGTGATCCCAAGGATGGGTTTTGTGACCCCAGGAATGGGTTTTGTGATCCCAAAATGGGTTTTGTGATCCCAAGGATGGGTTTTGTGATCCCAGGAATGGGTTTTGTGATCCCAAAATGGGTTTTGTGATCCCAAGTGGGATGCAAATGAGTGCAGCAGGAATGAGCAGCTCAGGCAGGATCAGGATGACAATGACAGTGACACGTGTGTGTGCTAATGCACAGAAATGCCCTGGGTGCATGAATGGGTTTTCCAGGAGGTGTGTTGGGTTTTTTGTGGGATCACGTGGAAGAGGAAGGGCAGAATTCCAGCAAAGCCCCCCACTCTTTTTTTTTTTTTTTTTTTTTTCCTGTATCCAGAAAAAAAAGTGCAAATTCTGAGTGGAAGAGGCACAGGAGAGGTGTTGTGCTCCTGGATGATGGAATCATGGGATGGTTTGGGTTGGGAAGGATTTTAGAGCCATCCAATGCCAGGGACACCTCCCTCTGTCCCAGGTTATTCCAGCCACTTCCAGGGATGCAGAGCTTTTCTGGGAATTCCATCCCAACCAGGAATTCCTTCCCAATATCCCATCTCCATCTCCCCTTCTCCATTCTGAAGCCATTCCCTGTGTCCTGCCCCTCCACCCCCTGTCCCAAATCCCTCTCAGGGTTGAATCCCAGGGAATTCTCTCTCCCCATTTCCCCCCAGGGAGGGGCTGTGCCCAGCCCATCCCCTGCTGCTGCCCTTGCACTCCCTGTGCTCACACCACCACTCCTCAGGCATTTTCTGGGTCCAAAAAGACTTTTATCCTTGGGAATTAAGCTGCTTTTCTTTGCAGGGGACTGACAAAGGCAGAGTGGAGTCATTGCTGATGATGCTGCAGCTCCCTGCAGTCACACCCTGGGGATAAAAAGGGTTTTTCAGCAGGATTTGGGATCTTTGTTGTGTCTGAATGGCTCAGTGCAGGGAAGCCACCAGTCCCAGCCATGATGTCACCCCCCAGGATTTGCTGAGCAAAGTTTGGCTGCTCCAATCTGGATTTTAGGGCTTTTTTTTTTTTTTTTTTTTTTTTAAATGTGTTCAGTAAAAATCCCCAGGCTCGTCATTGGGGTTGGTGTTAAATCCTGAGTCTGGAAGCTGAGCTGGCCAAGGAGTGGGTGGGAATTGCCAGAAGTGGAGGGGAGGAGCTGACAGGAAGCAAAGCAGGGAATTTTAACTCTTTAATTGTGGTTTTGAAGGCACAGCAGTGCTTTGGGAAGTGTTGGGGAGAATTCCAGGGACAGGACCAGGAGAGAATTCCAGTGGCTTCCAGGAAGATCAGCCTGGAAGCAGCTCCATTCCCATGTCCCAGTCAGATTTTTTTGGGAAGATTTTTGGGTGACTTGGAGCCCTCACTGCACAACCCTTGCAGCTTTTTAATCAGCCTCTAATATAAAACACTCCTGGATAAATCCAGACAGGGATCACAGCCAGCAAAGGGCAATTTTAAAGGCTAAACCCTCAGAGCTTCCCAAACCAGCAAAAAAAAACCCAAAAAAAAACCACACACAAAAAACAAAAACTGAAAAAAACCACTTGGATGGGCTGTAAAAATGTTTTCAGGCCTAGAAGATGTTTATTTGCCACAGGTGGTTTTTGGTCACTCCTCAGGTAAGAGCATTGCTGGTTGTGGATAATGTCTGGAAGGTTCTTTTAATCCAAATTATTCCACCCCACAAGAATGAGCAGCATCTTTTTTACACCAGGTTGCTGCAGGGATTGTTCCATAAATCCAGAATTACAGGCAGGTTTGAAGAAAACAAATAAAAACCTGCAGGAGCTGCAGCCCAGCTGCTCCTTGAGTCTCTGAAACATTTCATTTTTAAGAATTCACACAATTACAGCTGGGGGCTGGAGAAGCTGCTGGCACTCAGCAAAGGTTGATTATTTGGGAAGAGAAATTCATCCATAAAAGCAAAAAAGCTTCTCTGGGGGGTTGGGTTGGACTGAGCCCAGCTCTGCCAGCAGCAGAGAAACCCCAAAAATTTGGGATGAATGGGAGAGGGAGTGTGGAGCATGATGGGATGGGATGGGATGGGATCAATGGGATGGGATGGGATGGGATGGGATGGGATGGGATGGGATGGGATGGGATGGGATGGGATAATGGGATGGGATGGGATAATGGGATGGGATGGGATGGGATGGGATGGGATGGGATGGGATAATGGGATGGGATGGGATAATGGGATGGGATAATGGGATGGGATAATGGGATGGGATGGGATAATGGGATGGGATGCTGCTGACAGGGGTTGGGGTTGGAGGATCCTTCAGGGCTCTTCCAGCCCAAAGCACTCTGGGATCCCAGGAAATCCCTGAGTGAGCCTGGCCCCAGGAATCCTGAGGGGGAGCTGGGAAAATCCCCCCATGGTGGAGCAGGACTGACCCTGCTGCTGGCCTTTATTCCAGAGAGGAGCCCTCAGGGAAGAACTTTGCATTTCCTGAGCTGGTTTTGAGATAAAATAGGAAATGCCAATTCCAGAGCTGTGTGGAGGTGGGAAAAGAATCCAGTTGTAAAAGAGGAAAGCCATGAGTGCTCTGTGACTTCCCACCAGGGAAGTTTTTTTCCCTTTTTTTTTTTTTTTTTTTTTTTTTCCTGCTGGCCATGATGGATTCCTTCTTTTCCAGCAGGCAGCAAGATAATAACAGGGAGAGCTTGTGGTGTTCTGGTCACTGGGCAGCAGTGTCCTGCTCATTCTGGAATAATTTGGGGATGATGCAGTCAGAATTTCATCCTGACCTCATACAGGGAGGTTCCACATAACAGCTGCAAAATGGGGAATTTCAGGAGACTGGGATGAGATCTTCCCTCCAGGGAAAGGGGCAGAGGAGCTTCAAGTTCTTCCAAGATACAAACAGGATTTTTGGGATTGCAGGGAAAAATCAGGGAGCTCTCAAGACAGGGCTGGTGTTTGTCCCCAAAATCTGTGATGTGGGGTGATCCCTGCACCTTGAGGGATGGGTGGGATTTTGGGATATTGGGAAATTGGGAAGGAATTCCTGGCTGGGAGGGGCTGGGATGGAATTCCCAGAGAAGCTGTGGCTGCCCCAAGCCCCATCCCTGGGCACTCCCAGGGATCCAGGGGCAGCCACAGCCCCTGTGGAACTCTGGAACTTCTGGTGAATGTACAACTAAAAATCAAAATTCCCACTGAATGTTTAAGGTGTCTTTTTATACTGTTGATACAAATATCAAGATCCAATTAAATATATTTTATTTGCATGCATGGGTTATCCACTCAGAAACAGACTGTATTATAAATATAGATTGTTTAATATGTATGTGTGTTTTCTGGGTCAATACAGCAAAATGGCTGATGGTTATTCCTGTTTCTTTTCCAGGAGAGATTCCAAGTGAAGAATCCTCCCCACACTTACATCCAGAAGCTGAAGGGGTATCTGGACCCAGCAGTGACCAGGAAGGTGAGGAGCATCCTGTTTCCTCCTCAGCCAGGATGGTCCAGGTTCCTTCCTGCCTTTGTGCAAATGCCCTGGGAAGTGTCAGGGAGAAGCAAAGAGAAATTGGGAATTTGCTGCAGTTTTCCAGCTTGGCAAGGAGAGGAGATGTTGGGAAGGACCATCTGATTCACAGCATATCTTCAATAAATCATCTGAGAAATGGTCTCTGAGCTGGGCTCTAGGCCTGGCTTGGCCTAAACCCCTGGCTGAGGGCTCAGTGCTCAGCACTGGGAAGGGCTGTCCAGGCTTTGAGTCCTTTTCTCTGGGAATTTGCCTGGCAGAGGCTCAGTGCAGCTGAGTGCCCTGTTCATGGGGTCAGCCACGTCCATGGTGACAATTCCTGTCCATGGGGACATCTCCATCCATGGCACTCAGCTCCACCCATGGTGACAATTCCCATCCATGGTGACAGTTCCATCCATGGTGACAATTCCCATCCATGCTGACAGCTCCATCCATGCTGACAGCTCCATCCATGGTGACAGCTACAAGAGCCTCTAAAACCTGCACTGAGATGCAGCAGAGCCCACAGCTCCTGCCCTGTCTTGGCTGTGCCTCCTGCCCTGATCCCAGCCCTGATCCCAGCTCTGATCCCAGCTCTGATCCCGGCTCTGCTCCCAGCTCTGATCCCAGCTCTGATCCCAGCTCTGATCCCAGCTCTGTGCCCTGATCCCAGCTCTGTGCCCTGATCCCAGCTCTGAGCCCTGATCCCAGCTCTGTGCCCTGATCCCAGCTCTGCTCCCTGCTCTGTGCCCTGATCCCAGCTCTGTGCCCTGATCTCCCAGCTCTGTGCCCTGATCCCAGCTCTGTGCCCTGATCCCAGGTCCTTTCCCTGAGGAAATCCCAGATCCTGCCCTGGTGATCCCATGGCACAGGGAGGGTGCCCCTCCCTCCCAGTGCTCCCAGCTCGTGTCCAGGGCAGGGGGAGCCCCTGGGCCAGCTCTGCCCTTGCTGCTGGAGCAGGAGCCATTCCCTGGCTGCATTTCCCAGGAGCAGGAACCATTCCCTGCATTTCCCAGGAGCAGGAGCCATTCCCTGCATTTCCCAGGAGCAGGAGCCATTCCCTGCCATTCCCTGCCATTCCCTGCCATTCCCTGGCTGCATTTCCCAGGAGCAGGAGCCATTCCCTGCCATTCCCTGGCTGCATTTCCCAGGAACAGGAGCAGGAACCATCCCCTGCCATTCCCTGGCTGCATTTCCCAGGAGCAGGAGCCATTCCCTGCATTTCCCAGGAGCAGGAACCATCCCCTGCATTTCCCAGGAGCAGGAACCATCCCCTGCATTTCCCAGGAGCAGGAACCATTCCCTGCATTTCCCAGGAGCAGGAACCATTCCCTGCATTCCCCAGGAGCAGGAACCATTCCCTGCATTACCCAGGAGCAGGAACCATCCCCTGCCATTCCCTGGCTGCATTTCCCAGGAGCAGGAGCCATCCCCTGCATTTCCCAGGAACAGGAACCATTCCCTGCCATTCCCTGGCTGCATTTCCCAGTCTCTGAAGGGCTCTTTGTGCTTTTCTCCGGAGCCTTTGGAGTTTGTTCCATGTTTGGCTTCTCTCCTGGGCTCACATTGGAGCCTTTCTTACCCAGGGCTCCTGTGACAAGTGACAAACCCAAAGGGCCTAAAAATAACCCCAGAGTTCCTGTCTGCTCCTGGGTTATTGCAGATCACCCACAGCCTTTGCTCAGCCTGGAGAGATTTCCACAGGGATGGGAGAGCTCATCCACCAGGGCTCTTACTGGGATTGAGGTGCTGTCAATCCCACATCCAGGAATTCCTGCCCAGTATCCCACTTATTACTGCTTTTCTTTTTTTTTTTTTTTTTTTTTTTTATTGTCTTTAGTTAGAGTTGGGATTGAAGCATGATTGAAGTGTCATGATTTGATTTAGGTGTTTATTCATTCTTATTCACAGTACAGTGAGCACTATAGCCCTTTTAGCTATGAGCTAAAAGTGAAAAAATGGAGTTATATTTTGCTGCTTACAAGGTTTTTTGAAGCTAAACAGTTTAATTAAAAACTACTGTTAGGTTATTTTTATTCTTGACCTAACACCTGTGACCCACAGTGTGACATTTCTCATTTAACCAAAAAATACCATTAAAACTAAGAAGAAGGAACAAGAAGGAAGAAAAACTAACACCCCAGAACTTTTATTCTGTCTTATTACCATATCCTAAAACTCCAAATTTCCAGCCCTTCACTGTGTGATATTATACACTTTTATTTAAACTACACACTGACTCTTAACTTTATCACTTCACTTTGGAAGCTTTTTTTAAGGCCCCAGGTCTAAAGCAGTGCCCCTTTGGGGTCAGTGTCAGAAAATTCCAACCTCCCACATTTCAGGGTTCCTGCCCTTACCCTCCTGCACCCCTTTGGCTCTCATTTATTTCCCTTGCTCAGAAATGAGAATGTGCCAAAAGCAGCTGCTCCAGATGTGATTTCTCCAGCTGTTCTAGGACTTCTCCATGGGCAGGGAGAAGAGAATCCCCCAATCCTGCTCCAGATGTGATTTCTCCAGCTGTTCCAGCATTTTTCACAGTCAGGGAGAAGAGAATCCCCCAATCCTGCTCCAGATGGGATTGAGGTGCCCCTGCTGCCTCTGTCACCTCTTTTTTTAAAGCAGGACTCTGCAACTTTCCAGAGAAAGTTTGATGTTAAAGCTTGGTTTATAAAGAAATATTTATTTATCTCCAGGCTTTTAATTTCCCTCATCCTGGAAGCTCCTGGGAGCAGAAGGGATTTCTCCTCACGGGGTTTTGTTGACTGCTGGGTTCTTGTTGCTGCATTCTTGGGGATTTAGAGGAGTTCTCAGTTACCTCCATGTTTTCCATGTTCCCTCTGTGCTGGGTGATATTTTTAATAGAGCCCAATTGTTATTTTTGCTGCTCATTCCATTGCAGAAATTCAGGAGACGAGTGCAGGAGTCGACTCAGGTGCTCAGAGAACTGGAAATTTCCTTGAGGACAAACCACATTGGGTGAGAGTTTTTGTTGCCTCTAGTCCAATTAAATTTATATCATTATTATTATTACTGTTATTACTACTATTATTGTTGTTATTATTATTAATTTTATTATCAATATTATAATATTATATAACATAATATAATATAATATAATATAATATAATATAACATAATATAATATAATATAATATAATATAATATAATATAATATAATATAATATAATATAATATAATATAATATAATATAATATAATATAATATAATATAATATAATATTATACTATATTATATTATATATTATAATATATATAATATTATAATATATATAATATTATTTATTATTGTTAATATCATTATTATCATTATATTTTAAAAACTAATTTGTTTTATTAAATTATTTTTATTATTTAATAACTTGTTTTTAAATTCTAATGGTGCCTGCCTGACAAAACACCCCTTTGCATATCAATGAGTGCTGCCACTTGCTGGATAATTAAAGCCTGATGGGCTTAGTTAAGGGGAGCTGTGCATCTCAGGAGGATAATTCAGCTTTAATCCTTTGCTGGTGGATTCATCCCCATTTTTCTGAGGGATGACATCCCCAGGATTTCCCCATGAAGCAGCAAACCCATCCCAAACTGCTGCAGTGCAGTTGCCAGAGGCTGAGGTTTTTATCAGACCTCCCTTTCCCATCCACATTCCCACCAATTCCACCTTCCTGTGGGACCAGAAGCTGCTCCAGCCCTGGGGCATCAGCCAGGGAGCTTTTCCAGGTTTTTTTTCCATGATCTCACTCTGTGGCCAGCTCCATTCCATCAATTTTTCTGTGTTTTCTGGAATTCTGCTGGGATTTTTTGGGAGGAATTGCACTGCCAGTGTGGTGATGGGAACCTTCCTTGGAGCTGCAGCATCCCAGAATCTTCCTCCCACACCCCTGGCAGGTTTTCCCTCCTTTCCCAGCCCAGAGGATTCCCCAGCAGAGGTTTGAGGCATCCATGGATGCTCTGGGATTTGGGATGAGCAGGAGGAACTTTGCTGCTGCACCAGGGCAGTAAAAGAGGGTTCATTTCTTCAGTGCCCCATGCTGAAGGATTTTTTAAAAACACATTTTATAAAACACCAGGCTGGTTATTTTTGCAGGAAAATAATAAAAATGTTCATCCTGAAGATCAGAATAAATCAGAGGTGATGAATTCCCACTCCACAAGCCTGGAGCTGCACTTCCCTCCCTGGATTCCCTCATTCCAGTGGCACCAGCCACTCCCAGCAGATTTGCTGTCCTAGTTGGGGTTCAGAGAAGAGCTGGGGCTCTGTGAGGTTCTTTTTCCCCCTGGCTTTTCCCTTGAATGGATGAATTTTCATTTTTTTCTTGGCATTTCCAAAGCTTTGGAACATAGTGGACTTTCCTGAATTATTTTGCAAACCCCAGGGGCCAGAATTCACTGTAACAGGTGAACACCTTTTGGAAAAAGAGACAAAATTGCTGTTAAATGTACACCCAGGGTATCCAGCAGAGATTCTTTTCCTGCTTTTACAGCCTGCTGGAAATCAGGAGGAGATAAAAACCCAGCCAAGTCTCTGTGTGAGGAGTTGACCTTCACAGTGCTGCAAAAAAAATCCTCATTTCAGTACATTTGGAAAGGCATCTAAAGCACTCTTTAAATCCTCTAAAATATTTTTTTTTTTTTCCCTGAATGAGACCCACAGTGCTGCAGTGGCTGTGTGTCCAGTTTTCCTGGGAATTCCAGGGAATTGCAAAGCCCCAGGAGGGCTCTGATGTTTGGTGTTTCTCTCCCAGGTGGGTCAGGGAGTTCCTGAATGAAGAGAACAAAGGCCTGGATGTCCTGGTGGAATACCTGTCCTTTGCCCAGTATGCAGTCACGTAAGTGGGACATTCCTGGCAGGAAATTCCTGGATATTGGGGAATATTCCTTCATTCCACCTCTGAACAGGCTGCCCAGGGCAGTGCTGGAGTCCCAATCCCTGGAATTGTTCAAAAAGTCAAACAGTGGTTTGGTGGGCATGGGAGTGTTTGGTGGTTCAGGTCTTTTCCAGCCTCAATAATTCCATGATTCTGTGGCCTGAGAGCAGAGGAAATAAATCTTGATGTGAGTCTGGGATTATTTCATCACAGCAGACAAAAAAAACCAAACCAAACCAAAAAAAACCCCAAAAAACCAAAAAAACCCCCAAAAAAACCCAACCAAAAAATCCCCTACAAACCTAAATTTAAACCTTGGGATTATTAATCTCTACTCATGTTTTTTATCTTTGGTCTCTGAGCATCTTAGAGGTGGAAAACCCATCCCAGAATGTGTGGAAGTAGTTGTTTGGGTCATAAATCATGAAAAAACCAGTGGGGAAAATCATCTCTCAGTGGAGATCTTCAGCTGAGACTTTGTTTTATTACCATGGAATCAGCCCAGACTGGTTTGGGTTGGGAGGGACCTTAAAGCTCATGGACCAGGAGCCTTCCACTCTCCCAGGGTGCTCCAAACCCCACCAGCCTGGCTGTGGATAATTCCAGAATTAATCCACATTCATTCAGGATATCACAGCAGGTTATTTTCTGTAAAAATGGAAAAGAGCCCTTAGGTTAAAGACAATTCTGGAGTAGAAACTCAAGCTGGGGAGAGCTGATAATTTATTTTTAGCAAGGCTGCCATCAGATTTATGGCTGTCACTGCCCAGAAAAGAGATTTGTGGTGGGGTTGCAGGAAAATTTATGAGGGAAAATCCTATGGTTTCAAATGTTACCCATTGGAAAAAACGGTGCACAGCAAAAAGAAATGTTTGTGCAAAGCCTTTCTTCCTAAATTTATACACAAGGAGCTCACTGGGTTTTTTCCCCTCTTGCATGGGGAACATGAGTAATAACCTCAGGAGCTGGAAGGGGAACCAGCAATTCCTGCTTGGAATAGCAGAGCAGTGGGCAAGGAGTCAGGAATCAGGGAATCTGGGGTGCCTGTGGTGATACTGGAATGTGCTGGGGGGTTTGTGGGGCCTGACCCCTGGGATGAGGAAATGTCATGGTTATGGAATCAAAAAAAAAAAGAGAGACTCCAAGTCAGAAATACAATTTAATAGGAAAAAAAGAGAAAAATAAAATGCATGCAATAGTACAAAAGAAAAAAAACACTGTCAGAGTCAGAATCCAACCTGACACCCTGCTGGTAGCAGTCCAGATGAAGTGGTGATCCTGGAGAAATCCTGGCAGCTCTTGTCCTCTGGGATCCAGTAGCAAAGGCTGCTCTGCTGTTCCAAATGTCAGTTTTTCTCTGGGTAGGAAAGGCTTGGCTCCTGCCCTGGCTGGAGCATCTCCCATGGGATGATGGAATTTTATCAGCCATGCCCTGGGACTCACTGGCCATGAACAGGAGATCTCTCCTGGAGGGAGGATGGGCTGTGGGAGAGATAAAGATGATTGCCCAGCTGGGTTAAAGCTGCCCATGAGCAGGAGATATCTGCCATGGAGATCAGGGGCACTGCCCCAGCTGGTTCAGCAGATGGGACAGAACACAGACTTTTGGTTATTACTGTATTATTATTATTATTATTATTATTATTATTATTATTATTACTATTATTATTATTATTATTATTATGTTAGGTTACTTGCACCCTGCTCTGCAATCAGCACACTCAGCACTTCCACCACTGCTAGAGGCAGGGAATTGTAAAATCATGGAATACCCAGAGTTGGAAGTTGTGATATCTGGTGGGAAAATGAAACATCCTGGATTTAAATTCCATTTTGTTTGGCTTAAAGCACTTTGGGAGAAGCTGCCAGACACTGGGGTCTGGTGGGATTTTGGGGTTTCATTTTCATTAATTTTCATTATCCCATCCAGGCAGGGATATTCCTCAGCAAGCAGCCAGTGTTGGGTTTATTTTGCATTCAAAGCCTTGTGGATGTGACACTTGGGGACAAGGGAAAGGCTGGGAATGGTTGGATTCCAAGGACAAGGCTGGGAGTGGTTGGATTCTAAGGGCAAGGCTGGGAATGGTTGGATTCCAAGGGCAAGGCTGGGAATGGTTGGATTCCAAGGGCAGGGCTGGGAATGGTTGGATTCCATGGGCAAGGCTGGGAATGGTTGGATTCCAAGGGCAGGGCTGGGAATGGTTGGATTCCAGGGCTGGGAATGGTTGGATTCCAAGGGCAAGGCAAGGCTGGGAATGGTTGGATTCCAAGGCTGGGAATGGTTGGATTCCAAGGGCAAGGCAAGGCTGGGAATGGTTGGGTTCCATGTCTTGGAGGCTTTTCCCAAGCTGAGTGGAGCTGTGCTTCTGGAATTCCCTTCCCCATGTGAAGCCCATCCCATTTCCCTGGATTTTTCCGTGTCCCTCCAGCCCCACAACTCTCCTTTTCCATGGGAACGTCGCTGGAGGTTTCCACCCAGCATTCCATGTGCTGGCATCTCAGAACCCTGGGATGTTTGGGTGGGAAGGGCCCTTCCCAGTGCTGGGGGTCAGTTGGATTTGATGGTTTTGGAGAGCTTTTGTCCCGTTTGGCTTTGTCCAGCAATTCTGCGCCTCGGAAAGGAAAACCCAGCGCGCGTCTGCTCCCCTCACCTGGAATTCCCCCTGGGACTTGTGTTTCCTTGCAGGTTTGACTTTGAGAGCCTGGAGAGCAGCGTGGAGAGCTCCATGGACAAGGCCAAGCCCTGGAGCCGCTCCATCGAGGACCTGCACAGGGGCAGCAATCTGCCCTCGCCCGCCGGGAGCGGCGCCGCCCGCGCCGGCCGCCACTCCACGCTCCGGTACGGACCCTGGCACCCCGGGGGGATTCTGACTCCTCTTCCCACCTGGACACCCCCTCACCTGCCCCTGCCCCCTGGGAGCACCTCCCAGCCCACCTGTGGCACCTGCAGGGGTTGGTGTTTGAGTTGGGCAACCACACACAGGGCACCAAATGCTATTTTTTTTTTTTTTTGCACCATTTGTTGGGTTGTGATTATTTTTTTTAAAGAGCTGAGCAGTTAATAGTTGCTATAAAGTTGTTTATCCTAAAGGCACATTAGTTTTGAAAGAGTTACAAGTATTAAGTTTTGGTACAGAGTTTTAAATAGAAGCAGAAGCTGTTCTGGAAGGTCCTGGCAAGGCTGATGTTGCTGTGGCAGCTTTTATTTTTTCTTTGGGTGATGATGATGGTGATGAGAAGAGCAGGAACAAAAGTAAAAGTAAAAAGGCAAAAAGCAAAGTTTTTTTTAATGCATAGATTGTTACATACAAACTTTCTAATGAGTTAAAGACACGAACTGGAACTATTTTTTTTAACTTATTAGAATTTCAGTTTTTTAGCACACTAGGTTACTATAAACTACATGTGTGGTTTATTTTGTTTTCTTTAAAAAATGTAAGCAGCATTTTTATTATAGTTTTATTATGTTTAAAACTATGTTCGTGGAGCCTCTGTGGGAACACTAGTTTTCAGAATTATGTTTTTCAGCTTTTACTAGCACTGGTATTTGAGACTTTCACTTTTAAAAGTACTTAAAGCTTATTTTTGCTTATTTACTTACTCCTTTGCTTATTTTCAAACTTAAACTTACACTTTTACTTTATATATGTGAGTGGCTTAGTATACTCCAATTTATTCAAAAGTTTTGATTCAATCTTTGCATTTTGATTGAAGAATTCAGAGAGGCTTTTGGCTTACAGCCCCCAGGGAACCTCTGGGGGTGGAAGGATTCCTCTCAGGAGTCCCTTCCAAGGGCAGGATGAGCTGAGGGTGTTTCCCTGTGCAGTTTTCCCTTTTTCCCTTTTCCCTTTTTCCAAACCACAGCTCAGCATTTCCATGGACCCAGCCATGGCTCCCACCCCGTGTCCCATCTCTTCCAGCAGCACATTCCTCCTGTGCTGTCACAAACAGGATTTTGGATTCTTTGGAAAGAACCTGCTGTCACCCCTTCACCATTCCACACTTGACTTCCAAGTCTCTCTTTCCCAATATTCCTTTTTTTCAGTTTGATTTCTGGAGAAGGCAGGATCACTTCCCAGGATTGGTTGAATCTCTTGCATTCCTTGGATGTCCCACTCCAACCAGCACCCTCAGCTCCCAGTGCTGTGACTCAGGATGCAGCTCAGATCCTTTGGGATTTTTTTTTATTTTTATTTTGGCTTTTATGGAGTTTTGCTCCATAATCCTGTGAGCACAGCAGAGCCCCAAAATGGAGCCAGTGAGGCCTCCCCTGCTGCCTTTCCCTTCCAGCAGAGGTGATTTGGCTTTGCCAGGCAAAACTTGTCCCTACAGGATTTAATTCAGGCATGGAGAGGAGGGGAGGGAGCTCTGGAAAAGAAATCCTGTGGAAAAGAAAGCTGTGGAGTGCAGCAGGGTCACTTGGCCAGTTGATTTCAGGTTTTTTGGTGTTCTTTGGGTCACTTGACTTGGTTGATTTTGGGTTCTTTGGTGTTCTTTGGCTCATTTGGCCAGTTGATTTAGGGGTTTTTTGGTGTTCTTTGGTTCACTTGGCAGTTGATTTAGGGTTTTTTGGTTGATTTAGGGTTTTTTTTGTGTTCTTTGGGTCACTTGGCCATTTGATTTAGGGTTTTTTGGTTGATTTAGGGGTTTTTTTGGTTGATTTAGGGTTTTTTGGTTGATTTAGGGGTTTTTTTGTTGATTTAGGGTTTTTTGGTTGATTTAGGTTTTTTTTGGTGTTCTTTGTTTCACTTGGCCAGTTGATTTAGGGTTTTTTGGTTGATTTAGGGTTTTTTGGTTGATTTAGGGTTTTTTTTTGTGTTCTTTGGGTCACTTGGCCATTTGATTTAGGGTTTTTTTGGTTGATATAGGGTTTTTTTTGGTTGATTTAGGGTTTTTTGGTTGATTTAGGGGTTTTTTTGTTGATTTAGGGTTTTTTTGGTTGATTTAGGTTTTTTTGGTGTTCTTTGTTTCACTTGGCCAGTTGATTTAGGGTTTTTTGGTTGATTTAGGGTTTTTTTGGTTGATTTAGGGTTTTTTGGTTGATTTAGGGATTTTTTTGGTTGATTTAGGGTTTTTTTTTATGTTCTTTGGGTCACTTGGCCAGTTGATTTCGGGATTTTTTTGGTGTTCTTTGGGTCACTTGGCCAGTTGATTTAGGGTTTTTTTGGTTGATTTAGGGTTTTTTTGGTTGATTTAGGGTTTTTTGGTTGATTTAGGTTTTTTTTTGTGTTCTTTGGGTCACTTGGCCAGTTGATTTAGGGTTTTTTGGTTGATTTAGGGTTTTTTGGTTGATTTAGGGTTTTTTGGTTGATTTAGGGGTTTTTTTTGTGTTCTTTGGGTCACTTGGCCAGTTGATTTAGGGTTTTTTGGTTGATTTAGGGTTTTTTTGGTTGATTTAGGGTTTTTTGGTTGATTTAGGGGTTTTTTGGTTGATTTAGGGTTTTTTGGTTGATTTAGGTTTTTTTGGTGTTCTTTGTTTCACTTGGCCAGTTGATTTAGGGTTTTTTGGTTGATTTAGGGTTTTTTTGGTTGATTTAGGGTTTTTTGGTTGATTTAGGGATTTTTTTGGTTGATTTAGGGTTTTTTTTTATGTTCTTTGGGTCACTTGGCCAGTTGATTTCGGGATTTTTTTTGGTGTTCTTTGGGTCACTTGGCCAGTTGATTTAGGGTTTTTTTGGTTGATTTAGGGTTTTTTTGGTTGATTTAGGGTTTTTTGGTTGATTTAGGGGTTTTTTTTTTGTGTTCTTTGGGTCACTTGGCCAGTTGATTTAGGGTTTTTGGTTGATTTAGGGTTTTTGGTTGATTTAGGGTTTTTGGTTGATTTAGGTTTTTTTGTGTTCTTTGGGTCACTTGGCCAGTTGATTTAGGGTTTTTTGGTTGATTTAGGGTTTTTTGGTTGATTTCTGTTTTTTTTGGTGTTCTTTGCTCCTTCCTTGCTCTGCCAGCAGTGGCAGAGCCCGCCCTTACAGGAGGCTCCAGTTGAGTACCCTTGGGATGAGTGCTGGGATGAGCAATGCCTAACTCAGCAATACCTTACATGTCTCTCACATTGTTTCTCTCCATTTCCTTCCACTTCTCCCCCTTCTCACATCTCCCTCCATCCCTCACCTGTCTGTCTCTCCCTCCCACCACCTCCATCCCCTTCTCCCTCCGGAAACGCTCTTTCCCCGTTCTCCCACCCCTCCCTGTGCCCTGCCCTGCTCTCCCCCACCATCAGATGGGTTTCTGTGCCCCAGCAGCCTGAGCTCCAGCGCTGCCCCAGCTGCCTGGCAGCCTCCTGCCCGTGGAGCAGCTTCCCCTGGCGCTGCCGGAAAACCCAAACCCCGTAAGTGCCACCGGAGGGGAGCCAGCCCTGCGGGGACACTGCTGTGCCACACGGGCTGGGACAGCCCCAGCAGCAGCAGGAGAAGGAGGAGAGCAGCTCCAGCCTCCAGCACGTCTGCTCATCCCATTAGAATCCCATTTTAATCCCGTTTTAATCCCGTTTTAATCCCGTTTTAATCCCGTTTTAATCCCGTTCCCCAGAGCGGGATTTTGGCCGGGAGAGGCGAAGGGCGGCCATGGAAGCAAGAGCTGAGTTCTCCTTATCACGGTGCAAATTGTTGTGTTTGATCCCTCAACTTGCAGCTTTTAGTGCTTGTCCCTCTTATTTCCCCTTTTTGTTGTGAATAGAGGCTTTACTCGTACCCCAAATCCTGCCAAAATCCTCCAGAGCCATCTTAGTGCTGGGGAGGAATTCTGCGTTTTTGGATTGGGTTTTGGAGGGTTTTTTTTCTTAAATCTGTCTTTTTAAAGATCCTTTAAATCCATATTTTTAATATTATTTTAAATGCTATTTTTAAAAATGCATATTTTTAAAAATACACATTTTTTAAAAATATGCATATTTTTTAAAGGTCTGTTTTTAAGTGTGTTTTTTCAATTTTGTGTGTGTGTGTGTGTGTGTTAAAAAAACCCCTGAAAGCTAAAGGTAGGTGAGAGATTTTTAGGAAGGGAAGGGGTTTTTAAAATAATTTTTTAATTGTGATTTTTATAATTAGTAAATATAATTAGAATAGTAAATATAATTAGTATAATAAATATAATTAGTATACTGGTGAACTCAAGGAGAATCTTTTCTTCAGGTGCTCACCTGAGGAGGGGGTGAAGGTGGATTTTTTGGGGCAAAACCAGGAGGTTCTGCCCCATCTCTGGGGGCAGAAATGAGATTTTTGGGATGTGTGGACACCCAGTCTGTGTGTGGGAATTCCTGGAATGCTGGAAACTGTGCAAGGAGAGGAAGGAGCCCCAGAATCCCAGATTTGGGATTGGTTTGGGTGGGAAGGGTTTGAACCCATCCCATTATTCCATGGGCAGGGACACTTCCCACTCCCCCAGGCTGCTCCAAGATTTGGGGCTGGAAGGAGAGGGATGAGAAAATGTCCAGGAAATCCAAAATTCAGGAGCTCTGTCTGTGCTCCAGGACCTTCCCTCTCTAATTCCTGCTCCTTTCAGCAGCACTGGAGCTGCCAATTCCCTGCTCCCTGTGTTTCCCTGGCAACTGAGAGAGTTTTTTATCCTTTGGAGGAGGCACAGGGATTTGGGAAACCAACACCAAAATGAGGGCAGGAGGATGAAAAAGGGGGAAGAACCTTTGGGGATTTCACTGCTGCTTTTTTGGGAGAAGGAGCTTTGCTGAGAGCCAGCCTGTGCTGTCAGATAAATATTAATGCAGTGGCCCAGCCCATTAGAAATTCCCTTTCTTCTGAGAAAAATATTGGAGTTTTCATGTGGGTTGAAGTGAGAAACTTCAGTTCTTCCTCCAGGATCTGAGTGTGTGAGGAGGGAGGGATCCAGGCAAATCCAAAAATGGGCTTTGAGTGCATTCAGTGATGGGGCTGAAACTGACCCAGTTTTGGGAGCTGCAGTCACTGAATTTGGGCTTTGCCAGTGACACTGGCACTGCTCAGGGGCCTGGCCATGGCAGCATTTTGTCTCATCCTTCCTAATTTACCACAAATTTATCACATCTTTGTGAGCAGCTCCAGGAGATCACAGAAACCCCAGCCTGCAGGGATGAGCCAAAACCTTCCTCTCTGAGTTTTTTGCTGTCAGTTGATACAAACCCCACAGTTTCCAACCCAGCAGCAGCAAAATTGCAGGGATGGAGCCCAAAACCCACCCAGCCCTGATGAATTGCAGCTTCTCCTCTCTGGGAGACCCACCCTGGGCTGGATATTATCCAGCAGGGTATTTTTTTAGCAGCTAGAAAGGTGAAAATGATGGGAGAAATCAGCTGTGATTTGTATGAAATGGAGGCATCCAAAGCCTGCACCACTGGACTGGGAATCCTGGAATTCCAGAAGGGTTTGGGATTTAATTCCAACTTTCCTCCCACTGTCCCAGGCTGCTCCAAGCCCTGTCCAGGGACACTTCAGGGATCCAGGGGCAGCCACAGCTGCTCTGGGAATTCCATCTCAGCCAGGAATTCTTTCCCAATATCCCATCTAAATCTCCCATTTTTTATTCTGGAGCCATTCCCTGTGTCCTGTCCCTCCATCCCTTGTCCCCAGCCCCTCTCCAGCTCTCCTGGAGCCCCTTCAGGCCCTGGAATGTTCTGGAAGCTCTCCCTGGATCCTTCCCTTCTCCAGGGGAACATTCCCAGCTCTCCCAGCCTGGCTCCAGCCCTCACAGCAGCTCCACGGCCCTAAAATATATATTAAAAATGATGGAATTATTGTTTAACAGAATTTTTTTCCTGTCAGATCTGGGTGAGAAAAAGAACCCCAAACTCTATTCCAGCCCAGGATCAGCCTTGGCTTTGCTGCTTGTTGCTTTTCCCATGATGCTGTTGAAATCCTGCTCTTTTCCTCATCCTCTTCATCCCAAATTTTGGGATGAACTCCCTCCCTACATGTGCCAGCCCCTTGCAGCCCCTTCCCCTCTGCAGGAGCTCCCCTAGGCTCAGCTTTTCAGCTCCCCTAGGCTCAGCTTTTCAGCTCCCCTAGGCTCAGCTTTTCAGCTCTTGTGCAGGGGAAGGGTTTTGTAGTTCCCCTTTGCAAGGAGGGGCTGTGGAAATGAAAGAGGAACCATCTGCCTTGAATTAGCAGGATAAATATCCTGGGGGTGACATCATGTGGGACCTGCAGCAGACAGGAAATCAAACCCAAGCACTCCTCCAGCTGCTGGGCCAAGCCTGGGGGAAGCAGGAATGAGGGAAAAGCAGGAGAAGCTCATCCAGCCTTTCCCTGGCTCGTGCTGCAGAGAGGGAGGTGTTGGAGCTGCCCCACTTTGGGGAGGAAACAAAAACACCAGGGAGCCTTGGGATGGCTGCAGACACAGGGAAAAACATCCCCAGATGAGAATCCCCTCAATTCCAGGGGCAGGTTTATGGAGAGAGCTCTCAGAATTCCCATTTTTTCCATCCAGGCAGGGATATTCCTCAGCAGGCAGCCAGTGTTGGGTTTATTTTGTATCCAAAGCCTTGTGGATGTGGCACTTGGGGACAAGGACAAGGCTGGGAAAGGTTGGATTCCATGTCTTGGAGGGTTTTCCCAACCTGAGTGAAGCTGTGCTCCTGGAATTCCCTGGAATTTCTGCTCCAGGAGCAGAGTGGTGCTCAGGAGGTGCTGCCCCAAAACTCCTCCTGAATTCTGGCTGCTGGTGGCTCTGGGAAGGAATTTCCTGTGCTGGGAATGCAGCAGAGAATTCCCTCTGTCCTGAGGGCTGGGCTCAGCACAGGAGCTCCCCAGGGAATATTCCATGGTCTGGGGTCACCTGGGCTGTTCCCTGGGATGGGGCAAGCTCTGGGAGCTGGGGGATGCCAGAGGCTCTGATCCCAGGAAATTCCACCTGGACACATCCCAGAGTGGAGTCTCCTCCCTGGGGATATTCCAGAACCATCTGGAATCACCTCCCTCTATCCCAGGGTGTTCCAGAACTGCCAGGCATCCAGGGGCAGCCACAGCTGCTCTGGGAATTCCAGCCCAGCCAGGAATTCCCAATTATCCCAATATCCCAATATCTTAATATCCCAGTATCCCAATTCCCAATACCGCAATACCCCAATATCAAAATATCCCATTATCCCAATATCCCAATTCCCAGTATCCCAATATCCCAATACCCCAATATCAAAATATCCCAATATCCCATTATCCCAATTCCCAATATTCCATTATCCCATTATCCCAATATCCCAATTTATCCCAATATCCCATTATCCCAATATCCCATTATCCCAATATCCCAATTCCCAGTATCCCAATATCCCATTATCCCAATATCCCAATTTATCCCAATATCCCAATTCCCAGTATCCCAATATCCCAATACCCCAATATCAAAATATCCAAATATCCCAATATCCCATTATCCCAATTCCCAATATCCCAATTATCCCATTATCCCAGTATCCCAATATCCCAGTTCCCAATATCCCAATATCCCAATATCCATCCCCATTCCCTGTGTCCTGTCCCTCCATCCCTTGTCCCCAGCCCCTCTCCAGCTCTCCTGGAGCCCCTTCAGGCCCTGGAATGTTCTGGAAGCTCTCCCTGGATCCTTCCCTTCTCCAGGGGAACATTCCCAGCTCTCCCAGTTTGGCCTCCCAGGTGTGCAGAGGTTTAGGGGGGATCATCTCAGCTTGGGGAAATTCCAAGTGCTGAAATTCCAGGCAGGTCAGACCCACTGCTGGACATGCTGGAGCATCCTTGCTCCCCACTTCTGTTTCTCCAAGCACCTGGAAACACCAAAATCTGGATTTGTGGTCATTTTTATTGTTTAAAGAGACTTTTCCCCATTTCTCAGACCCAGCAGAACTGGTGGATGCTTCAATTCTGAAATTCAGGGATTCAGCAGGCGCTGAGGAAATTATTTTTCATTCAACAGTGGCATGATAAAAATCTCATTAATCTGATTTAAAATGCATGGAAAATAATTCTGCAGCCTTTCATAATTTAAATCTGAAATAAACCCATATAGGAACCATCTCTGTGGGACTGAAAATACTTTAATTTTTTTTTTTTTGCTGTGTTTTTCATATTTGGTGGGATGAAGGTGTGGAATTGGCAGGTTTGGGGTGCTCCAACCCCTCCAAACTGAGTCTCATTTCCCAAAATCCTGCAGTGCCCTGAGCTGATAGATTCATTCATATTCATGGATGGGAAAAAAAAAAAAAAAAAAAAAGAATTGTGGAAACTTTGACAGAATGACAGAATCCCAGCCCTTTGGTTTGAGACCTTCATTCCTCAGGGAGGTTTGTGGAAAACTGGGAATTATGGAAACCCAGCCCTGGTGTGGGACCTTGTTCCTCTTGGTTTGTGCCCTTAAAAAGGGGGAATTTTCAGGGATGAGCTGGGAATCCACAATTAACCAGTGTGGCATTCCCTGTCCTTGCCCTTCTTGTGGTTTTAAACAGGGAATTTTCAGGGATAGGCAAGGAAATCACAATTAATCACTGTTGTATTCCATGTCTTTGCCCTTTTTGTGGATTTAAACAGAGGGAATTTTCAGGGATGATCAGAGAGTCACAATTAAACAAGGAATTTTCAGGGATGAGCTGGGAATTCAGAATTAACCAGAGTGGTATTCCCTGTTTTTGCACTTTTTGTGGATTTGAACAGAGGGAAATTTCAGGGATGAGCCAGGAAGTCACAAAATCTGCTATAGCATTCCCTGTTCCTGCTTTATAGTGGATTTAAACAGGGAATTTTCAGGGATGAGCTGGAAATTCACCAAATCTTATGTAGCAGTTTCCCTGGGTTTGTTCCTGCCTGGTGTGGTATTCCCTTTTTGCACTGGATTTAAACAGGGAATTCTCAGGGATGAGCTGGGAATTCAGATCCTGCTTTTTGTAGTGGATTTAAACAAAATCTGAGCTGAATTCACAAAATCTGGTGTGGTATTCCCTGTCCTTGCCTTTTTTTGTGGATTTAAACTGAGGGAGTTTTTGAGCCAGGAAGTCACAATAAACCAGTGGGGTATTCCCTGTTCCTGCCTTTTTTAGTGGATTTAAACAGGGAATTCTCAGGGATGAGCTGGAAATTCACAAAATCTGGTGGTGTATTCCCTGTTCCTGCCTTTATAATGAATTTAAACAGGGAGTTTTCAGGGATGAGCTGAGAATTCACAATAAACCAGTGTGGCATTCCCTGTCCCTGTTTTTTGGGAATTTTCCCTGTCACTTGTGCTGGCAGGAAAGGCTGGCAGATAAAATCTGGATTTTTATCCTTTTCCTCCTTTATTTCCACCAACACTTCCTGCAAAACTCCTGCATCCTCACCCAGTGTGGGGGGATGGATATTCCTCTGCCTTCCTTTTCACTCCCAAAAAATTCCTGTGGTTGATGAGAAATGGGATTTTTTTTATTTATTTTTTTTTTTTTTTGCAGGTACAACACCTTGCCAAGCAGAAGAACCCTCAAGAATTCCAGACTAGTGAGTAAAAAGGATGATGTGCACGTGTGCATCATGTGCCTGAGGGCCATCATGAACTACCAGGTAATTCCCTGGCATTGCTGAGGTGGTGGGAAGCTGGGAGGGGGATTTTTAAGGTAAAATTGATGGAAATATTGAAATTTGCATAAAAATTTCCATATATTATATAATAATATATAATTAATAATATAATATTATAATACATAATATATAATAATATAAATATAT
This sequence comes from Muscicapa striata striata, assembly GCA_030060385.1. Taxonomy (NCBI): domain Eukaryota; kingdom Metazoa; phylum Chordata; class Aves; order Passeriformes; family Muscicapidae; genus Muscicapa; species Muscicapa striata. The sequence continues at coordinate 807,198 of JAREIS010000351.1, forward strand.
ATAACAATATAAATTATATATATTATAATAATTATATATATTATAATAGAATAGAATAGAATAGAATAGAATAGAATAGAATAGAATATATAAAAATAATGTAATGTAATATAATATATATATAATATATAATATATAATATGTAATATATAATATATAATATATAATATATATTATATAATATATAATATATAATATATTGTATATATTGTATATATTGTATATATTGTATATATTATATTATATATATAATATATTGTATATATTACATTATATATATGTTATATTATATATATATATATTGCAATATAATACAATACAATGCAACACGATATAATATAATAATATATAATAGTATATATTTCCATATATTTCCATATATTTCCATATATTTCCATGTATTTCCATGTATTTCCATATATTTCCATATTTTTGGGAAGGAATATTAGGGAAGGAATGAGACACAATCCTGGGATTTAGGGATTTAGGCAAAAAAGCAATAAAAGCCTGGATGTGTTGGGCCAGCTCCTGTTCATTAGACATGCAGTTAATTAGGTTATAATTAGTCTGGAGTTCAGTTATATTATTATATATTGTATTTTTAAAATAATATAAAATAGTATCTATGTTTGGTTAGGTTACCTGCACCCTGCTTTGCAAGCCAGGGTTTCATTTAACAGATGGGATAGAATACAAACTTTTGGTTATTACTATATTATTATTTTTATTTTTATTTTTTTTTATTTTTATTTTTATTTTTATTTTTATTTTTATTTTTATTTTTATTTTTATTTTTATTTTTATTTTTATTTTTATTATGTTAGGTTACTTGCACCCTGCTTTGCAATCAGCACACTCAGCATTTCCACCACTGCTTGAGGCAGGGAATTGTAAAATCATGGAATACCCAGAGTTGGAAGTTGTGATGTCTGGTTAGAGAATGAAACATCCTGGATTTAAATTCCATTTTGTTTGGCTTAAAGCACTTTGGGAGAAGCTGCCAGACACTGGGGTCTGGTGGGATTTGGGGTTTCATTTTGTCCCTCCTGGAGGGAGGATGGGCTGTGGGAGAGATAAAGATGATTGGTTTTTAACAGCTGCCCATGAGCAGGAGATATCTCCCACAGGGATAAGGATCACTGCCCCACCTAGTAGTAGTAATAATAATAATAATAATAATAATAATAATAATAATAATAATAATAATAATAATAATAATAATAATAATAATAATGTGTTAGTTTACTTGCACCCTGCTTTGCAATCAGCACTTCCACCACTGCTTGAGGCAGGGAATTGTAAAATCATGGAATACCCAGAGTTGGAAGTTGTGATATCTGGTGGGAAAAGGAAACATCCTGGATTTAAATTCCATTTTGTTTGGGATTTTGGGGTTTCATTTTGTTCCCTTCTCCTTCCAGTACGGGTTCAACATGGTCATGTCTCATCCTCACGCCGTCAACGAGATTGCACTGAGCTTGAACAACAAGAACCCCAGGTAGGCTCCTCTGGCTTGGGGGGTGTGACCAGCAGGTGAGTCAAGAGGGCTTGGAAAGGGCTTCCAGAGGGGGATTTGTAGGAAAAATCAGGATTTGCTGTGGATCAGATGGAATCTGGAATGGTGCAGAGAAACCAGCAGCCAGTGTTGAGTTCCAGGGATTTTCAAAGCTGCTGGTTCTGCAGCTGGAATTGTGTCTTCAGGATGGAGGAGGATGGATTTGGGTGGGGAATTGGGAATTGGGAATTGGGAATTCCTGGCTGGGCTGGAATTCCCAGAGCAGCTGTGGCTGCCCCTGGATCCCTGGGAGTGTCCCAGGCCAGGCTGGAGCAGCCTGGGACAGTGGGAGGTGTCCCTGGGGAGGCTCTGGATCATCTTTAAGCTCCTTCCCACCCAAACCATTCTGGAATTTTGGGATTCAGTTGAAATTTAGGATTTGAAGATTTGGATTCAGCTGAAATTTGGGATTTGAAAATGGGGATTGAGCAGAAATTTGGCTGCTGGGGCCTTCTTGCTGTGTTGCAGAAACCCCAGTGGCAATGAGCAGCTTTATTTGGGATTTTCCTGAAGAGAGGGAAAATCACATTTAGGAAATGTTCTCCAAGATCCTTGAGCTTGGGATTTCTCTGGGAGAGGGTTTCATTTCTGTGCTGGCTCAGCCATGGTGCTGCAGGTTCCTGCTCCCTCCTCTTCCTCACCTCCAGCAGATCCTGGAGTTCTGAACCTTGGCAGGTCTGACAAACCCAACTCTGGCACTGGGATCTTTCCAAGGAAAGGGGAAATGTGGATTTTTTAATTCAATTACAAAAGCACCAGCCAGACTCATGAAGAAGAAGGTGAAGAAGAAAGAAACCTCTGCCCTAAAACCTTCATTACTATATTACTGTATTTTAAAACTTTAAATTTTTTAAGTTTTCCACCGTGTGATGTTACTTCTATTCAAACTGCACACCAGTTTGTGCAGTTCCAGTTCTACCATTTCATTTTGGAGGTTTTAAAATAAAAAACAATATTTTCATAATAATAATAATAATAATAATAATGATAATAATAATAAAGCCCTAAACTCAAAAATTCCAGCATGGAAACAGGGGGGTGAGGTGATGACCAGCACTGGGTGTGAATTCCCAGCCTGGGCAGGAGCAGAATCCAGTCCTGAGGGAAGCAGCTCCTTCTTTCTTTTATTCAGCCCCAAGTCACCAAGGCAAGAATAAATGGGCAGTTTTTAATAATTTTTTAAAATTTAATTTATAATAATTTAATTTATAATTTTTATAATTTTTCCTTATTTTTATAATTTTTTCAAATCATTTTTATCATCATTTTTATCATTTTCCCGTGCCTGCAAATCAGGAGAGAACCCAAGCTGTCACTTTTGGAAGAAGTGGGTTATTTTGATTTTTTGGGGGATGATAAAAACTGCTTTAAAATGTGAGTGGAATGATCAGACCCCAAAATTGGGATTGCCAGGGATGTGCCAGGGGGAGCAGCAGCTCCAGGGAATTCTGCTCCTCCCAGAGCTGTGGGAGACTCCAATCCCAGCTGGTTTTTTTTTTTTATCTATCACTAAACACTGTCACAGTTTTTAGAAGCACTTTGCTTAAAATATATTTTTTTTTTGAAACTTAATTTTGTTTGTCCTAGTTTATGACTTGGGAAATGAGTAGAACAGACCCTTGAATAATTTACCAACATAATTTGCATTTTTTAAAATTTTTGTAGAGTCTAATCAAAATAGTTTTTTTAAAAGGCAAATAAATTATAGTGAAATTTTGACTTGCTATGGCCAGCAATCTTTCTGGCTCTGATTATGATCTGAGCCAACTTTTTATGGTGGTGAATATTGTTTTTGGGGATTTGGAAGGTAAAAAGATTTATTTTATTATTGGTAAAGGATCTTTTTTAGAAACATTTTGCTGAAACACGAAACAATATAGTTGCAATTAAAAAAAAAGGCAATGATGGTACACATTGATGAGCTTGTCTTGATTAAAGGAAACTTTTTTTAGATTTTTTTGAGCTTCAGGTGTTTGAGATTTTGCAGAGGTGATGTGACAGTTCCTTTGGAGTAAGTTAAAAACTGGAGCAAGTTTGTTGTTGGTATTTTTTAAAGTGGTTCTGATTCAGTTATTTATTCTCTGATTCAGTTATTTCCCTTAAAAGCTGCTGCAGGTTTTGCAAGGTGTTAACTGCAGTTTGAAGCTGGTATTTCTTGAGGCTTGCTGGATTGTTCTGTTATTTTTTTTAACCTTAAGTACTGGCTGAACCAGCTAATTCCAAACTCCAATCCCAGAAATCTCCATCCCATCCCTTCAGAGGGAATTTTGCAGCAAATCCCCACCACAGCTCCTTGATCCTAAAAAAACCCTGCAAGTTCTTCTTGTGGCAAGAGAGTTAAAAACAAAACACATTTTTTTTTTTTTTTTTTTTCTGCCTGGAGGAGGCAGAATTGAACATTCCATTTAAAATCTCCTAGGGGAGTGACCATTTTTTCTGCTTTCCAAAGATAACCTTGACCCTTTGAGAGCCCACAAGGTATTTCTTGTTCTGTAACACCTGCTTGAGCATGGCACTAATTTTTTTTTTCTGTGTGTGCATGGTTTGCCTCTGCTCAGAGCTCAGCTGCCCAGAAAATCTTTTGTTTCCCAGGAATCCTGGAAGGAAACACTGTGGATTATTTCCATGAGGGTTACACTGAGTTTGCTGCATGTTTTTCCTCTCAGTGATCTCATTTTTCTCTCTGTTCCACTGCTGAAAATCATCTCCAGTCCCTGATTTTTAAGGGGAAGGAGGTGCTCCAGCAGCCTGTGTGAACTCTGTGTGTGTGTGTGGGGGCTGTAAATACAAATTATTAAATACCAATAATTAATAATTAATTATTAATTAATAATAAATAATTAATTAAGAATTAGTTAATAATTAATAAATAATAACTAATAATTAATTAAGGATTAATTAATAATTAAGTACAAATTATCACGGAGAATAACTCAGATTTGTGTCAGGAAAATTACAGGTTGGAGTTTTGAGCTCTTCCATTAAAAGCTGGGCACAAGGAAGGTGCAGAGCTCCCAAGGGAATTCCTTGGCAATTCTCTCAGACACTGCCTTGGCCAAACTTCTGCCAGTTTTTTTTTTTTTTTTTTTTGCTTGAATTTCCACCTTGGGATTTCAATCCCTGCATGGTTTGAGAAGCTTTTTAAAAAAAAATAAAAAAATAAAAAAATTGGGGAGGGAAGTGCATGAGCCCAGGAAAGGCGAAATTCCCAGCTCAGCACCGTGCACCGGGCAGGGTGACCCTGACCCCAAAAAACGAGTTAAAAAGTGGGTTCAGAAGGAGGCTGAGGCTGCCAGGGCTGGCTGAGGCAGGGACAGGGGGACCAGGGGCTGTCCCTGAGCTCTGCTCTGCCTTTCCCCAGGACCAAGGCGCTGGTGCTGGAGCTGCTGGCCGCGGTGTGCCTGGTGCGCGGCGGCCACGAGATCATCCTGGCTGCCTTCGACAACTTCAAGGAGGTGGGTGGGGCTGCTCCAGCAAGCCTGGGGGGTCCCTGATCCTCCTGGAATTGATTAGAGCAAATTTGGGTCTCTGCTCCTCTTGGAATTGATTGGGGGAAAAAAACTGGGTGTCCCTGCTCCTTTTGGAGCAAATTTGGGTGTCCCTGCTTCTCTCAGGATGGATTGGAGCAAATCTGGGGGTCCCTGCTTCTCTTGGAACAAATTTGGGTGTCTCTGCTCCTTCTGGAATTGATTAGATCAAATTTGGGTCTCTGCTCCTCTTGGAATTGATTGGGGGAAAAAAACTGGGTGTCCCTGCACCTTTTGGAGCAAATTTGGGTGTCCCTGCTTCTCTCAGGATTGATTGGAAAAAAAAAATTGGGTATCCCTGCTCCTTTTGGAGAATATTTGGGTGTCCCTGCTTCTCTCAGGATGGATTGGAGCAAATTTGGGTGTCCCTGCTTCTCTTGGAACAAATTTGGGTGTCTCTGCTCCTCTTGGAATTGATTGGGGAAAAAAATTGGGTGTCCCTGCACCTTTTGGAGCAAATTTGGGTGTCCCTGCTTCTCTCAGGATGGATTGGAGCAAATTTGGGTGTCCCTGCTTCTCTTGGAACAAATTTGGGTGTATCTGCTCCTCTTGGAATTGATTAGATCAAATTTGGGTCTCTGATCCTCCTGGAATTGATTAGATCAAATTTGGGTCTCTGCTCCTCTTGGAATTGATTGGGGAAAAAAACTGGGTGTCCCTGCTCCTTTTGGAGCAAATTTGGGTGTCCCTGCTTCTCTCAGGATGGGTTGGAGCAAATCTGGGGGTCCCTGCTTCTCTTGGAACAAACTTGGGTGTCCCAGCCTCTCTTGGAATTGATTAGATCAAATTTGGGTGTCCCTGCTTCTCTCAGGATTGATTGGAAAAAAACAAATGGGTGTCCCTGCACCTTTTGGAGCAAATTTGGGTGTCCCTGCTTCTTTTATGATTGATTGGGGCAAATTTTGGAGTTCCTGCTTCTCATGGAGGTAATTTGGGTGTTCCTGCTTCTGTCAGGATTGGTTGGAACAAATTTGGGTGTCCCTGCTCCTTTTGCAGCAAATTTGGGTGTCCCTGCTTCTCTCAGGATTGATTGGGAAAAAAATTGGTTGTCCTTGCTCCTTTTGGAGCAAATTTGGGTGTCTCTGCTTCTCTTATGATTGATTGGGGCAAATTTTGGAGTTCCTGCTCCTCTTGGAGCAAATTTGGGTGTCCCTGCCTCTCTTGGAATTGATTGAAACAAATTTGGGAATCCTTGCTTGTCTTGGAGCAAATTTGGGTGTCCCTGCTCCTCTTGGAATTTATTAGATCAAATTTGGGTGTCCCTGCTTCTCTCAGGATTGATTGGGAAAAAGATTGGGTGTCCCTGCTCCTCTTGGAGCAAATTTGGGAGTCCCTGCCTCTCTCAGAATTGATTGAAACAAATTTGGGTGTCCCTGCTTCTCTTGGAATTGTTTGGAGGAAATTTGGGTGTCCCTGCTTCTGTCAGGATTGTCTGGAACAAATTTGGGTGTCCCAGCCTCTCTTGGAATTGATTAGATGAGATTTGGGTGTCCCTGCTTCTCTCAGGATTGATTGGAAAAAAATTGGGTGTCCCTGCACCTTTTGGAGCAAATTTAGGTGTCTGTGCATCTCACAGGATTCCTTTTGGAACAAATTTGGGTGTCCCTGCTTCTAAAGAATTATTTGAAAAAAAAAATTGGGTGTCCCTGCTTCTCTTGGAGCAAATTTGGGTGTCCCTGCTTTTGTTGGGATTGATTGAAACAAATTTGAGTGTCCCTGCTCCTCTTGAAATTGGTTGGAATAGATTTGGGTGTCCCTGCTTGTCTTGGAACAAGTTTGGGTGTCCCTGCTTTTCTTGGGATTGGTTGGAGGAATTTTGGGTGCCCCTGCTTCTGTCAGGGTTGTCTGGAGCAAGTTTGGGTGTCCCTGCTCCTCCTGGAGCAAATCCACTCTGTTTTCTGGCCTTAGTGCAACCTCCAAAGGTTTTATTCCCAGCCTAAGTAGACCAGGGTTTGTTTTTTTCCATCTCTGGTAACTCCTTTAATCCCACAGCAGTGCCCATGAAGGAAAGCTGTGCCTTGGAAACTCATCCCTTGGGAATCCCCTCACCCCAGCAGAAATGGCACCATCTGCTCTGTGGCTCCCCTTGGTTCCAGGCCAGCCTGGGGGCTCCAGCTCCTCTTTCCTTCCTTTAATCTGCCAGGATAAATCCCAGCATTCATTCCCTGGAGCTGCTGGGTCCTGGTTCCAGGCCAGCCTGGAGGCTCCAGCTCCTCTTTCCTTCCTTTAATCTGCCAGGATAAACCCCAGCATTCATTCCCTGGAGCTGCTGGGTCCTGGTTCCAGGCCAGCCTGGGGGCTCCAGCTCCTCTTTCCTTCCTTTAATCTGCCAGGATAAACCCCAGCATTCATTCCCTGGAGCTGCTGGGTCCTGGTTCCAGGCCAGCCTGGAGGCTCCAGCTCCTCTTCCCCTCCTTTAATCTGCCAGGATAAACCCCAGCATTCATTCCCTGGAGCTGCTGGGTCCTGGTTCCAGGCCAGCCTGGGGGCTCCAGCTCCTCTTTCCTTCCTTTAATCTGCCAGGATAAACCCCAGCATTCATTCCCACTGAGCACCTGGGAACATCCCTGAGCTTTTTCCCTCCTGGGATTTCATCCTGGGCTTCAGTTTTTCATCCTGGGCTTCAGTTTTTCATCCTGGGGTTGTTCCTGCTCTGCTGGGGCTGCAGCCCTTGGGATGCTCCTGATTTTTTTTTTTTTTTTTAGTGGCTCAGCCCCAAATGTTTCCTGGTTGTTCAGAGCAGCTTTTCCCATCCCTGGGGATGGTTCCATCAGCTCTCCTGGGAATCCTGAGGGATTCCAGCCCCTCTGCTCCCCTGCCTTCCACAATCCTTGCTTCTCTTTAAATCTTCTTTAAATCTTCTTTAAATCCATTTAATCTTCTTGAAATCTTCTTGAAATTTTCTTTAAATCCATTTGATTTTTTTGAAATCTTCTTTAAATTTATTTGATTTTCTTTCTTTAAATCTTCTTTAAATCCATTTGATTTTATTTAAATCTTCTTTAAATCCATTTGATTTTTTTGAAAGCTTCTTTAAATTTATTTGATTTTCTTTAAATCTTCTTTAAATCTTCTTTAAATCCATTTGATTTTTTTGAAAGCTTCTTTAAATTTATTTGATTTTCTTTAAATCTTCTTTAAATCCAGTTGATTTTCTTTAAATCTTCTTTAAATCCATTTGATTTTCTTGAAATCTTCTTTAAATTTATTTGATTTTCTTTAAATCTTCCTTAAATTCATTTGATTTTCTTGAAATCTTCTTTAAATTCATTTGATTTTCTTGAAATCTTCTTTACATTTATTTAATTTTCATGAAATCTTCTTTAAATTCATTTGATTTTCTTTAAATCTTCCTTAAATCCATTTGACTTTCTTGAAATCTTCTTTAAATCCATTTGATTTTCTTGGGAAAATTCATGGGAATGTCTTTTCCAGCTTTTTCCCCATTGGGGGGTTTTTGTGGATCACTGCAGGTGCTGAGGAGAGCAGGACTGAGGGAATCCCATCCTCCCACAGAAACTACTGGAAATATTAAGATTTAAACAAAATCCTGCTTTACCTTGGGTCTTGCTTTTTTTGTTTCCTGCCAAAAACCCTTCCCACAGCTCAGGAATTCTGACCAGCTGATTGTTGTGCTGATTTATTTTCACTCCTCCTTTAACCAGGGATAATTTTCTCTTTTTTTCCCTCCCTGTCATTTGGGTTTCTCCCTAATTACAGAGAAAAGTCAGCTCTGAGCTGTGGCACAGCCTGGTGCAACTCATGGATAAAATCCAATTTTTTAAGGAGGAAAGAGATTTAAAAAAGCTCTTTTGTAATTACAAATATACAATAATTGTACCTGGCTCCTCAGCAGGTGTCCACATGGAATTATTTCTGATGAGGGAGATTTTAACCAGAGGAAACCTGGCTGGAGAGGCTCTGAACAAGCAGATCAAATGTGTTTTAAATTCATTTTTGGGGCTTGTTTCCAGGTGTGTGGGGAGAAGCAGCGCTTTGAGAAGCTCATGGAGCATTTCAGGAATGAAGACAACAACATTGACTTCATGGTGAGTGGGATTTTCCAGAAATTCCCATTTTTTCCATCCTTTTTCTTTCCCTGCTGGCCCTGATGTCTCAGGCAGGTGCTGGTTCTGAGGCTGGTGGCAAAAACCTCCCAAAAGTGGGGGTTTAAGGAGTGTGAGAAACTGAAATCAGGAGAAATTCCCAAAAGTGGGGGTTTAAGGAGTGTGAGAAACTGAAATCAGGAAAAATCTCCCAAATCTGGGATTTAAGGAGTGTGAGAAACTGAAATCAGGAGAAATTCCCAAATCTGGGGGTTTAAGGAGTGTGAGAAACTGAAATCAGGAGAAATCTCCCAAATCTGGGGTTTAAGGAGTGTGAGAAACTGAAATCAGGAGAAATTCCCAAATCTGGGGGTTTAAGGAGTGTGAGAATCTGAAATCAGGAGAAATTCCCAAATCTGGGATTTAAGGAGTGTGAGAAACTGAAATCAGGAGAAATCTCCCAAATCTGGGGTTTAAGGAGTGTGAGAAACTGAAATCCTGTTTTCTAATCAGGGAAAATCACCCAAATCTGGGGGTTTAGGAATGTGAGAATCTGAAATCCTCCTTTAAATCAGGAAAAATCTCCCTTGGATTTCTGCTCAGTGCTTGGATCCATTCTGTTGGAACCCAGACCTAGACTCATTCCCTTTTCCAGGCTGTTTAAACCCAGACCCAAACTAATTTTCCTTTTCCAGGCTGTTTAAACCCAGGACTGGTTTTTCAGAGCCTGGTGCCTGCTCTGGGCAGGTGACTCTGCAGACATGGCTGAATTCCTGGAATGCTCATTCCCTTTAATCCCAACATTCCCTGAGCCCAAACCCAGCCCTGGGCTGGATCCAGAGCAGCTCAGGGTTCTGCTGGAGCAGCTCCTGTTTTTCCCTTGGGGAAATGTGTTGGTGTTCATGGAGAGGCTGGGCAGAGTTAAAGGAATAAAGCAGGGATTTATTAAAAACCCTTAAAGGATTCACCTTGGGCAGTGCAGAGCCCAACAAGGACTCCAAGTCCTGAGTTCTCAGTTTTATAAATTTGGGTCCATTCCCACACTGGGGTTCATTTCCCAATCCCAGCTCCAGGTTCTGCAGTCCCACCCTCCCAGGTTCTCTCCTCAATTCTCTCTGTTTGCATTTTTGGTTCTGGGGCTGGCACAGGATTGGTTTGTGTGACTGAGCTGGGAGGAGAACTTGGAACACTCTGTGTGGAGCTCAGAGTTCTGTATTAATGCAGTGCAAAATCTAAAAAATATGAGAGCTGAAATTTCAGGCATCATTAGTGAGGGATTTACACACTAAGGCAGTGCAGAATGTGGAAAATATGAAAGATAAAATTTGTCTGGAGTTCAGAGTCACCCAGCAGTGCAGTGCAGAATGTAAAGGAGGTGAAAGCTGGATTGCAGCTGGGCTGGAGGTTCTGGCTGTCCCTGCAGGTGGCCTGCATGCAGTTCATCAACATCGTGGTGCACTCGGTGGAGGACATGAACTTCAGGGTGCACCTGCAGTACGAGTTCACCAAGCTGGGCCTGGATGAGTACCTGGATGTGAGTGCAGCCCCTGTCCCAGCCCCCAGCCCCTCACCCACAGCTGCCAGCAGGGCACAGCTGCAACCACAGCCTGCACTAAAGCTGGAGCTGATGACAGAGGGAGGATGAACCACAGCCACCCTGGCCCTGCCACGTCCCCCAGCTGCAGCTGGGGCTCCAGGGTGGGACATTGTCCTCTGGCACTCCCTGCCTGCCAGAGGGGAGCTGCTGCTTGCCTTCCCCTTCCCCTGGGGGTTTGCCATGGGATCCCAGAGTCTCCGGGCTGCAGGGACCCCCAGGCTCTGTGCCAGCCCTTCCATGGCAGGGCAGATCAGTGTCCCCTGCACTGGGGATGGCTGGGGTCCAGAGGGTGTCCCTGGGGTGGAGGTGCCCTGAGCTCCCCCTGTCCCACTGCCCTGTGTCACCTGTGTCACCTGTCCCTGTATCACCTGTGTCACCTGTCCCTGTGTCGTTGTGTCCCGTGTCTCTGGATCATCTGTCCCTGTGTCCCTGTCCCTGTGTCACCTGTCCCTGTGTCACTGTGTCCCTGTCCCTGTGTCACTGTGTCCCTGTGTCACTGTGTCCCTGTCCCTCTGTCCCTGTGTCACCTCTGTCCCTGTGTCCCTGACCCTGTGTCCCCTCTGTCCCTGTGTCCCTGTGTCACCTCTCCCTGTATCACCTCTCCCTGTGTCCCTGTCCCTGTATCCCTGTATCCCTGTGTCACCTGTCCCTGTATCCCTCTGTCCCTGTGTCCCCTGTCCCTGTGTCCCTGTGCCCCTGTCCCCATGTCCCTGTGTCCCTGTCCCTGTATCCCTGTGCCCCTGTGTCTCTGCCCCTGTTCCTGTGTCCCTGTGCCCCTGTCCCCATGTCCCCATGTCCCTGTATCACCTCTCCCTGTGTCCCTGTGTCCCTGTGTCCCTGTGTCCCTGTCCCCATGTCTCTGTATCCCTGTGTCCCTGTGTCCCTGTGTCTCTGTGCCCCTGTCCCCATGTCCCCATGTCCCCGTGCCCCTGTCCCCATGTCCCTGTATCCCTGTGTCCCTGTGTCCCTGTGTCCCTGTCCCCGTGTCCCTGTCCCCATGTGCCATGTGCCCACGTGGCTGTCCCTGCAGAAGCTGAAGCACACAGAGAGTGACAAGCTGCAGGTGCAGATCCAGGCCTACCTGGACAACGTGTTTGACGTGGGGGCTCTGCTGGAGGATGCTGAGACCAAGAACGCAGCCCTGGAGAGGGTGGAGGAGCTGGAGGAAAACCTGTCCCACGTGAGCTTGGCTTGGCTTTGGGTTTGGGTTTGCCTGCCTGGGGGGCCTCACCTGGAAAAATCCTTTCCTTTGGGATTGCTGGGCCTCTGACCTGGGACAAAAATCAGAGCCTGGTTGTGCTTCCAGGAGGAGTCACCTGGCACAGGTGTAGGAGCTGGGGAGCTGATTTACCTGGAAAATTCCAACTCCTCAGCAGAACAGGCCCAAAAATTGAGGGAAGAACATCCTGGCAAGAAAAAACCAGGAAAATCCTCTTGTGTAGGTGCTCAGGGTTTGCTGCCCCCAGCCCTGGTGTCAGTTCCTTTAGGCTGGAAGGCATGGAAAAGGCTTTTGGAAAAGAATTTTTAAAAAAGGGGATTTCCATGCTTTAAAACTGAGAAAAGGCTTTTCCTTCTCTCACCATCCCTGCATTCCCATCCAAGCCCCATCCATCTTGATGTCTCCCATCTCAGGCAGGAATCTCTTCTCTTCCCAAGGCTTCAGGGTTTCCTGGAATACCAATAATTTATCAATTTAGCCAAGAAATGACCTCTTGTTTTGAGTTATTTTTCCAGTTATTGAACTCATTTCTCTTTTGCTGGGCAGTTATCTGAAAAACTCCAGGATACAGAGAACGAAGCCATGGCCAAAATTGTGGAACTGGAAAAGCAACTGATGCAAAGGAACAAAGAACTGGACGTGATCAGGGTGAGTGGATGGGGCTGGATCCAGGATGGAGGGAGGGCAGGTCACAGATCTGGGGCAGGGGAATTCTCTTGGCTTCCCACTACTGAACCTGGAGTGGATTGGAGGTGCAGTTATTGGTGTGTGCACTCCAAGGATGGGCAGGGATCCCTTTGGGTGTGCCAGGAGTGGCTGAGTGGGATGGACACACCTCCTTGCCCAGCTCTGGAGCACTCCAGCTGGGAGTTTTACCCTGTGGAGCTCCCAAAGGGTGGGAGAAGGCAGAATTTCTCTGGGGAGGTGGGTGCAGTGCAGTCCCCTCTCTCTGGGTCAGTTGTGGTGCTGTGAGCATTGCCTGTGTGTGTGCCCTGCCAGGAGATCTACAAGGATGCCAACAGCCAGGTGCACACCCTGAGGAGGATGGTGCAGGAGAAGGAGGAGGCCATCCAGCGCCAGTCCACGCTGGAGAGGAAGATCCACGAGCTGGAGAAGCAGGGAACCATCAAGATCCAGAAGAAAGGGGACGGGGACATCTCCATCCTGCCCGTGGCCCTGGGCTCTGCCATGGTGCCAGCAGGAGCAGAGGCAGTGCCAGGCACCTGTGCCACACCTGGGGCTGCCACCCCAGGCCCCCCCCCCCCCGCCCGCCCTGCCCGGCTCACCTGAGGCAGGTGAGGAGGGAGGGGGAGGGGGAGGCTGGGCTGGGCCCCCCAAACCCCCCTGGGCACCCTCCCCATGGGGACATTCCTCCTGTTCCCTGGCAGCAGAGTGTGACCCCTGTAAAAACCAGAAAACTGCTGCTGCTCCAGCATTCCCCTTGTTTGTGTACATAGATATATATGAATATAAAAATAGAAATAAAATATATATACATATATATAAAATATAGAAATATATATTAAAATATATAATATATATCATTTATTATGCATTATATATTATATATTATATATTATATATTATATATTATGTATTATATTATGCATTATGTATTATATATTATGTATTATATATTATATATTATATATTATATATTAAATATTATATATTATATATTATATTATATATATTAATAGATAAAATATATAAATATATAAATATATAAAAATATATAATATATAATATATATTTATATATACATTATATGTATTTATATATAAAATAAATTATATTATAAATATAATATATATTTATATAAATATATAAGATATATTTAAAATTATTTATTAAAATAAATATTATAATTTAAATATTTATATAATATAAAGATATATATTATATTATATTATATTATATTTTATTATATTATATTACATTATATTATATTATGTAAATATTGATATAATATATTATATATATAATATGTTATATATATAATATATATATTATATATTATATATATAATATATATATTATATATAATATTATATATATATAAAATATATATTATATATATTATATATATATATAAATATAAATAAAAATACATAGAAATATAAAATAAGAAAAAATATATCTCCCAAAAAAACACCCAACAGATCCCCACTTGGCTGCCCCCTCCACTTGTTGTTTCCATGCATGGAAGGATTTTTCCCTGGGAGAATTGTCCCTTCTTTCCTGAGGGCCCTCCCAGCTGCTGGGTGGCTCAGGGTGGGGAGGGGACATTGGTGGCTCTTTGTTCTCCATGGTAACTCCACTTTCCCTCCATCCCACAGTGCCCAACGGCCCCGTGGCAGTGCCTGCGCCTCCTCCTCCTCCTCCTCCTCCTCCTCCTCCTCCTCCTCCTCCTCCTCCTCCTGCTCCGCCTCTCCCAGGCCCCGCTCCGGACGCGGCTCCGGCGCCGCCGCCGCCCTCGGCTCCCCCCCTGCCCGGCACAGCCTCGCCCACCGTGGTCTTCAACTCTGGCCTGGCAGGTACAGCCCCCTCAGCACCCCAAAACCCCCTCAGCACCCCAAAACCCGCTCAGCACCCAGTGCTGGCCCCAAAACCCCCCAGAGCCCAGTGCTGGCCCCAAAACAGCCCCAGAGCCCAGTGCTGGCCCCAAAACCCCCCCAGAGCCCAGTGCTGGCCCCAAAACCCCCCCAGAGCCCAGTGCTGGCCCCAAAACACCCCCAGAGCCCAGTGCTGACCCCAAAACCCCCTCAGCACCCAGTGCTGGCCCCAAAACCCCCCCAGAGCCCAGTGCTGGCCCCAAAACACCCCCAGAGCCCAGTGCTGGCCCCAAAACACCCCAGAGCCCAGTGCTGGCCCCAAAACAGCCCCCAGAGCCCAGTGCTGGCCCCAAAACCCCCCCGAGCCCAGTGCTGGCCCCAAACCCCCCCAGAGCCCAGTGCTGGCCCCAAACCCCCCCAGAGCCCAGTGCTGGCCCCAAAACACCCCCAGAGCCCAGTGCTGACCCCAAAACAGCCCCAGAGCCCAGTGCTGGCCCCAAAACACCCCCAGAGCCCAGTGCTGGCCCCAAAACAGCCCCCAGAGCCCAGTGCTGGCCCCAAAACCCTCCCAGAGCCCAGTGCTGGCCCCAAAACCCCCCAGAGCCCAGTGCTGGCCCCAAAACAGCCCCCTCAGCACCCCAAAACCCCCTCAGCACCCAGTGCTGGCCCCAAAACAGCCCCAGAGCCCAGTGCTGGCCCCAAAACAGCCCCAGAGCCCAGTGCTGGCCCCAAAACAGCCCCCAGCCCCTCCTGCTGCTGCAGGGGGGGTTTGTGGGAGGAATCTCTGCAGGAGCTGCAGCTGCCCCAGCATCCCTGGGAATATCCCAGCTTTGCCTTGGCTTGGGGGAGCTGGAAAATCCCCAGAGCTCACTGAGATTTTGGGGTTTATCAAGCCCAGCTTTGGGGTTTGCTCTGGGACAGTTGGAGCAAAGCTCACACCACGAGTGTTTGATGAACAGACAGTGATTTTGGGTTGGGCTTTGGCAGAGCATGGGTTTGGTTTCTTCTGAGAAAAAAATATCTGTGCAAAATCTGGGATTTTTTGGTGGAAATAAGGGAAGGAAAGGTAAAATTAGGGAATTTTTTTGGAAGGAAGGACAATGTGCTGCCCATCCTTACCCATGTTTTAATCACTGCCTCCTGCCTGGTGTCTCAGGGTGAGTTTGGGTGTCCCCAAAAATCTCCAGAGCTCGTTACAAGTCCAAAGCAAGAGACTCATTAAGAGCTTCATTAAGGAGAAAAAAAAAATTTAATCAATTCAATATTAATATTTAATTTAGTTATTTAAATGCATTAATAAATTTATTTATTAATTTATATCTAAATATTAATATTTTATTCTAATTAAATATTCCAGCCTTTAAAGGTTTTTTTTTTGGAAGACAAAAAGCATCCTGGATGGATCCAGAGGGTCCCAGGGTGTTTTGTAGGAAAATCCAGCCCCAAAGGGAGCAGATCCTGGGGGATGTGGCTCTGGAGGTGCCTGGGGGCTGCTGGGCTGCACATCCTGGGTTTTTTTTCCGTGGGAATTCCAAGGGAATGGGACTGGAAATCCTTTTCTGGGTGCAGGGGCTCCCCAGGAAGGAGCATTCCCAGGGCCCAGGGCAGTTGGGAAATAACAAATGCTGCTTTTCTCACCTTTCCTAACCCTTTTTTCTCTCTTCCTTCTGCTTGCTGCTAAGATGGGCCCATCAAGCTCTTCTGTAGGTTCCTTCCTGCTAAGTATTCTTTATGCTGGCATTCCCTGGGTCCTGGGGGTACCAGGGGCTCCAGGGGATGGGCAGGGGGAGGTGGGAGCCAACCCTGGGGCTTTGGGCACCCAGAGCTTGGGAAGGAGGAGGAGGAGGAGGAGGAAGGGAAATCTGCAGGGGTTCTGAGCTCCATCATCCTTCCCACGAGGCATTCCTGCCTTCCCTGTCCTGGAATAACCTGGCAGCAGTTAATTGTCCATGCCAGTGTCTGCACAAGTAGAAAATTGCTTTTTCCATGGATTTTCCAAGCTATTCCTTCTTTTATCTTAGGAATTATTTGAAGTAACCCCACCAGTTAAGCAGAGAGCAAAACCCTGTTTAGTGTAGATGAGCACAAGTTGGATAAATACAATTCCCAAAATAGCCACTGGAATATTCTGTGTATTCCCTGTTATCCACTGCAGAACCAGAGTTTCTGCTCCACGTTTGCCAGATTTTTTGGGAAGTAATTCAGGAGCAAAATGTTGATTGATGTACTTTAATTAATTGATCTCATAGCAAGGAACAAGTTTGTGTTCTTCTGTAGGGGAAAAGAAAGGAATTGGATTGTGGAGATTTTTTATGTGGCTTCCAGATTGGATGGGATAGGGATAGGGATAGTGATAGGGATAGGGATAGGGATAGGGATAGGGATAGGGATAGGGATAGGGATAGGAATGGGAATGGGAATGGGAATAGGAATAAGAATAAGAGTAGGAACAGGAACAGGAACAGGAATAGAAATAGAAATAGAAATAAAAATAGGGTTGTTCCCTTGCTCAATCAGGCCTCATTTCCAGGTTTCATTTCCACAGCTCCTTTGGTTAAATTCCTGAATTACTCCAGAGTTCCCAAATGACTTGGGTTTTCTGGACTTGCACAGCACAGGAATTAAAATCTGGTTTTAAGCCTGTGTTAAAGCCCAGCTTTGCTGCAGCTCAGCCCCTTTGGCATTGAAACTCAAACCTGCTGAGAAGGTGCCCTACTGCAGTTTCCCTAATTCCCATTTCCCAAAACTTTGGGAACTGAGCTTTTCCCCTTCTTGTCCCATTTGTGGCACAGCTCAGGGTGGGCTCTGCTCTTCAGGGCTGGATTCACCCACTCTCCCCCTTTTCCCTGGAATTTGGACAGAGCCTGGGAGGCAGCTTGTGGTGCTGCAGGAATCCCAGATTTCCCTTTGGGAAGTGCTCAGAGCCCTGGGGGTTGGTGCTGTCGGGACAGCAGGATCCCAGGATTTCCAGGGGGATAACCAGGCGTGCCCAGTTCGGAATTCCAGCTGGGGAGCTGCTCTGTGGTGCTCCCAGGAAGTCCCTCAGGAATTCTACCTGTGCTGTCCCCAGCTGTGAAGATCAAGAAGCCCATCAAGACCAAGTTCAGGATGCCTGTGTTCAACTGGGTGGCCCTGAAACCCAACCAGATCAACGGCACCGTCTTCAACGAGATCGACGACGAGCGCATCCTCGAGGTACCTGCTGCCCCCAGCCCTGCTTACAAACACAGCTGGCTGCTGGAAGAGGCAGGGGCCTCTCTTGAAATGGGCAGTGTAAACCCACTCCCTCCAAATTATTGTAATTCTGAAATTAAGGGGCTCTCAGGCAAAGATGTGGGAATTAGGAATAACAGTTCTTTACTAGGAAAATTAAAATAGAAATGCAGGATTACAAAGAACAATCCCAAACCCTGCCAGAGTCAGAATCCAAGCTGACACCCGTCAGTCAGTCAGGGTGTTGGCACAGTCCCATTCCATGGTGGCTGCATCCTCCTGCAGTGGCAGATGTGGCTCAGCTGGAGCAGTGCTCCTGGAGAAGGGGCAGTTTCCTCTGAAGGTGCAGGGATGATGTGGCAGGGTCTGGTTTTCCTCTGGGATCCAGTGGCAAAGGCTGCTCTGCTGTTCCAAATGTCAGTTTTCTCTGGGTAGGAAAGGCTTGGCTCCTGCCCTGGCTGGAGCATCTCCCATGGGATGATGGAATTTTATCAGCCATGCCCTGGGACTCACTGGCCATGAACAGGAGATCTCTCCTGGAGGGCTGTGGAAAGATAAAGATGATTGGCAGCTGGTTTAACAGATTAACCCAAACCATTCCATGATCCACTCTCAGCCCCCACAATGCTTTTCCAGCAGTTCTGGATTTTAGGATTTCATGTTCCCTGCAGGATAAATCCTTTCCTTTCCTTTTCCAGGATCTAAACGTGGATGAATTTGAGGAAATCTTCAAAACAAAAGCCCAGGGCCCTGCCATGGATCTGACTTCCAGCAAGCAGAAGATCCCTCAGAAAGGATCCAACAAAGTCACGCTGCTGGATGCCAACAGGGCCAAGAATTTGGCCATCACCCTGCGGAAGGCCGGGAAAACGGCGGATGAGATCTGCAGAGCCATCCACGTGTGAGTGCTGGGATTCCAGCCAGGGAGCCCTGCCCCAGGCCATGGCACTGCTGGGAGATGGTCTGGAGTGGGCAGCTGGTGGAAATGCTGGAAAGAATTCCAAGGGAAGGATGGGATGGAATTCCCAGAAATCTGAATTCCCAGAAATCAGAATGGCTGGAATTCAGAATCTCCCATTATCCCAATATGCCAATATCTCAATATCCCAATATCCCAATTCCCAATATCCCAGTATCCCAATTCCCACTATCCCAATATCCCAATATCCCAATATCCCAATATCTCAATATCCCAATATCCCAATATCCCAATATCTCAATATCCCAATATCCCAGTTCCCAATATCCCAATTCCCAATATCCCAGTATCCCAATTCCCAGTATCCCAATATCTCAATATCCCAATATCCCAATATCCCAATTCCCAAAATCCCAGTTCCCAATATCCCAATATCCCAATATCCCAATATCCCAATATCCCAATATCCCAATATCCCAATATTCATCCATCCCTGCCCTCTGGCAGCGGGAGCCATTCCGTGTCCCCTTGTCTCCAGTCCCTCTCCAGCTCTCCTGGAGCCCTTTTAGACCCTGCAAAGAGCTCTGAGGATTTTCCTGGCCCCTTCCCCTCTCCAGCTGAGCATTCCCAGCTCTCCCAGCCTGGCTCAGAGCTTCATCCCAGCCCCTTTTCCCTGGATTCCCAGGTTTGACCTGAAGACGCTGCCGGTGGATTTCGTGGAGTGCCTGATGCGCTTCCTGCCCACGGAGAACGAGGTGAAGGTGCTGCGGCTGTACGAGCGGGAGAGGAAGCCCCTGGAGCAGCTGTCGGACGAGGACAGGTTCATGCTGCAGTTCAGCAAGATCGAGAGGCTGATGCAGAAAATGACCATCATGGCCTTCATCGGCAACTTCGCCGAGAGCGTGCAGATGCTGACCCCGGTGAGGGGGTGGGCACGGCTGGGGTGGGGACAGATGGGGTGGGGACAGATGGGGTGGGGACAGATGGGATGGGCACAGCTGGGGTGGGCACAGCTGGGATGGGCACAGCTGGGATTGCACAGCTGGGGTGGGCACAGCTGGGATGGGCACAGCTGGGATTGCACAGCTGGGATGGCACAGCTGGGATGGCACAGCTGGGGTGGGCACAGCTGGGATTGCACAGCTGGGATGGGCACAGCTGGGATTGCACAGCTGGGATGGGCACAGCTGGGGTGGGCACAGCTGGGATTGCACAGCTGGGATGGGCACAGCTGGGATTGCACAGCTGGGATGGCACAGCTGGGATGGGCACAGCTGGGGTGGGCACAGCTGGGGTGGGCACAGCTGGGATTGCACAGCTGGGGTGGGCACAGCTGGGATTGCACAGCTGGGATTGCACAGCTGGGATTGCACAGCTGGGGTGGGCACAGCTGGGATGGGTACAGCTGGGATGGGTACAGCTGGAATAGCCACATCTGGAATACCCAGAGCTGGAATGGCCACAGCTGGAATATCCATAGCTGGAATAGCCAAAAATGGACTATCCACAGCTGGAATATCCACAGCTGGAATATCCACAGATGGAATCCCACAGCTGGGATTGCACAGCTGGGATAGCCACAGCTGGAATTCCACAGATGGAATTCCACAGCTGGAAGGGACCCATGGTATCATGGATGCAGCTCCTGGCCCTGCACAGACACCCCAAATTCCCTGGGATATCCAAACACTCTGGAGCTCTGGCAGCCTCAGGAATGTCACCATTCCCTGGGGAGCCCCAGCACAACCAAAGGAATACTGTTGGGAAAAGTTGCCCTTGGTGCTGGTCCAGGGGCCCTTGGAGCTGTTTTCCATCTCTGGGAGAGCTGTGGGGGTTGGGCTGTGAGTCCTCATCTCCAGCTGAGGGGGAAAATCTGGCAGGCAAAGGAAGGGTTTGGAATCCTGGAGGGGCAGGGCAGGGGAGCATTCCCAGGATCCCAGAGGGGGTTGGGTGGGAAGGGGAAAGAAGGAATCTCTAATTCCAACCCCTGCCATGGCAGGGACACCTCCCACTGCCCAGGCTGCTCCAAACCCCAGCCTGGCCTTGGGCATTCCAGGGATCCAGGGGCAGCCACAGCAAATCTGGGAATTCCAGCCCAGCCAGGAATTCCCAGTTCCCAATATCCCAATATCCCAATATCCAAATGTCTCAATATCCCAATATCAAAATATCCCAATATCCCAATATCCCAATATCCCAATATCCCAATATCCCAATTTCCCAATATCCCAATATCCATCCCATTCCTCTGGCAGTGGGAGCCATTCCCTGTGTCCTGTCCCTCCATCCCTTGTCCCCAGCCCCTCTCCAGCTCTCCTGGAGCCCCTTCAGGCCCTGGAATCTTCTGGAAGCTCTCCCTGGATCCTTCCCTTCTCCAGGGAACATTCCCAGCTCTCCCAGCCTGGCTCCATGCACAGGGACACCCCTGCTCTGTCCCATGGTGTGGATGAAAACCAGGAAGGGTTTTTTTTTCAGGATGAGTGTTTGGGTGTTGATTTTCCTCCTGGCTGGATGAGCATTAACCAAAGCTCTCCCTGTGTTTCCCTGCAGCAACTCCACGCCATCATTGCTGCCTCTGTGTCCATAAAGTCATCCCAAAAACTGAAGAAAATCCTGGAGGTAGGTCTGATCCAGCTCTTCTTCTTTGTCTAAACCTCATGGAATTTGTCCTGAGAATTACTGCTCTGCTCTGTTTCATCCTGGCAGATCATCCTGGCTCTTGGCAATTACATGAACAGCAGCAAACGAGGGGCTGTGTATGGATTTAAGCTGCAGAGTTTAGACCTGGTAAGGAAGGCAGGGATGTGTTGTGGGCACCAGCTGGGAATTACAGAGGGGAGTTCTTCAGGCTGGAAAAACCTTCCAGGATCATGGACTGCAGCCATTGCCAGCACTGTCCCTGTCCCCAGTGCCACATCCCAGGGTTTTACATCCCTGCAGGGATGGATGGGGACTCCACCTGAGCACCTTTTCCATGAAGGAATTGTCCCAAAATCCACCCTGCCCTCCCCTGGGCCAGCCTGGGGCCGTTCCCTCTCCTCCTGTCCCTGTTCCCTGGAGCAGATCCAAATCCCCGGCTGTGCCCTCCTGGCAGGGAATTCCAGAGAGGGAAAAGATCCCTCGGGATCCTCCTTTGCTCCAGCCTGAGCCCCTTCCCATTTCCCTCAGGAATTCTCCAGCCCCTTCCCATTTCCCCCAGGAATTCTCCAGCCCCTTCCCATTTCCCTCAGGAATTCTCCAGCCCCTTCCCATTTCCTTCAGGAATTCTCCAGCCCTTCCCATTTCCCTCAGGAATTCTCCAGTCCCTTCCCATTTCCCTCAGGAATTCTCCAGCCCCTTCCCATTTCCTTCAGGAATTCTCCAGCCCTTCCCATTTCCCTCAGGAATTCTCCAGCCCCTTCCCATTTCCCTCAGGAATTCTCCAGCCCCTTCCCATTTCCCTCAGGAATTCTCCAGCCCCTTCCCATTTCCTTCAGGAATTCTCCAACCCCTTCCCATTTCCCTCAGGAATTCTCCAGCCCCTTCCCATTTCCCTCAGGAATTCTCCAGCCCTGGAACCTTTCCCACTTTTCCAGCCTCTCTCTCCCAGCCCTGTGCCACTTCAGGGGGTTGTGCTGACCCAGGTGGCTGCTGGGGGACTCCACTGGTGCTTCCCAGCATGAAAAGCACTCTGGAGTGTTCTGAGCACTGATTCCCTTTGCTTGGAGCTGCTCCCAGCCCCTCACTCCTGTGCTCCTGCCCTTCCCAGCTGCTGGAGACGAAGTCGACGGATCGGAAGCAGACGCTGCTGCACTACATCTCCAACGTGGTGAGGGACAAGTACCAGCACGTGGCCCTGTTCTACAATGAGCTGCACTATGTGGAGAAGGCAGCAGCAGGTACAGCCCCTCCTGAGCCCCTCGGGGTGGGCACTGCTGCAGCCCTGTGCTCAGCACTGCTCTGGGACTGGGATAAAACACAGGGGGTTGTTAAAAAGGGCAGGAGCCTCTCTTTGAAATGGAGAATGTAAACCCCCTCCCTCCAAATTATTATTGTAATTCTGAAATTAAGGAGCTGTCTGGCAAAGATGTGGGAATTAGGAATAACAGTTCTTGACTAGGAAAATTAAAATAGAAATGCAGGATTACAAAGAACAATCCCAACCCTGCCAGAGTCAGAATCCAAGCTGACACCCGTCAGTCAGTCAGGGTGTTGGCACAGTCCCATTCCATGGTGGCTGCATCCTCCTGCAGTGGCAGATGTGGCTCAGCTGGAGCAGTGCTCCTGGAGAAGGGGCAGTTCCCTCTGAAGGTGCAGGGATGATGTGGCAGGGTCTGGTTTTCCTCTGGGATCCAGTGGCAAAGGCTGCTCTGCTGTTCCAAATGTCAGTTTTTCTCTGGGTAGGAAAGGCTTGGCTCCTGCCCTGGCTGGAGCATCTCCCATGGGATGATGGAATTTTATCAGCCATGCCCTGGGACTCACTGGCCATGAACAGGAGATCTCTCCTGGAGGGAGGATGGGCTGTGGGAGAGATAAAGATGATTGCCCCAGCTGGGTTAAAGCTGCCCATGAGCAGGAGATATCTGCCATGGAGATCAGGGGCACTGCCCCAGCTGGTTCAACAGATGAGGACAGAACACAGACTTTTGGTTAATCCTGTATTTTAAGCCAAGACTCTGTGTCCCCCCAGTGTCCCTGGAGAATGTCCTGCTGGATGTGAAGGAGCTGCAGCGGGGGCTGGAGCTCACCAAGCGTGAGTACACCATGCACGACCACAACACCATGCTCAAGGACTTCATCCAGAGCAACGAGGGCAAGCTCAAGAAGCTGCAGGACGATGCCAAAATAGCCCAGGTGGGGCTGTGTGTGGGATTGGGGCTGTATGTGCTGGGATTGGGGCTGGGATTGGGGCTGTGCTGGGATTGGGGCTGTGTGTGCTGGGATTGGGGCTGTGTGTGGGATTGGGGCTGTGTGTGGGACTGGGGCTGTGGTGTGGGATTGGGGCTGTGTTCCCATGGGATGTATTTCCATGGGCTGTGTTTCCATGGGATGTATTTCCCTGGGATGCATTTCCATGGAGGATTCCTGGCAGGGTGGGCAGGGCACTGAAGCTGTGCCTGTTGCAGGATGCCTTTGATGATGCTGTGAAGTATTTTGGGGAGAACCCCAAGACAACCCCGCCCTCGGTTTTCTTCCCGGTGTTCGTGCGCTTTGTCAAGGCCTACAAGGTAAACCTGAGCTCCCTCCTCTTTCTGCCCTTCCTCCTCCTCCTCTTCTCCTTCTTTCTCATCCTCTTGTCCTCTCCCCACTTCTCCTCCTTCTTCTTTCTCCTCCTTTTCTCCTCTTTTTCTTTTCCTCCTCTTTGTTCTCCTTCTCCTCTTTTCCTCCTCCTCTTCTCCTCCTCCTTCTCCCTTTCTCCTGCTTCTCTTTCTCCTCCTTTTCTTCTCATCTTCCTTCTCCTCTTCTTTTCCTCCTCCTCTTGTTTTCCTCCTTCTCCTTTCTCCTACTTTTCCATCTTCCTTCTCCTTTTTTTCTTCTCCTTTCTCCCTTCTCCTTCTCCTTCTCCTTCTCCTTCTCCTTCTCCTTCTCCTTCTCCTTCTCCTTCTCCTTCTCCTTCTCCTTCTCCTTCCTCCCCATCCCATCCCTCCCTGCCTCCCCTGGAATCTCTAACCTGTGGATTTTCTCACTAACAGCAAGCAGAGGAAGAAAATGAGCTGAGGAAAAAGCAGGAGCAGGCCTTGATGGAAAAACTGATGGAGCAAGAAGCGTTGATGGAGCAGCAGGACCAAAAGGTAGGGGACAAACACGGCTCCCAGGTGGGATCGTGCTCCTGATTTTCAGAAACCTCCAGGTGAGGAATTGGAGTTGCCTGGAAAGAGTCTGGAAGTTTTATGGAGGGAACTGGAATAGGCTGGCAAAGTTGTGTGTGGTTCTGCTGCTGTGGGAGTCTGCAGAATTGAGAACTAAATAGGGGCAAAGTCTTTTCCATATTTTTGTCTTTTCCGTATTTCCACGAGCTGAACTTTGTCCTTCCCTGACTTCTCCATGGAGCAACGAACACGCAGCTGTTCCCAGCCTTGGGAATGGGGTGGGAATGGCAGGAGCTGGGGGTGCTCAGGGGTGTGAGGCCCAGCAGGAGGCCAGGAGAGCTGGAGCTGCCCCTGAGCTGCTGTGCTGTCCCCAGTCCCCGTCGCACAAGAGCAAGCGGCAGCAGCAGGAGCTGATCGCGGAGCTGCGGCGCCGCCAGGTGCGCGACAACCGGCACGTCTACGAGGGCAAGGACGGAGCCATTGAGGACATCATCACAGGTACTGAGCCCTGAGAGCCCTGAGCCCCTGCCCTGAGAGCCCTGAGCCCTGAATTCAGCCCTGAGCCCTGACAGCCCTGAGCCCTGAGCCCTGAATTCATCACAGGTACCCCAGCCCTGAGCCCCCTGAGAGCCCTGAGCCCTGAGAGCTCTGAGCTCTGAGCCCCCTGAGAGCCCTGAGAGTCCTGAGCCCCTGAGAGCCCCCAGCCCACTGAGAGCCCTGAGCCCCTGAGCCCAAAACCCCTGAAACCCCTGAGCCCTGAATTCATCACAGGTACCTGAGCCCCCTGAACCCAGCACAGGTACCCTGAGCCCTGAATCCTGAGCTCTGAGCCCCCTGAACTCAGCACAGGTACCCCTGAACCCCCAGAGCCCTTCACAGGTACCCCTGTACCCCCTGACCCCATCCCAGGTGCCCCCTGTCCCCTGCCAGTTGGGAATGCCAGCCTCAGGAATTCCCTGGGGGGATCTGCCAGCCTCAGGAACAGCAGGGGGATATTCCAGCCTCAGGAACAGCAGGGGGATATTCCAGCCTCAGGAACAACAGGGGGATGGGATATTCCAGCCAGGTGGGAATTTCAGCCTCAGGAATTCCCAGAGGGGATCTTCCAGCCAGTTGGGAATTCCAGCTCAGGAACAACAGGGGGATATTCCAATCCCAGGAATTCCCTGGGGGATATTCCAGCCTCAGGAATTCCCAGGGGGAATCTGCTCCAGGGCTTTGTCCTCTCCTGAGGGCTTTGCTCATGTGTTGAGGAGCAAGTGCAGAAGGTTCTGCTCCCTCTCCTGCAGCTTCTGGGGGCACTCCCAGGGTTCAGAGCAGGCAGGGGGTGCCTGATCCCACAGCTGCTCCAGCTGTGCCCTGTGCATCTGTCCCAGACCCCTTTCTTCTCCCCACAAATGGGATCAGTGTGAGGATGAAGACCCTCTCTTTTCATTAAAATGGATCCCAGAAATGTTTCAGTCAGCCCCCAGTGATCCCAGACTGCTCCAGGTTTTCCTGCAGCTCCCAGAGGGAAGGCACAGAGCCCCTGGGGCAGCCAGGCACAGCCAGGGCTTGGCTGCAGGTATTTGCTGATTAAAGGAGCCACCTGAGCTGCCTCTTTCCCAGGAATTCAATCCCTTTTACCACTTCCAGCTTCTGGGATCACAGAGCTGGAAGTTTTCCACACTCAGGAGCTTCAGAAAATTATTTAACACCTCAGGAGCTTCAGAAAAAAAAAAAAAAAAAAAAAAAAAAAGTCTCTGCCAACTGCTCCTGGAAGTTTTCCACAGGAGTTTTTCCTGCAGGAGGGACTAAGGAAAGCCAGGGAATTTTTGCCCAGGTGGATGAAGTGTGTGAAGCTTTCCCAGCTCCTTTTAGCCTTGGTTAATGGCCCTGAGATAACATTTCTCATGTAAAGGGCAGTAATATCCAACCTGGCATTGCTTCCACAGCCCCTCCTGACTGCTGGGACTTGGTTTAATTGGAAAAATGGTTCTGCTCCGTGGCAGGAGCAGATTGTGTGGCAGACACCCATCCCTGTGGAAAAAGCCATCAGGGGAGAGGGTGCCAGGCTCCAGTTAAACATTTCCTGTGCTCCTGTGCCCGGATTTGCCCATCTGGGGCCTCAAGGCACAGAGGAGGAAAGGTCAGGTAGGACTGAGGTCACCTCCCACCCCTGGAGAGCTCCCACTGAATCCTGAACTTCATCCCTGGAGAGCTCCCAGTGAATCCTGAATTTCCATCCCTGGAGATCTCCCAGTGAATCCTGGATTTCCATCCCTGGAGAGCTCCCAGTGAATCCTGAACTCCCATCCCTGGAGAGCTCCAGATCAGACTGGACAGGCTGGGAGCACCCTGGGGTAGTGAAGGTGTCCCTGCCCATGGCAGGGGTGGGTTGGGATGGGATTGAAGTTCCCTTCCAACCCAAATCATCCCAAACACCGAGGTCTTCCCACAAACCTGTTCTTTAAGGGAATTATTTTATCAGAGGCCATGGGGGAGTGGCTTTAGGATGAAGATCAGGGATTGGGGAGGAATTCCTGGCTGGGAGGGTGGGCAGGCCCTGGCACAGGGCTCCCAGAGAAGCTGTGGCTGCCCCTGGATCCCTGGGAATCCCAAAGGCCTGGAGCAGCCCGGGACAGTGGCAGTGTCCCTGTCCCTGCCCATTCTGGGCTTGCAGAGCGGATCAAACCCCTCCTGGCACCTGTCCCAGGGGCAGAGAGGAGCAGGCTGGAGCCTGTGCCAGTGTCCCCTGTGCCAGGGGAGCCGGGGCTGTGCTGCAGTGCTGATGGGTGTGTGTGTGGCTGTTGTTCCCATGCAGTGCTGATGGGTGTGTGTGTGGCTGTTGTTGTTCCCATGCAGTGCTGATGGGTGTGTGTGTGGCTGTTGTTGTTCCCTGCAGTGCTGATGGTGTGTGTGTGGCTGTTGTTCCCATGCAGTGCTGATGGGTGTGTGTGTGGTTGTTGTTCCCTGCAGTGCTGATGGGTGTGTGTGTGGTTGTTGTTCCCATGCAGTGCTGATGGGTGTGTGTGGTTGTTGTTCCCATGCAGTGCTGATGGGTGTGTGTGTGCTGTTGTTGTTCCCTGCAGTGCTGATGGGTGTGTGTGGTTGTTGTTCCCATGCAGTGCTGATGGGTGTGTGTGGTTGTTGTTCCCATGCAGTGCTGATGGGTGTGTGTGTGGTTGTTGTTCCCTGCAGTGCTGATGGTGTGTGTGTGTGGTTGTTGTTCCCATGCAGTGCTGATGGGTGTGTTCCCATGCAGTGTGATGGGTGTGTGTGGCTGTTGTTGTTCCCATGCAGTGCTGATGGGTGTGTGTGTGGCTGTTGTTGTTCCCATGCAGTGCTGATGGGTGTGTGTGGTTGTTGTTGTTCCCATGCAGTGCTGATGTTCCCATGCAGTGCTGATGGGTGTGTGGTTGTTGTTGTTCCCATGCAGTGCTGATGGGTGTGTGTGTGGTTGTTGTTCCCATGCAGTGCTGATGGGGTGTGTGGTGTTGTTCCCATGCAGTGCTGATGGGTGTGTGTGTGTTGTTGTTCCCATGCAGTGCTGATGGTGTGTGTGTGGTTGTTGTTGTTCCCATGCAGTGCTGATGGGTGTGTGTGTGGTTGTTGTTCCCATGCAGTGCTGATGGGTGTGTGTGGGTTGTTGTTCCCATGCAGTGCTGATGGGTGTGTGTGGCTGTTGTTCCCATGCAGTGCTGATGTGTGTGGTTGTTGTGCAGTGCTGATGGGTGTGTGTGTGGCTGTTGTTCCCATGCAGTGCTGATGGGTGTGTGTGTGGCTGTTGTTCCCTGCAGTGCTGATGGGGTGTGTGTGGTTGTTGTTCCCATGCAGTGCTGATGGGTGTGTGTGTGGTTGTTGTTCCCATGCAGTGCTGATGGGTGTGTGTGTGGTTGTTGTTCCCTGCAGTGCTGATGGGGTGTGTGTGGTTGTTGTTCCCATGCAGTGCTGATGGGTGTGTGTGTGGTTGTTGTTCCCTGCAGTGCTGATGGGGTGTGTGTGGTTGTTGTTCCCATGCAGTGCTGATGGGTGTGTGTGTGGTTGTTGTTCCCTGCAGTGCTGATGGGGTGTGTGTGGTTGTTGTTCCCTGCAGTGCTGATGGGTGTGTGTGTGGTTGTTGTTCCCTGCAGTGCTGATGGGTGTGTGTGGTTGTTGTTCCCTGCAGTGCTGATGGTGTGTGTGTGGTTGTTGTTCCCTGCAGTGCTGATGGTGTGTGTGTGGTTGTTGTTCCCTGCAGTGCTCAAGACGGTTCCCTTCACCGCCCGCAGCGCCAAGCGCGGCTCTCGCTTCCTGTGCGACCCCGCTGGCCCCGAGGAGCTGCACCCCTAACCCCCCCCACTGCTGCTCTCACACTCAGCCAGGTCGCTGTGGGCTCTGTGCCTCTCTCTGTGTGTGTGTGTGTGTGTGTGATCCCAGCCAGGAGCCTGGGACTGTGCAGTGTCCGTGGTGTCCAGTGTCCTCCTGACCTCCCAGTGCTGTCCCCGTGCTGTGCTGCATGTCCTGTTCATCCACTGATCCACTGATCCATTGATCCCATGGCTGCCATCCCACTGATCCCATGGATGCCATCCCATTGATCCACTGATCCATTGATCCCATGGATGCCATCCCATTGTTCCCACTGATCCCATGGATGCCATCCCATTGATCCACTGATCCATTGATCCCATGGATGCCATCCCATTGATCCACTGATCCATTGATCCCATGGATGCCATCCCATTGATCCACTGATCCATTGATCCCATGGATGCCATCCCATTGATCCCTTGATCCCATGGATGCCATCCCATGGATGCCATCCCATTGATCCCATTGATCCCATTGATCCCATTGATCCCATGGATGCCATCCCATTGATCCCATTGATTCCATTGATGCCATGGATGCCATCCCATTGATCCATTGATCCCATGGATGCCATCGCATTGATCCCATTGATCCCTTGATCCCATGGATGCCATCCCATGGATGCCATCCCATCGATCCATTGATCCCATTGATGCCGTCCCATCGATCCATTGATCCCATTGATTCCATCCCATTGATCCCATTGATGCCGTCCCATTGATCCCATTGATCCCATGGATGCCATCCCATTGATCCATTGATCTCATTGATCTCATTGATCCATTGATCCCACTGATCCCATCCCACTGTGTCCCATGGGACAGCGAGGTGGGACTCACTGCAGCCCAGGCAGTGACAGCTCACCTGGCTCCTCTGTCCCCCTGCATGTGGCACCTCCCAGGGGAATTGGGGCTGCAGGGACCTTGGGAGTGGCCTTGGGGGTGGCTTGGGGTGGTTTGAGGGTTTTTAACCAGCCCCTGCATGTTGAGCTGCATGGCTGAGATCCCTCCTTGTTCGGTCACATCACCTCTAACTCCTCTATTCTGTCAGTTCCATGCCAGCTTGCTTTGATGGAATCAGGAATTCTCCTGAGCAGGGGGAGTGGGGGGCAGGGCTGGGAGCTCTGGAATACAGGGCAGAGCCCCTGGAATGGAGCTGGGGCAGAGCTGGCGTGGAACTGAGCCATGGCCACCGTGGTGTCCCCAGCCCAGCCCAGCCCAGCCCGGCCCGGCCCTGGGCACTGCAGCAGCAGCAGCAGCAGCAGTGCTGCTCCTTCCCTTCCTTCCTTCCCTTCCTTCCTTCCCTGTGCAGTTCCAGCAGGAAATGCACAAACTAACCCACCCCATGGCTCCTCGGGTCTCTCTGTCTTCCCTTCCTGGAGCCAACCTTCAAAGCAGCTTGGAATGGGGCAGGGAGCAGCCTCCTGTCCCTCTGTCCCCCCGTCCCTCTGTCCCTCCTGTCCCTCTGTCCCTCTGTGCCTCTCTCCCTCCTGTCCCTCTGTCTCCCCAGTCCTCTGTCCCTCCTGCCCTGCCTAACCCCCCTTGCTCTGCTTTCTGCCCGGGAGCTTGGAACACTGACTTCATTCTCCATCCCATTTTTTTACTTAACCATCATTTTTTTTGTGTTTTGTTCTTTTTTTTTTTTTTCTGTTTGTTGTTTTTGTTTTCTGTTTAGCCCTAAAGAAGAATAATATCACTAAATTTCCCAATGTTCACTCGAGGGTAAGGATTTCTTCTAGCACAGCCGTGGTGGAGGATTCCCAGAGCTGGCAAGCATCACTTTTTACTTGGCTTCCTCCTCTCTCTCTGTGCCAGGCAGCTGGTGGTAGATGTGGCTGAGCTAATACTGGTGAGACCCTCGAGGCCACTTGAGACCCAGATCCTTGATTTTCACCTCTGGAGGTGCTGGGATCCACAGGATGGTGGCTGGTGCCCATCATCACTGTTTTGGCCACTTCTCCTCAAGTTGAGCCCAAAATAATCTTGTCCCCAAGTGCTGTTGGTTGGTGACAATCTTCACACTCCATTTTGGCCATTTTAATTCAAGTCCAGCCCATAATAATCTGGTCCCCAGGTGTTGTTGGTCAGTGACCACCATGGCTCTGGTTTGGCCGTGTGAATTCTCTGGGCTGGCCCCAGGTGTGCCCAGTTGTGTCCCCAGCTGCTGCAGCCCCACAGGGGGGCTCTGCAGGGGGTGCAGTCTCCAGCTCCAGGTGTGGAGAGAAGTTTGGGAATTCTGTGTCCCTCCCACCAGGAGTTATCCAGGGAACCTGAGGGGTTTGCCCAGTCCAACACAAATTTGTTGGCCAGGAGACCAGTATTTGAACTGGAATTGTCTTCAGGCCTTGTTGTGCTGTAGGTGCACAGGTGACACCTGTGATTCCATCCCATCATCATCCCATTATCCCATCCCATTATCCCATCCCATTGATCCCATCCCATCCCATCCCATTATCCCATCCCATCCCATCCCATCCCATCCCATCCCATCCCATCCCATCCCATCCCATCCCATCCCATCCCATCCCATCCCATCCCATCCCATCCCATCCCATCCCATCCCATCCCATCCCAGCTGCTTTCCCCAGGGCTCCTCCTTCCCATCTCACAGCTCCTTCCCAAGCTGAGCAATCCCCTGGGTCCCTCCTGAGTGGGATGTGGGATCCTAAATCCACCCTGGTGTGGCTGAGCCCACAGGGGCCCTGAGGAGCCTCCTCCAGCTCCAGCGTTGGCAGGACTGGGGTCCTTGTGGCCTCTGTGGCAGCTGGGAGGGGACACTGATCCCACAGCACCATCCCAGTGACCCCACAGCACCATCCCAGCAGGATCCCAGTGATCCCACACCAGTATTCCCAATGATCCCACCAGTATTCCCATGATTCCACCAGGATCCCAGTGATCCCACAGCATTCTAGTGATCGCACAGCACCATCTCACAGCAGGATCCCAGTGATCCCATAGCATTCCAGTGATCCCACAGCACCATCCCAGTGACCCCACAGCACCATCCCAGCAGGATCCCAGTGACCCCACAGCACCATCCCAGCAGGATCCCAGTGATCCCACAGCACCATCCCAGTGATCCCACACCAGTATTCCCAATGATCCCACCAGTATTCCCATGATTCCACCAGGATCCCAGTGATCCCACGGCATTCTAGTGATCCCACAGCACCATCTCACAGCAGGATCCCAGTGATCCCATAGCATTCCAGTGATCCCATAGCACCATCCCACTGATCCCACAGCACACCAGTATTCCCAGTGATCCCACACCAATATTCCCAGTGATCCCACCAGTATTCCCAGTGATCCCACACCAGTATTCCCGTGATCCCACCAGTATTCCCAGTGATCCCACCAGTATTCCCCGTGATCCCACACCAATATTCCCAGTGATCCCACCAGTATTCCCAGTGATCCCACACCAGTATTCCCAGTGATCCCACCAGTATTCCCAGTGATCCCACACCAGTATTCCCAGTGATCCCACCAGTATTCCCAGTGATCCCACACCAGTATTCCCAGTGATCCCACCAGTATTACGCCGCCACTGGGGCGCGTAGTTCGGGCTCGTCCGTCCGTCCATCCATCCTTCCATCCCCCCCATCCCCGCTCCCGTGCTGCTCCAGCTGCTTTGGTTGGCTTCCAGCGGGGCTGTGTCGCTGTGTCCGTGTGTCCGGCTGTCCGTGCCGTGTCCGTGTGTCCGTCTGACCGCTGTCCCCCCCGCAGATCTGCGGAACCAGCCGTACCGCCGCGCCGACGCGCTGAGGAGGAGCGTCCGCCGCCGCCTGGACGAGCCCGGGCTGCGCTCGGGCAGCGCCGAGCTGGCGCTGTGAGCCCGAACCCCCGCCCAAAACACACACGGATTTTGGGGGGGTCCCGGCCCCGCGCCCCGAATCCCCAGGGAAAACAAACACGGATTTTGGGGGGTCCCCGCGCTCCCCACGCCAAGTGCCTGAAATGGGAGCGCAGCTCTGCTCCGGGCCCGCAGCGCTGGGGCTGCGGGTGCCTCTCCCGTCCCTGCGGGTTTGTAACCAAAATGTAAAATAAAGGTGGGGTTGGGAGGGGGACAGCGAGGGGTCCTGACTGGTTGGAAACTGGGAATACTGGGAATAAATACTGGGATGTGCTTGGCTTTTAATGCTGCGCCTCCTGCTGCACTTAACGGCTCTTTTTAATTCAAACTACAAAGACATTTAAGGGCTTTCTGGACAGGGAATTAAAATAATCCCAAGAAACACCAACCCAGCCCCTTTGTCCCAGCCCCTGGGGACTGGAATGAACAGGAACTTTGGGATAACAGCGTATTTATTAATTAGCACTAAGCAATTAACACCCAGTAATCAGCACTGGGCTCGAGGAGCCGCAGTCCAGCCCTGGCAGGGGATTCTGAGATTCCCCCTGGATTCCCTGCTGAGCCCCAATTCCCGCAGCTTTTGGGCTCTCGGGGGATTTCCAAGGCAGATTTCGGAGCAGGGTGGATTCCACTCCCACAGCCGGGAGCTGGGCCGAGCTGGACCGAGGGCAAAGTTGGAAATTTGTCCTTCCCAAATCCCATTTTGCTTCCAGCTCCCCCTGGGCTCACCCCTCTGTTCATTGTAAAATTTCTTGTATAGTATTTAACCACTGAATTTCTTTGCCCTTTTCCATTGTGCTCCCCTGAACCACTGGTGAAGGTCCCTGTTTTTTTTTTTTTTTGTTTTTTTTTTTTTTTTTCCCTTGGATAATGTGTAGTTATATGATAATCTGTTTTTAAATGTACAGATATTTTGCTACAAAATTGGTGCAGTTTTTTATGGTTTTTACACTTCCCCCCCTCCCCTTTAGCCTCTGGGTAATATTGTAAATATTGTTTAAAAGGAAATAAATGCATCAAGCCTGTGCTATACAATCTGAATGTTATTTTAACTTATAGTTTTTGTTTTTATATTTAACTAAAAGGACAGTTTGGGACTCAGAGTTACCACATTGACCAATTTCCAGGAATTTTTCCTTGAAAAGCTGCCAAGTTTTTGCATTTACAGCACTGTGTACTTGACCTGCTAAAGAGAACATGCCACTGTTGGAATGAGTGTTTGCATCAAAGAAAATTGGGTAATTTGAATTTCTAATTTCAGCACTTGTTGGGGTATAAGCACTAAATCTCATTTTCTTCAGCTCAAAGGTATTTTTTTAAATAAAAGCCCAAAATGAAAGGCAAGCTGGCATGTTCTCTTTAATATTTTTCTAGTCATAGATCTGCTTCTTAGCAAGATTAGAAGTGTTTTCTAAAGCAGTTCACGTTCCTTTCCTGGTCTGTTCCTGCCATAAAATCAAATAAACTATTTACACTACTACACTGAAATCCTGAGGGGTTTTTTGGGTCACTTTTACCTGTTTTTTGTTTCTTTTCCCCCCAAAATGGTGGTATTTGATAGATGAACACCTGGAGCTTGTGTGGATGAAAAACTGAAAGAACTTTCAATCAATTCTTTGTTATTTTGGAAGAGGCTGAGAGAAGAAATTTGGGGTCTGGATCAGCTCCCAGAAGAGAAATAAATGGGAATTCATATTGGTCAGAAATCCAAATATTGAAGTCCTAAGCAACTTGAATTTTAATATAAAATTTAATTTTTAAAAGGTTTTAATAAAATTATTCTGAGGAGGGGTCAGCATTAACCAGCACAACCAAGTTTTTAACATTAATGGACACAGTTAAAAATAATTCAAAATAATCCAGTAATTGATTAAAAAGAATCAAATTCCTAAAATTCCTTCCAGGTTCCAGGTGGGAAGGCAGAGGTTGGAGCTGTTGGCTGTGCTGGGGCTGCCACAGGAAAAAATGGGGCTGGGAAATAGGAAAGAGAAGCAAAACATAAAAAAAAAAAAAAAAAAAAAAAAAAAAAAGCTGGAAAAATAAGCCTGAACTCAATTCCCTGGAAAACTCAATCCTGCCTTGTTTGGTTTAAAAGCAAAAATTCAGAAATTCAGTTTAAACTGAATTTCTTCCAGCAAATCAAATTTAGATGTTAAGAAAACCCCACCACTGGAATAATTGACATTCCCAGTTTTTTATTTTTAATGGAAAAATAAAGGCAAACCTTGGAAGAGTGGCATTCCCTCAGGAACAGCTTTTTCCCTGAATTTGTGTGGATGCAAGGGAATAAAACAAGAGCATTGCAAGAAATTCCTCCTTGTCTGCAAACTTTCAGGAGCAGCCAGAACTGAAATCCTTCTCCCAAATCCAACCCCAGGAGCAGCTGCCCTCCTTTTCCAAACTCTGCCTGGAGAATTCCCATTTGGGGATAGAAAATAAATCCAGGGATGTGAGTGGCAGGTAAGCAAAGCAAAAACCTGGCTGATTGTTCACTCCTGGAGCAGCAATTAATTATCTTCCTTTTTAATTTCAATTTTATAGCAATTAAAAATCTCCCATCCTTCCTTGGGAGAGCCACTTGCTGCAGGGAAAATCCTGGAATTTCCTCCCTGCCACTGCTTGGATTTCCACAGCAAACACCCCATGGATCCCAAAAATGCCCACAAGCCTTGTTTGACCCAATCCAGGGGTTTTTACCCCAGGGAATGGGTGATGAGCAGTGACATTTCAGGGGCAACAGCAGGAATGGGATGTGCTTTCCCATCCCAAAGCATCCCAGGAAAAAAAATTCCAAAGTATCCCAGAAAAAATTCCTAAAGCATCCCAGGAAAAAAAATTCCAAAGTATCCCAGAAAAAATTCCTAAAGCATCCCAGGAGAAAAATCTCAAAGCATCCAAGAAAAAAATCTCAAAGCATGCCAGGAAAGATTCCTAAAGCATCCCAGGAAAAAAAACAAATCTCGAAGTATTCCAGGAAAAAAAAACTCCAAAGTATCCCAGAAAAAATTCTTAAAGCATCCAAGAAAAAAATCTCAAAGCATCCCAGGCAAAAATGGTTACAACCACCTGCATTTTATATTTGAGGGGGTCATTTCAATCTCAGGGTGTTCTGAAGGATTCTGAGTGTTGTACCCACCCCACTGAGGAAATTCCCTGGAAATGGATCCTTTGGGTGTTTATGCACTGGTAAAAGTGGTGAAAATGCAGGAAAAAAAAAAATTCCTGAAAAGGAATCCAAAGAGTCTTCAAGCAGGTTTTGTGAGTGATTCTGTGGCTCAGAGCTGTACAGAGTATTTAAGGAGAAATAAATACCAGTACATGCTAAAAGACAAGGTTTAATCATTGATAAAAATGTACAAAAATATTCCAAGGACAGCGGCTTCCCAAATTTTCTCACCGAGCAGGGCTGGGGGCACCTTCCTGAAACTGGGGCTGGGAATCAGAGCTGGAGCTGCTCCTGCTCCCTCCTCTGGGGCTGCTCTTAAGGCAACACATGGAATTGTGTTCAACATTGCATTTTTATTCCTCAAATTTCAGCAGGGGAAGAGGAAAGGTGGAGAGGAACGCTGGGGCTGGGCTGGGTGGGAATTTGGGAATTTGTGTTGTGTGTCCTGAATGCTCCCTCTGCTGGCACGGCAGGTGGGATTTTGGGAATTTGGGAATTTGTGTCCCCAACGCTCCCCCTGCTGGCACGGCAGGAGAATTCCCATCCTCCACATTCCCCCGGGTTTGGGATTGGTGGGAGTCAG
The DNA here is from genome assembly GCA_030060385.1 of Muscicapa striata striata. Lineage (NCBI taxonomy): Eukaryota > Metazoa > Chordata > Aves > Passeriformes > Muscicapidae > Muscicapa > Muscicapa striata. The sequence goes on from JAREIS010000351.1 coordinate 843,557, forward strand.
GACTGGGACACAAAGCTCCAGTGCCAAAGAGCCCCGAGCTCCAGGGGTCTGCAGAACACACCAGGACATGGATTCCTGACTCCTGCTGCCTTCCCAAAAAATTCCCACCCAACCAAATCCATCAGTGAGGGAAAGCACAGGGAATTAAAGCAGGGATTGTTTTGCTGAGCTGGGCTCTGCCCAGGCAGCCCAGGGCTGTTCCCTGCCTTGGGGACACTGCTGCCACCTCGGTGTCCCCACCCTGCCCCGCAGCTCCAGGCCAGGCACAGCTCTGCCCTCAGAATTCCACGGATTTTTCTACTTTTGTCTGGATTGAAGTGGTAACAAACTAACAGCCACCGTTGTTGTGGCCATGGGCCACCGGCCCCCGGCCCCAGGGCCTCGCCCACACAAGGCTTGGTTTTATTTTGCCACCTGTAAACATTTTTGGTATCGAGGATCTTCTCACTGATCTTCATCCAGCTGCTCCAACAGAGTCCTCCTCTGCTTCTCCAGCTCCCCCTCGCTGAGCTCGCTGCCAGAGGTGTCCCAGTTCCCCTGGGGACAGAGGGGACAGTGGCCACCGTGGGCTTTAACAGGGAGGTTCACTCAGAAACCCCAAAAATCCCAGTTTGGGAATGGCAAAGATCAAAGCCAGCCTTTCCCAGAGCACAGCTGTGCAGCTGCATCCAGCAGATCCAAACACCAGGGAAAGGGAGCAGAGCTCAGAAAATCCTTCCCTTCCCAAATATCAGGGAAAGGGAGCAGAGCTCACAGAATCCTTCCCACCCAAACACCAGGGAAAGGGAGCAGAGCTCAGAAAATCCTTCCCTTCCCAAGTATCAGGGAAAGGGAGCAGAGCTCACAGAACCCTTCCCATCCAAATTCTCAGAAATCCCACCCAATCAGGGAAAGGGAGCAGAGCTCAGAAAATCCTTCCCTTCCCAAATATCAGGGAAAGGGAGCAGAGCTCAGAAAATCCTTCCCTTCCCAAATATCAGGGAAAGGGAGCAGAGCTCACGGAATCCTTCCCTTCCCACCCAAATATCAGGGAAAGGGAGCAGAGCTCACAGAACCCTTCCCATCCCACCCAATCAGGGAAAGGGAGCAGAGCTCAGAAAATCCTTCCCTTCCCAAATATCAGGGAAAGGGAACAGAGCTAGCAGAATCCTTCCCATCCCACCCAAATATCAGGGAAAGGGAACAGAGCTAGCAGAATCCTTCCCTTCCCACCCAAATATCAGGGAAAGGGAGCAGAGCTCACAGAATCCTTCCCAGGCCGTTTCTTGGTGGGAGATTTGTGCTTGGACTCAGATCTCTGTCGGGCTCTTTCCTTCTCACTGTCCCTCTCCCTTTCTTTCTTGTCCTTCTCTCGTTCCACGTCGGATTCTGGCGAGTCCTGGGGGGAAAAAATGGGAATATTAATGTTGAGTATTTTAAAGACCAACTTCCATTTAAAGAATTGGAGAATCATGGAATGATTTGAGTTGGAAGGACCTTAAATCTCATCCCATTCCAGCCCTGCAGGGGCAGGGACACCTTCCCTATCCCAGGGTGCTCCAGGCTGTCCATCCTGGCCTTGGGATCCTTCCCAGGGGAACTCCTGGATTTGCCAGGATAAACAGCAAATCCCAGGTTACTCCTGGAGTCCAACCCTCCAAATTCAGCAGGTTCAAGTGGCTGAGTATTAGGAATACAGAACAGGAAGTTGTTGTTTTGGCAACACCCTCCTCCAGCTTTTTCCCCAGGAAAGTCCAGCTGGGATTACTGCCAGGGTGTCATTCCCCAGGTTAAAACTGAGCTTCACTTACAGACTTGTGCCTCCTCTTCTTGCTCTTCTTCTTGTGTTTTTTGGACTTCTTGTAACTCCTCTCTGCAGCCACAGGGGAAATAAAAACCCCAGGAATGAAAGGATAAATCCCAAAGGATAAAAGCACTGCTGGTTTCAATCCCATCCCATGGATCCTACTGATCCCATCCCATGGATCCCATCCCATGATCCCACTGATCCCACTGATCCCATCCCATTGATCCCACTGATCCCATCCCACTGATCCCATTGATCCCATGGATCCCATTGATCCCACTGATCCCCATGGATCCCACTGATCCCATTCCCATTCACTCCCATCCCATTAATCTCACTGATCCCATCCCATGGATCCCATCCCATTGATCTCATCAATCCCACTGATCCCATCCCACTGATCTCAGTAATCCCACTGATCCCATTCCCATTCCATCCCATCCCATCAATCCCACTGATCCCATTCCACTGATCCCATGGATCCCATCCCATCTCATTGATCCCATGGATCCCACCAATCTCACTGATCCCATCCCATCCTAATGGATCCCACTGGATGCCATCGATATCATCCCATCGCATGGATCCCATTGATCCCATCCCACTGATCCTGTTGATCCCGTCCCATGGATCCAATCCCACTGATCCCATCAATCCCAACTCATCCCACTGATCCCATCTCATGGATCCCATCCATCCCATGGATCCCATCCACCCCACTGATCCCACCCCACGGATCCCATCCCACTGATCTTGTTGATCCCATCCCATGGATCCCACTGATCCTGTTGATCCCATGGATCCCATCCCACTGATCCCACTGATCCCATCCCGCTGATCCCACTGATCCCATCCCACTGATCCCACTGATCCCATCCCATGGATCCCATCCCACTGATCCCATGGATCCCATCCCGCTGATCCCATGGATCCCACCCCGCTGATCCCATGGATCCCACCCCGCGGATCCCATGGATCCCACCCCGCTGATCCCACGGGTCCCATGGATCCCACCCCGCTGATCCCACGGGTCCCATGGATCCCACCCCGCTGATCCCACGGATCCCACCCCGCTGATCCCACGGATCCCACGGATCCCACCCCGCTGATCCCACGGATCCCACGGATCCCACCCCGCTGATCCCACGGATCCCACCCCGCTGATCCCACGGATCCCACCCCGCTGATCCCACGGATCCCACCCCGCTGATCCCATGGATCCCACCCCGCTGATCCCATGGATCCCACGGATCCCACCCCGCTGATCCCATGGATCCCACCCCGCTGATCCCACGGATCCCACCCGCTGATCCCATGGATCCCATGGATCCCACCCCGCTGATCCCATGGATCCCACGGATCCCACCCCGCTGATCCCATGGATCCCACGGATCCCACCCCGCTGATCCCACGGATCCCACCCCGCTGATCCCATGGATCCCACGGGTCCCACCCCCGATCCCTGATCCCACGGATCCCACCCCGCTGATCCCATGGATCCCACGGATCCCACCCCGCTGATCCCACGGATCCCACCCCGCTGATCCCATGGATCCCACGGATCCCACCCCGCTGATCCCATGGATCCCACGGGTCCCACCCCGCTGATCCCACGGATCCCACCCCGCTGATCCCATGGATCCCACGGGTCCCACCCGCTGATCCCATGGATCCCACCCGCTGATCCCATGGATCCCACGGATCCCCACCCGCTGATCCCATGGATCCCACGGGTCCCCACCCCGCTGATCCCACGGATCCCACCCCGCTGATCCCATGGATCCCACGGGTCCCACCCCGCTGATCCCACGGATCCCACCCCACTGATCCCATGGATCCCACGGATCCCACCCCGCTGATCCCACGGATCCCATGGATCCCACCCCGCTGATCCCAGGCTCCGGTACCGGACTCGGCGCTGGACGATCGCTCCGACACCGAGCGCGACTCCGAGCGCTGCCGCTTCTTCTTGGAGTGGCTGTCGTCATCCTCGGACTCTGAGCCCTTCACACAGCCAGGGCACAATGCCATTCATTAACAACTTCATTAATTAATGAGCAGTGGGAATGCCAGCAGGGATTCCCCAGCACAGCTGGGAATGGCAGCGGGTTCCCAGGGATACTCACGGAGCGGGACCGGGAGCGCTTCCGGTGATGCTTTTTGGATTTCTTCGAATGTTTCTTGGTTTTGGAGTGGTGGTGCTGACACTCGTGCTGGGGGCAAGGCAAGGAGGGCAGGGCTCACAATTCCAGCAGGGATTGGCCTTGGAAAAGCCCTGAAATCCCAGCCTGCCCCACCATGGGCAAGGAGAAATTCCCTGGAGCAGGGAGGGCCAAGGTGGCCCTGGAGAATTCCAGGGATGGGGCAGGGAAACCTCATCAGCTCCCACAGACATCCCATAATCTGCTGGGATCCTTCTCCTCATCCCCAAAAGCTTGGAAAGGTTCACAATTCCATAAAATCATCCCAAAAAACTGCTGGGATCTTTATCTACCAAAGCTGGGAAAACTTCAAAACACCATAAAATGAACATTTAACAGCAGAACCATCTCATCTCCTACAGGATATCCCAAAAAACTGCTGGGATCCTTCTCCTCATCCCCAAAAGCTTGGAAAGGTTCACAATTCTATAAATCATCCCAAAAAACTGATGGGATCTTTCTCTTCATCCCCAAAAGTTGGAAAAGGTTGAAAATTCCATAAAATCATCCCAAAAAACTGATGAGATCTTTATCTACAAAAACTGGGAAAACTTCAAAATTCCATAAAATCATCCCAAAAAACTAATCGGGATCCTTCTTCTCATCCCCAAAAGTTTGGAAAACTTCAAAATTCCATAAAATCATCCCAAAAAAACTGATGGGATCTTTATCCACCAAAGCTAGGAAGGGTTCAAAATTCCATAAAATCAGCATTTAATGGGAGAACCACATTATCTCCTACAGGACATCCAAAAAACTGATGGGATCTTTATCTACAAAACCTGGGAAAACTTCCAAATTCCATAAAATTATCCCAAAAAAACTAATTGGGATCTTCCTCCTCATCCCCAAAAGTTGGGAAAGGTTCAAAATTCCATAAAATTAACATTTAATGGAAGAACTATAGCACCACTGCCCACAGGACATCCCAAAAAACTGACGGGATCTTTGTCTACCAAAGCTGGGAAAACTTCAAAATTCCATAAAATCATCCCAAAAAACTAATTTGGATCCTTTTCCTCATCCCCAAAACCTTGGAAAGGTTCACGGTTCTATAAAATCATCCCAAAAAATGATGGGATCTTTATCTACAAAAGTTGGGAAAGGTTCAAAATTCCATAAAATCAGCATTTAATGGGAGAAGCATATTATATCCTACAGGACATCCCAAAAACCTGATGGGATGTTTTTCCCTGAGATCCCAAAAAACAGAAAGGATTTTTCTCCTCATCCCCAAAAGCTGGGAAAGGTTCAAAATCCCATAAAATCAGCATTTAATGTCAAAATACCCCAAAGTGGTATTTATGAAAAAAAAAAAAATCCATTAAATCCTTTCCCTTCCCACCCAATTAAGAAGGAATTTTTCTTGTCTGTTGGCCAATGATTTAAAAAAAAAAAAAAAAAAGAAGAATTACCTCAAGTACATGAAGAAAATCCTTAAATATTCTTTTCCTTTCAGATTCCAGGGTGATGTCTTCAAATGCTGGTTCTTTCACAAATCTGTCTCTGATCTGTCAGGAAAATTAATTCTATTAATATTCAAAATAATTAAATTATAAATTAAAATATTAGGACAAAATAAATCAAAGAAAGTAATATAATGTGGTCATGATCAGGGCAATAAGAAATGATAAAAGCAGTAAGGAATAGGAATAAAAATGATAAAAATCATGATGAATAATAAAAAGGAATAATAAAAATAATGAGGCAGAATAAAAAATAAGGCATAAGAAATAAAAGAAAAAATAAGAAAAATAAAATAAGAAATAAGAAAAATAAGAAAACCTGAAGGAATAAAAGTAAGGAAAAATAAAAGTACATAACAGAAATATGAAGAAATAATAAAAATGATGAGGAAATTAAATAATAAAAAGTAAGAGATAATAAGAATAGGAAAAATAATAGGGAAAACGAAAAAAAAAGATGATAATTAAAAAATAATAAAATAATAAAAAAAAAAATTTCTTTTCACTAGTTGAAAAAGCCCCTGAAGTGGAACAAGGCTAAACTCTTTTAATCCCAGATTTCCAAGCAAATCCCAAATTTCCAGAGTTCAGGGAAGCTCTAACTGATGGAAACCTGGGGAATCCCAACTGCTTTACCTGCACATTCCATTTCAGCTTAAAAACCCCACATTTTTACAGAAATAATCCTTGGAAAGGAAAAGTTTTCCAGGGTATTTTACCAGGACTAAAATTTGTACTTTGAAATAATTTCCATTAATTTTGGGGAAGTTGTGGGATTTTTTAGGAGGTTATTTTTGGGGTTTTTTCCCCATTTCTTTTAGGATTTTTCCATTTCTACAATCTCAGCATGAAGCTTTTCCCACCCAACTCCAAATTTTCCTGAGGAAACCCTAGATTTGATCATTTTCTTGGATTTGAGGTCCCAGCAGCAGAACCGGGACGAGCTTGGCGCACGTGGAGATTTTTGGGATGAACGGGGTTGGGAATTGGAATTTTTGGGAGTTGTTGGGTTTTTTTCCCCCAAGGAAAGTTTTCCTGAGGAAATCCCAGATTTGATCATTTTCTGGGATCTGAGCTCCCAGCAGCAGAACCGTGACGAGCTCGGCGCGCGCACGGAGATTTTTCGGGATGAACGGGGTTGGGAATTTGGGAATTTTTGGGAATTGCTGGGATTTTTTGGGATTGTTTTCCCCAAGGATTCCCATGCTTACATCCTCCCAGACTGCATCCAGCTCGATGGGGGGCGTGGCCTGTTTCAGCATGCTCTTGAAGGCCGACTCCTTCCTCTTCATCTTGCGCGCCTCCTCCTTCTCGCGCTCGCGCTCCCGCGCCTCCGCCTTCTCCAGCAGCTGGGGGGAATCATTCCAGGAATTGGGATTAATAATTCTGTTCACTGGGAGTTAATAACTCCAGTAATTGGGAGTATATAATTCTGGTTATTGGGAGTTAATACTTCCAGTAATTGGGAGTTAATACTTCCAGTAATTGGGAGTTAATAACTCCAGTAATTGGGAGTTAATAACTCCAGTAATTGGGAGTTAATAACTCCAGTAATTGGGAGTTAATAACTCCAGTAATTGGGAGGGAATAACTTCAGTAATTGGGAGTTAATAATTCCACTCACTATGATTAACAATTCTGTTTATTGGGAGTTAATAATTCCAGTAATTGGGACTGAATAACTCCAGTAAAGGGGAGCTAATACTTCCACTCACTGGGATTAATAATTCTGTTCATTGGGAGTTAATAACTCCAGTAATTGGGAGTTCATAATTCTGGTTATTGGGAGTTAATAATTCCAGTACTTGGGAGGGAATAACTTCAGTAATTGGGAGTTAATAATTCCACTCACTATGATTAACAATTCTGTTTATTGGGAGTTAATAACTCCAGTAATTGGGAGGGAATAACTCCAGTAATTGGGAGTTAATAACTTCAGTAATTAGAGTTAGTAATTCCACTCACTGGGATTAATAATTCCACTCACTGGGTAATTCTGTTCATTGGGAGTTAATAACTCCAGTCATTGGGAGTTAATAACTCCAGTCACTGGGATTAACAATTTTGTTCATTGGGAGTTAATAATCCCAGAAATTGGGAGGGAATAACTCCAGTAATTGGGAGTTAATCATTCCACTCACTGGGATTAATAATTCTGTTTATTGGGAGTTAATAACTTCAGTAATTGGGAGTTAATCATTCCACTCACTGGGATTAATAATCTGTTTATTGGGAGTTAATAACTCCAGTAATTGGGAGTTAATAATTCCACTCACTGGGATTAATAATCTGTTTATTGGGAGTTAATAACTCCAGTAATTGGGAGTTAATAATTCCATTCACTGGGATTAATAATTCTCTTTATTGGGAGTTAATCATTCCACTCACTGGGATTAACAATTCTCTTTATTGGGAGTTAATCATTCCACTCACTGGGATTAAAAATTCTGTTTATTGGGAGTTAATAACTCCAGTAATTAGGAGTTAATAATCCCACTCACTGGGATTAACAATTCTGTTTATTGGGAGTTATTAACTCCATTAATTGGGAGTTAATCATTCCACTCACTGGGATTAATAATTCTGTTTATTGGGAGTTAATAACTCCAGCAATTGGGAGTTCAAAACTCCATTGATTGGGAGTTCAAAACCCAGGAACTGGCAGTACATAATTCCATTAACTAAGATTTCCTTATTCAATTCCTTGGGATTCAACAATTCAATTCCTTGGGATTTTGGACAGCTTGCCCTCAGAGTTGTGTCTGAGTCACTTGGAAATAACAAGGAAATGAATTATTTTTCTATATTTAATTAACAGATTTAATGAAATTATTATATAATTTAATATCATAAAATCATATTTGATAAAATCAAATTATACAATATTATATTACATACAACATATTAATATTGAATCATTATTAATATATAATTAATATAATTTATAGTTATAATTACTAGTGATAATATTAATAATTATTAATATATAATTATTAAGATGTATTATAAGATCATAAAATATATATAATTATATAAATATATATGTATATATATATGTATAGATATATACATATACATCATTATACATTATGCATACTATACATTAGGTTAGAAAATAAACCCTAATTCCTGTTTGGAAAAGGGATTTGCCATCCCTAATTATCCAGATATCCCAATGAATGAATGAATGCATGGGTTAAAGAATGCATGGGTTAATGACTGTATTAATTAAACTTACACTGTTGAAGGCCAGTTTGATATTCCCAGCATCCAAGGTGGTGGCTCTTTTGGTGGAGCTGATGACAGTGACAAAATCCTCAAAGGAAGTGTTCACTTCCACCACGAACCCTTTATCCTGGAACAAAGAGCTCCTTTGGCACCAGGGAAATGAGGGATTCCCTCCATTCCCAGGAAATCCCAGCTCCCCTGGATGGGAAATTGTCCTGGGTTGCAATAAAGGATGTGACCAGAAATCTGCTGAACCAGCTGGGGCAGTGCCCCTGATCTCCATGGCAGATATCTCCTGCTCATGGGCAGCTTTAACCCAGCTGGGACAATCATCTTTATCTCTCCCACAGCCCATCCTCCCTCCAGGAGAGATCTCCTGTTCATGGCCAGTGAGTCCCAGGGCATGGCTGATAAAATTCCATCATCCCATGGGAGATGCTCCAGCCAGGGCAGGAGCCAAGCCTTTCCTACCCAGAGAAAAACTGACATTTGGAACAGCAGAGCAGCCTTTGCCACTGGATCCCAGAGGAAAACCAGACCCTGCCACATCATCCCTGCACCTTCAGAGGGAACTGCCCCTTCTCCAGGAGCACTGCTCCAGCTGAGCCACATCTGCCACTGCAGGAGGATGCAGCCACCATGGAATGGGACTGTGCCAACACCCTGACTGACTGACAGTGTCAGCTTGGATTCTGACTCTGGCAGGGTTGGGATTGTTCTTTGTAATCCTGCATTTCTATTTTAATTTTCCTAGTCAAGAACTGTTATTCCTAATTCCCATATCTTTGCCTGAGAGCCCCTTAATTTAAAAATTACAATAATAATTTGGAAGGAGGGGGTTTACATTCTCCATTTCATAAAGAAGCTCCTGCCTTTATTGGCAGAAACCCTGTCCTTCAAACCAGGACAGAAATGAAATTCAAGGAGCAATCCTCACCTTTAGGATGTCTTTAATGATCTTCTTCTCATCATGGTAACGAGCTTTTAAATCCTCCACGTAGAACTTGAACAGGTCCAGCGCTGTCGATCCTGAGGGAGGGTTTGGTTAAGCCCCAGGTCAGGTTTAACCCCAGAGGTGTTCCAAAGCAGGAGCAATGGTTGTGGCCTGCCCCAGGAGGCAGGACTGACCCTTACCAGGCTGGCCCAGCATGCTGGTGAATCTGATGTCAGAGCTGATGGCTGGGTACAGCTCCATCCAGGAGGACATGGAGTGCAGCTGCCCGTGCTCGTGCAGCTCATCCAGAAACAGCTGCAAAAAACAGAGAATTCATTAAAGGCCTTGATTCCAACCTCCCTCCCACCAGCAGGGACATCCTCAACAGGAGCAGATGGGAAACCATCTTTGCACAAACACAAGTCCCAAAGCTGGCTGGATTTTTTCAGCACAGTGTAATTCTTAAGACAAAACTAAGTGCAGCAGGCTGGACTTATCAGCACTAAATCAAAGGAGTTAGAGCAACATTTACAGGTACCAGCACCTGCTAACTCCTGTGACAAATCAGATGGTTACACTTTTGGGTACCAAAATTTGGCCATTTGGAGTCATTTCTCAAGCTTCTCCTTCCTACCAGCTGGGATGGATTGGCTTGGTGAATGAAATTCCATTTTTGTTCCAACAGCATTGAAAAAATCACTTTTTATGTTTTTCCTCTTGCTTCTCTCAGTCTCATAATCTGAGTGTGATCCTCCCACAGGGCACCACTTTTTTTTATTTTTATTTTTATTTTTAATCAGTTATGATTAAAGACATGAGGGACAGAATTTTGTGTTCAGATTTAGTTATTAATTAATTTTGATTTATAGTATAGTATATATTTATAAATATACATTTCTAAGTTAAGTATATATTTCTAATTATATATTTCTAACTATGTATTTACAAATATATATTTACAAGTATATATACTTAGAAGTATATTTCTATATATAAATATATATATTACATATTTATATTAAGTGCTACAGTACTTTCAGCTAATAAATTAAAAACAAAGAAATGGTGATGTGTTTTGCATGTTACAAGGTTTTTTTAAGGCTTAACTGTCTAATTAAAAACTAGTACTTAAATTAGTTTTATTTTTGATTTAATGACTGAACACTTGTGATTTGCAGTATGGTATCTTTTATTGAATTAAAAAGTGCTACTCAGACTTAAGAAGAAGGTGAAGAAAGAAACCTCTGCCCTAAAATCTTCATTTTGTTTTATACTTATATTTTAAAACCTCAAATTTTAATTTTTTTACTGTAGCACATAACGTATTTCTATTTAAACAACACTCAGTGATTTTAGCTCTATTATTCAATTTTGGAAGATTTCTCCAAGGCCTCATGTCAAAGGAAGTGCTTTTTTGGGGGGTCAGTGCCTGGCAGCACAGAAAGTTCAAAACTCCCTGTTTTTAGGGTTCCAATAATTTACAACATTCCAGCTGCATCTCCTTCCCATCCAGGCCCATTCCCTTAGATTTTTCCCTTTTATTTTTCAGCTTCCTGGTCTGACATAGCAGAAAAAATACCACAAACACCCCCTTGAATCAACCCTCAGAAATAAAAAAAACCAAAACATGGAATATGGAATAGCCCATGGAATAGCCCATGGAACAGCCCATGGAACAGCCCATGGAACAGCCCATGGAACAGCCCATGGAACAGCCCATGGAACAGCCCATGGAACAGCCCATGGAACAGCCCATGGAACAGCCCATGGAATACCCCATGATATTTTTAGGACCAAATCCCACCAACCTGGAAAGATTCCCTGTTTTTCCGCTGCCTCCTCCTTTCCCTCAGCAAACTCTTCTGCTTCTCCTCCTCCTCCTCCTTCTCCAAAGCCCTGATATGTTCCTCAAAACAGATCAGGGCATCCTCCTTATCCATGTCTGGCAAGAGAACAGGGAAAGGGAGAAAGAGATGAGATGATTCCCTGCAGGTGGGGCAGGATCCCCAGGCAGGGAATGCAGACGCACTCTGGAGCTCCTCGTCCTCAGCAAAGGTGGGGTTGTCCATCAGGTACTGCTGTGCCTCTGACCACGTGGTGCAGTAGGTGACATTGGCCATGTTGTCCAAAATGTTCTTCAGAGCTTCCCAGTTCCTCTTCCTCAGCTGCTTGGCTTGTTCCTGAGGGGGAAATGGTTTGATTTTGGGCTCAGTTTGGATAGAAATGGGAGAAAGTTTGGAATTTGTAGCTAATTTATATCATGTTTCTAGAGTGGTTTGGGCTCATCCCATCCCAACCTCCTGCCTGGAGAGGGCCCAGGCCCCATCCACCCTGCCCTTGGACACAAAACACAGTCTTCCATTATTATTATTATTATTATTATTATTATTATTATTATTATTATTATCATCATCATTTCACTGATTTAGAATAAAATCCATCATCATCATTATTATTATTATCATTATCATCATCATCAATATTATTTTACTAATTTAGAATAAAATTAATCATCATTATTATTATCATTATTATTATCATATAATGATAATGATGATTATTATTATCATCATCATCATTATTATTGTTATTGTTTCACTGGTTTAGAATAAAATCCATAATCATCATTATTATTATTATTGTTTCACTGGTTTAGAATAAAATCCATAATCATCATTATTATTATTATTATTGTTTCACTGATTTAGAATAAAATCCATAATCATCATTATTATTATTATTGTTTCACTGATTTAGAATAAAATCCATAATCATCATCATCATTATTATCATTATTATTATCATCATTATTATCATTGTTTCACTGATTTAGAAAAAAATCCATAATCACCATCATCCTCATCATCATTATTATTATTATCATTATTATTGTTTCACTGATTTAGAATAAAATCCATCACGTGATCATTTAAAATCCTCCAAAAACTCAACCCATGGTAAAATCAAGCAGGAATAAACCCCAAAAACCCCAAACCCTTCCCTAGAAGCTGCTGTTTTTCAGCCACCAAAGCTCAAGCAGAGGTTTGAAGTGATTTAGGAACAAGTGAGGAGATGCTGGGAGGGTCTGAAGGGAATTTCAATGGAAATAAATTGAATTTACCTTTTCCTTCTTGGACAGGAAGAAGAGCACATCCTCGTAGATCTCCAGGCGGTCCCGCTCGGAGATGGCATTCCACACCTCCATCTCCCCAAACATCTGCTCAGCTTTCCTGCCAAAACACAGCCCAAACACACAATTAGGGATGATTAATTACTGACCTAATTAGCCATCAATCCCCCACAGCTCTGCTCCAAGCAGCAATACTTTCACAGCAATTCTCCTTGATTTTCCCTCTCGGGAATTTAATTTTTTTAAATTTTTTTTTTTCAATTTTTCTTTTTTTTTTTTTTTTTAATAAAAGAAGGAAAAAGCTAAAACTGGAAATTGAAGCCACTCCCAGCAGGATTTTTATCCCAAATCTCTCACTTGTATCTGGTGGTGGATGTCATCTTCTCATGGTTTTCCAGGAAACGTTGGAAGGATTCCTTGGCTTCCTTGTACTTGGATCTGGCTTCTTCCTTCTCCTCCTTCTCTGTCTGAACTTTGTAAGCATTGAAGGCTTGCTTCTTTTCACTCAGTTTTGCCAGAGCACTTCCCAGGAAAGAAAAGGAAAGAATAATTTATTTATAAATAAATAAACAAACAAACAAACAAACAAATAAATAAATAAATAAGTATAAATAAATTAAAAAAAAATCAGGAAGAGAAAACAAAGAAAATCAGAAAAATTAGAAAAGGAAAATGTAGGGGGAAAATAAAGAAAAGGAAAATCAGAAGAAAAAAGAAAATTAGAAAAAAAAGAATAAAGAAAGTCAGGAAGACACAGAAAATCAAGAGAAGACACAGAAAATGAAGAGAAGACACAGAAAATCAGACAAAAGAAGAAAATCAGACAAAAAAGAAAATCAGAAGAAAAAAGAAAAGGAAAATCAGGAAAAAGAAAAGGAAAATCAGGGAAAAAGAAAAGGAAAATCAGGGAAAAGAAAAGGAAAATCAGGGAAAAAAAAAAAAGAAAATCAGAAAAAGGAAAGAAAATCAGGGAAAAAAGAAAGAAAATCAGGAAAAAGAAAAAAGAAAACCAGGAAAAAAAGAAAATCAGAAAATCAAAACCAGAAAGCAAAAGACAACAAGTTTGAATAATCTAGATTTGAGATAAAATTAAAGTGAACATTTTAATCCCCAAATCAGCATAAAACACCAATTCCCACATTTCTTCCCAATGAGAACTCAGCTGCTGGAAGCATTTCCTTCTGGAGGAAAGGAAAACAATTCCCTGCAATTGCACAGGGGCAGGAATAGCTGTGCCTGGCAGAACTTTGGAGTTTTTGGAGGTAAATTCCCTAAAAAAAAAAAAAAAAAAAAAAAAGGTTTGGAATTGCAGAGCTCAGTACCTGTATCTGGGGTCATTAATGATCATTTTCATGGCCTGCTCCCAGGAAGCATTGGATGGAACCCTCTGTGAAAACAGGGAATTCTGGATTAATCAGACCTGGAATAATTCTTTACAAACTTTAAAATAATTCCTTAAAAGCTATGGGAAAAAAAAAAAAAAAAAAACAACCTAATTTTATTTTCAAGCTAAAACATTTTTCACTGCAATGTTTTTTTCCTTCATTTCCTCAAGAGTGAGGAATTCTGCCTCAAAATAGCAAGTAAAACTTGGCAAATAAAATAGAAATAAAAGCAAGTTTTGTACTTCAATAGAACATTAATAATTAGTTAAAAATAGGAATAATACTTGGCCCCAATACCTTTTCTTTTAACAGTTCTTTAAATGCTTGTTTGGCCTCTTCCTTTGTGTTCCATGTGTAGGTTTTTTTCACTGGTTGGGCATCCTCATCCTCCTTCTTTGCAGCAGCACTAAAACAAAAAGAATTTTATTAATTCACTTTTTTTTTTCTAAGTTAGAGGCACTGAAGAGTCAAAAACCACCATAAAAATGAGTTTATTCAATAGCAACTCAAAGTGAAAAAAAAAAACAAAAACCTCTAATAATTCATACAAGGCTTTTCCTTCCAGGCACCCCAACTGATGAAAAAAAGATCAAAACAAGTGAATTATTTAGGCAAAGAATTTCTCTCCTGCTGAAGTTATCTAGAAATTATTCCTAAAAATAGAATGTTGAAATTCAGCAGGAATACTAACATTTTACATAAAAATATAAAGAAAAATGCCTAATTAGGGAGAAGATGCTCATTTTTATGTCCTGCTGTCTAAAATCCCCCACAGCTTTTTTTTTTTTTTTTTTTTTTAATGATAAATATCCTAAATTATCATTTTCTACATAGATTTTTCATTATTCATAAAAAAGGGAATTATGGCTGGAACAGATAAAAATCCCTTTAGCATTTTATTTTCTTCCAGTGACAACCAATGGCACAGATGCATGGAAAAGGAGAATAAATAGGGAAGTGTTTCATGGCACCTTGGGAAATTCTTAAAGATATTGGGAAATTCATGGAATGTTCCTGTCACTGATGCTGCTGAGGGATGGAAAATGGCAGCAAAGCCATTTTCTTCAGAAATTTCTTCAGGCTTCAGAAATTATCCTGGAATTATTGAATGGGCAGGGTGGGGAGGGAAATTAAATCTCATCCAGTTCAATGGCAGGGACACCTCCCAGCATGGCAGGGACACCTCCCAGCATGGCAGGGACACCTCCCAGCATGGCAGGGACTGCCAGGGATCCAGGGCAGCCCCAGCTGCTCTGGCAATTCCAGCCCAGGACCAAGGGGCAGCCTTGCAATAAATACCAATTTTATTTATTCCTTTTGCTCTGTTTAGTCTCTGTCCCAGATCACACAGGGAATGATTTCCCCATCCCAGCCCAACCCAGCTCTCTGGAGCTGCCATCCCTCCATCATCCACCATCCATCCATCATCCATCCAGCATCCATCCATCCATCATCCATCCATCATCCATCATCCATCCATCATCCATCATCCATCCATCAATCATCCATCCATCAATCATCCATCCATCCATCCATCATCCCTCCATCACCCATCCCTCCATCACCCATCCCTCCATCATCCATCCAGCATCCATCCATCCATCATCCATCCATCCATCCATCATCCATCCATCCATCATCCATCCATCCATCATCCATCCATCCATCATCCATCCATCATCCATCCCTCCATCATCCATCCAGCATCCATCCAGCATCCATCCATCCATCATCCACCCATCCATCATCCATCCATCCACCAATCCATCATCCATCCATCAATCCATCATCCATCCATCCATCATCCATCCATCAATCATCCATCCATCCATCATCCATCCATCAATCATCCATCCATCATCCCTCCATCCATCCATCATCCATCCCTCCCCTCTCTCCCCACACTCACTGTGCTGTCCCCTCTCTCCCCACACTCACTCTGCTGTCCCCTCTCCCCACACTCACTCTGCTGTCCCCTCTCCCCACACTCACTCTGCTGTCCCCTCTCCCCACACTCACTCTGCTGTCCCCTCTCCCCACACTCACTCTGCTGTCCCCTCTCCCCACACTCACTCTGCTGTCCCCTCTCCCCACACTCACTCTGCTGTCCCCTCTCCCCACACTCACTCTGCTGTCCCCTCTCCCCACACTCACTCTGCTGTCCCCTCTCCCCACACTCACTCTGCTGTCCCCTCCTGTTTTCCCGGCTCCTCCCGCTGCCGCGGCGCTCTCGGTGCTCCCCTCCTGCGCTCCGGCCGCGGCGCTGGGCTGGCCCTGCTCCTCGTTGGTGGCAGTGCCAGCGCTCTCCGTGTCCCCGTGGTGGCAGCAGCAGCAGCAGCAGGGCCAGGCTCCCCCTCGGCAGCAGCCCCGTGGTGGCAGCAGCGGCCGCGCTGCTCTCGGTGCCCGGGGCGCGCGCTGGCCCGCCCGCCCGCCTCGGTGGCCGCGGCCGCAGCGGTGACAGCGGCGCTGCCATCGTCCGCCTTCGTGCTGGGGACACAAACACAAGTGTCACCTGGAGAGGCAGGGCAAGGGGGGAAAGGGGGATGAGGGGTTAGGGGAGTTAAAAACCTGGAGAGGGTTTATGGGCACTCAGGAAGAAGGGAATGAAGAACCTCAGGAAAAGAAGGGTTGAAGAACTTTAGGAAAATGGTTCTTAGAACTTCAGGAAAAAAGGGCAGAAAGGCCCTCAGGGAAAAAGAGATGAAAAACCACAGGAAAAAACGGAATGAAACCTCAGGGAAAAGGGAATGAAAAACCTCAGGGAAAAAGGGAATGAAAAACCTCAGGGAAAAAGGGAATGAAAAACCTCAGGGAAAAAGGGAATGAAAAACCTCAGGGAAAAAGGGAATGAAAAACCTCAGGGAAAAGGGAATGAAAAACCTCAGGAAAAAAGGGAATGAAAAAACCTCAGGAAAAAAGGGAATGAAAAAACCTCAGGAAAAAAGGGAATGAAAAAACCTCAGGAAAAAAGGGAATGAAAAACCTCAGGAAAAAAGGGAATGAAAAACCTCAGGGAAAAAGGGAATGAAAAACCTCAGGGAAAAAGGGAATGAAAAACCTCAGGGAAAAGGGAATGAAAAACCTCAGGGAAAAAGGGAATGAAACACCCTCAGGAAAAACGGGTTGAAGAGCCTCAGGTAAAAGGGGTGAAAAACCTCAGGAAAAAAGGTGGAAAGGCTCTCAGGAAAAAGGGGCTGAAGAACCAACCTCAGGAAAAGGAAAGGTTGAAGAACTTTAGGAAAAATGGTTTTTAGAACTTCAGGAAAAAAGGGTAGAAAGGCCCTCAGGAAAAAAGGGAATGAAAAACCTCAGGGAAAAAAGGGATGAAAAACCCCAGGAAAAAGGGAATGAAAAACCTCAGGAAAAAAGGGAAGAAAAAACCTCAGGAAAAAAGGGAATGAAAACCTCAGGGAAAAAGGGAATGAAAAACCTCAGGGAAAAGGGAATGAAAAACCTAAGGGAAAAAGGGAATGAAAAACCTCAGGAAAAAAGGGATGAAAAACCTCAGGGAAAAAGGGAATGAAACACCCTCAGGAAAAACGGGTTGAAGAGCCTCAGGTAAAAGGGGTGAAAAACCTCAGGAAAAAAGGTGGAAAGGCTCTCAGGAAAAAGGGCTGAAGATCCTCAGGAAAGGAAGGATTGAAGAACTTTAGGAAAAATGGTTTTTAGAACTTCAGGAAAAACGATAAGAAAGGCCCTCAAGAAAAAAGGGATGAAAAACCTCAGGAAAAAGAAAGGGTTGAAGGCTCCCAGGAGAGGTTTGAAAGACCCTCAGAAAAAAAGGTTTGAAGGGTCTCAGGAAAAAAGGGGTTGAAGATCCTGAGGAAAAAGGGTTTGAAGAACCTCAAGAGAAAAAGAGTTTGAAGAGACTCAGGAAAAAGAAAGAGTTGAACACTCCCAGAAAAAAAGGTTTGAAGAACCACAGGGAAAAAAAAAGGGTTGAAGGCTCCCAGGAAAAAGGGCTGAAAGGCTCTCAGGAAAAAGGGTTTGAAGAACCACAGGAAAAATGGTTTGAAGAAACTCAAGAAAAAGAAAGGGTTGAAAAACCTCAGGAAAAAAGATTAAAATGCTCTCAGGAAAAAAGGGTTTGAAGAACCTCAAAGTAAGGGTTGAAGGCTCCCAGGAAAAATGGTTTAAAGAGCTTCAGGAAAAAGGGTTTGAAGAACCACAGGAAAAAGGGCTGAAGATTCCCAGAAAAGGTTTGAAAGACCCTCAGAAAAAAATGGTTTGAAGGGTCCCAGGAAAAAAGGTTGAAAGGCTCTCAGAAAAAAAAAAAAAGGGGGTTGAAGATCCTGAGGAAAAAGAGTTTGAACAACCTCAGGAGAAAAAGGGTTGAAAAACCTCAGGAAAAAAAGACTGAAATGCTCTCAGGAAAAAAAGGTTTGAAGAACCCCAGGAAAAAGGTTGAAGATTCCCAGAAAAAGTTTCAAAGACCCTCAGAAAAAAAGGTTTGAAACCTCCCAGGAAAAAGGGTTTGAAAAACCTCAGGAAAAAAAAAAAAAAAAAAAAAGATTTGAAGAACTTCATGAAAAAAAGGGTTTGAAGAATATCAGGAAAAAGGGTTTGAAGAATATCAGGAAAAAGGGTTTGAAGAATATCAGGAAAAAGGGTTTGAAGAACATCAGGAAAAAGGAAGGGTTGAAGGCTCCCAGGAAAAAGGGTTTGAAGAAAAAAGGGTTTGAAGAATCTCAGGTAAAAGGGTGGAAGAACATCAGGAAAAAGGGTTGGAAAACTTCAGGAAAAAGAGTTGGAAAACTTCAGGAAAAAGGCTTGGAAAACTTCAGGAAAAAGGGTTGGAAAACTTCAGGAAAGGCTTAAAGGCCCTCAGGAAAAAAAAATCAGCATCATATTCAAAAAGTACCTGTTTTCTTCAGCTTTAATCATTGCTAGAGGGAAAAAAGGAGAAAAACAATTAAAATACAGATTTACAACAGTTCATACACAAAGTTCTGGTGGTTCTTGATTTAATACAAGCAAAGTTTGAAGTATTTTTGTTACTACCAAAAATGGGAATATTTGTGCCCTGAAATCAAGCAAGATTAAAATAAAGTTTAGGAATGCCACTACAGGAAAAAACACAAACAAACAAACAAAAAACTTTTCAGTTTAAAATAATTATTTTAATTTGTAAAAAAAAAAATACTTCAAAGACCCAGAAAGGATTATTAAACAGAATTTTAAGAAAAAAATATTGAAATTACTGCTGCCTACTCTTTTTTTTTTTTTTACACTTATTATTTTTGCTCAGTGTTTTTTGTTGCTATTTCAATAAATAATTAATGAATATATATTTATAAAAAAGACAAGCCCCAGCAGCCTTTTACCTTCAAGATCCTCCAATTCTTTGGGTTTTGCCCAGCGGGATTCCTTGGTTTGGGAATTGTAATAATAAGGTTTCCCAGAATCTGATTTATATTCCTTCCAGGGACACTTGGATAACAATTGCTGATGGGGAGAGAAAATAAGAGATTTTCCAAATAATTCCTTCAATAAAAATTCCTGCTCCTTAAATAAGCAATTAACAACATCATTAAGTGGGATAATTATGGGGCAAAAGGTTTGAAGTGGATTAAAATTAAAATTCCTGAAACTTTCTTCCTGAAATTCCTTAAAATTAAGAAAAAAAAAAAATCAACAAAATTCCAAGTTTTCCCATTTTTCCATGAGGATTTAGCTTTGCTTAATGTTTATTTTCAGTTCTCAGCTACTTCAAATATTCCTCAAGAAAATAGAAAAATTGGTTAAAAAGTGAAAAGAAATGACATTGGATCAATTTGATTTGATATTATCCAACAGGAATCAACCAGGAAATTCTCAGGAATTTGCTGTGTATTTTCAGAGCAATAATTTGACAGAAATAGTTTAATTTGATATAAATAATTATTTTCATCAACATTTTTAGGAATTTTTTCTTCTCTAAATACTTCTCTAAATTATTTCCTCTATTACTTCTCTAAATAATAAAAAAAATACATTTTTAATAAAAATAACTCACTAAAAATGAGGAAAATTGAGGAATTTTTGCACTCTCAGGTTCTCCCAACATAAGGAGAACAATCCAAATATTTCAGGAACAGTTTGCTCCCATTGCAAAATAAATAATAATAAAAATCCATTTTTAATAAAAATAACTAACTAAAAATGAGGAAAATTAAGGAATTTTGGCCACTTTGCACCCCCCAAAATAAGGAGAATGATCCAAATATTTCTGAATATTTCCTATTGGAACAGTTTGCTGCCATTGCTTCCAGCAGAATGCTCCCTGCTGCACGTGTGAGGCTTGGAAAAATGCTGACTCATCCAGAATGAATTTGGGATTTGATTACCTCAGCAGGAGTTTTGAGGTCATCTGGCTTCTCCCACGTGGACTGCTTGGTCTCAGTGTTGTAGTAATAAGTTCTTCCATCTGGGGATTTGTGCTCAGTCCACGTGGATTTCTGGGGAAATTGCCAGGAATTGAATATGAAATTAATGAAATGGAGTCCAATTAATAAATTATTTAAAAAAAAAAAAAAGCAGAGAAATGGGGGGTTCCAAACCTGCTTGGAGTGGTCCTCACTGGCAGAGCTGCTGCTGGTGGAGCTTTGCTGGACTGTGGAGACCACGGGGTGAGTTGTCTGAGGAAATAAAATGAGGAAAATCCTCATTCCTTGGTTTTTCCACCCAAATTTCCCAACTGCTTCCAAGGCAGGGAGTCAAGATTTTCCCCCAAAAATTCCTTTCTTTGGGAGTGCAATTGTTCAATTCCATATTTGAGGCCCCAATTCCCATCAGGAATTGAAGGGGTCAGACCACAACAAGCCCAAGTCAAAATTCCAGCAGCACTCCTTGTTCCCAAAATTTGAGGAGTTTGGAGCAAATTCCCAAATTTGTTTCAGGAAGATTTTGGCTTCCTGAGCTGCTCCCACCACAATTCCTGCTGCTTTCCATGGAATTTCCTAAAAATTCCCTAGAATTGACTGGATCCATCTCCTGTACCAAGGAAAATTGGATTTTCTGCCAGTCCAGCATGGAAATCTCATGGAAATCATCATCTAGATTAATTAATTCAATTGGCACACAGATTTCAAGGAACAACCAAAAACTTGGAGAGGAAAAAAAAAAAAAAAAAAAAAAGGAATAAAATAGAATAAAACAGAATGAATGTTTTCCTTTAAATCCCTAAAACCAAGTTTGCCCCACACTGCAATTCCAACCTTCTGGAATTGTGCTTTCCACATACCTGAGTTCCAGGAGGGGTCACACCTGAAAAAAAAAAAAAAATTAATTAAAAATTAATAAAAGCTTTGGTGGCTTCATTTTTATAAAAATTCCTTCATGTGTGCAAGGAAAAAAAAAAAAAATAACCAGGGCACCAATGGAGATTCCAGGACTGGAATACTCAATTCCATTTTAGGGAAAAGTGGATTTTTTTTAATGATTCAGCTAATTTTGGTTAAATATTTTGAAATTATAACAAGTTGTTTACTCACCTACTTGTGCATCCATGCTGTTCACTCCTGGCTGTAAAAATAATGAAATTAAAACAATGAAACATTTCAGTAATTGCATTGAAATAATTAATTACTGAGGAATTAAATCTTTAAAAAAATCCAATTTTCATTATCCAAACAAGGCCTTTCTGCCACAAAAGACTTTAACTCTATAAATAAAGATTTCCTGCTTCCTTCTTCATTATTCCTGCTCCTTAAATAAGCAATTAGCAAAACATCATTAAGTGGGATAATTATGGGGCAAAAGGCTTTGGGTGCATTAAAGTTGCATTCCTGAAAATTTCCTTCCTGAAATTCCTTAAAATTAAGGAAAAAAAAAATCAACAAAATTCCAAGTTTTTCCCATTTTTTCCCATGGGGATTTACTTTTGCTGAATGTTTATTTTCAGTTCTTGGCTATGAAATTCAAATATTCCTTAAAAAAAAACCCAGAAAAATTGGTTAAAAAGTGAAAATAAATCACTTTGGATCAATTTGATTTGATATTATTCAACAGGATTCAACCAGAGGAATTCTCAGGAATTTGTTGTGTATTTTCAGAGCATTATTTTGACCAAAATACTCATTTTTTAGGAATTTTAAAATGGATTTGAAGAGCATTTATCTGACCAAAATATTGATTTTTGCAGAGGTTTGTGCTCAGCACCACAGGAAATTCCAGAGGAATTTAGGGATTGAAATCTGCATGGGAAAAAAATAAAAATAATTTTTTTTTTCTACACTCAAACATTTTAAGTGGATCTCTTAGGCTTGGATTAAATTTATTTCTTAAGGACAGAATTTAATTTTAAATTTTTCCCCTCAGAGATTTCACCTGTATTTTAATTTTTCCCTCTCCATTTCCACCCCAAGAATTCCTCATTCCTTGAGCCACTCCAGCAATTTTTATACTCAGCTGAGTATATATATATCTATAAAAATTATATACATATGTATATATATATAAAAATATATATAAGTATATATAAATAAAAATATATGTTAAAAAATATATAAAATCATATATAAACATATATATAAGAATATAAATATATTTACTTATATATATATATATGTATATATAAAAATTCAAGAATTTTAAATAAAAAATTTCTTTATAATGGATTGAAATCTATTTATATTGAATTAAAACTCTTTAAAAAAATTACAATTTAAGAGAGAATTAAGAATTAAGGATCTCTTGGTCAGATAATTTAACAATCCAAGGTTACAGTGATTCCTGCCAAACTCCACAAAGTGAAGGAGAAGGAATGAAAGGAAAACTGAAAGGAATTTAAAGAGTGATAAAAATCATAAAAATCTTATTTTTATCATCATTCAAGAGCCACATAAAATTCCACTGCAATGAAAAAAAAACCCGTTTGAAATTTAAATATTTGTTTTTTAATTAAAGGAAGCACAGAGTGAACAACAACTGCTAAAAAAAAAGGTTTGAAAAAGTGGAAATAAATGGAATTAAACTCACAGGAACTGTGGGCTGCATGGCAGCCTGGGACATGTGGGACATCATCATCCCAGGCATCACTGACTGCATCATTCCAGGCATCTGCAAAAAAAAAATATTTCCATTTATTGCAGCAGATTCTCACCATAAAATACAGGATTTTTAATTTAAAAGCCTTTCTCTGATGCTGCTTTTTAATTAAAAAAATAAAAATGACAAACTCCAACATCCCTCTTAGGTTAATGAAAAATCAAATGGATTGGTGGGACTGGGATTCCCTTTAGAAATTGGGATATTCCTATTAGGAAGGACAATTCAAGATTCCAAAGCTGGAGAGGAAATAACAAAAAAAACCCCAAAAAACCCAAAAAAACCCCAAAAAACCAAAAAAAAACCCCAAAAAACCAAAAAAAACCCCAAAAAACCAAAATAAAACCCATTTCAACTCCAAAAGAACAATAGCAAATGCTGAGGGATCTGATTCCATGACTGAAATCCATGAGTGGAAGCAGGAAAAGCAAATTTTGGGAATGATTCCTGCAGAATTCCAAGGGATAAATGAACAAATTATCAATTATTATGTGGGATAATTATGGAGCAAAAAGCTTTCAGTGTATTAAAGTTGCATTCTCTCCTGAAATTCCTTCCAATGAAGGAAAAAAAATCAACAAAATCCCAAATTATGGATTGATAATTCAAGTTAGAGGTGCATTAATAAATCCCAAATTATAGATTTAGAGCTAGAGACACACTAATAAATTCCAGATTCTGGATTGATAATTAGAGACATTAATTCCCTGTTCTCACCCCAATTTTAATTAAAGTAACAGAGGTTCATCAATTCCCTGCTCCTCATGAGAAGAGTTTGAACCTGGCCAGGATAAAACCCTGAATTCCTGATTTGTCCTTTTCCAGGGAGGTTTTCCCAGCTCAGGGACCCCCTGGCAATAAAATAATCCTGGAATAAAAGAATTCCTGGCAATAAAACATAATATAGAATAATATAAAAATAAAAATAAATATAATATAAAAATAAATATAACAGGAAAATAAAAAAAACAGAAAAAAAAAAAAAACAGAAAAATAAAAAAACCAGAAAAATAAAAACCAGAAAAAAAATAAAAAACCAGAAAAATAAAAAACCAGAAAAATAAAAAAACCAGAAAAATAAAAAAAACAGAAAAATAAAAATAACAGAAAAATAAAAAAAACAGAAAAATAAAAAAAACAGAAAAATAAAAAAAACAGAAAAATAAATATAACAGAAAAATAAATATAACAGAAAAATAAATATAACAGAAAAATAAATATAACAGAAAAATAAAAACCAGAAAAATAAAAATAACAGAAAAATAAAAATAAAAAAACCAGAAAAATAACAAGAAAAATAACAAGAAAAATAACAAGAAAAATAACAAGAAAATTAAAAGAAAATTAAAAAGAAAAAAAAAAAGAAAAATAAAAAGAAAAATAAAAAGAAAAATAAAAAGAAAAATAAAAAAAAAAAAGAAAAATAAAAAGAAAAATAAAAAGAAAAATAAAAAGAAAAATAAAAAAAAATAAAAAGAAAAATAACCCCAAAATAACCCCAAAATAACCCCAAAATAACCCCAAAATAACCCCAAAATAACCCCAAAATAACCCCAAAATAACCCCAAAATAACCCCAAAATAACCCCAAAATAACCCAAAATAAATAAAAATAGAAAAATAACCCAAAAATAACCCAAAATAACCCCAAAATAACCCCAAAATAACCCCAAAATAACCCCAAAATAACCCCAAAATAACCCCAAAATAACACAAAACCAATGCTGGGATTCCTTACCTGCCCCATGGGGGGTCCTCCCATGGGGGGCATCATCTGAGGCATCATCCCGTGGGGCACTGGGGGCATGTTGGGGGGTCTCTGCCCCATGGGGTGCATGCCCATGGGGGGGTAGTGGGGCATCCCTGGGTGTCCCATCTGCAAAACAACAGAAAAAAAAATTATAAAAATCACCAAACACACTCACCAAAGGCAATAAGGAAGATCCCTTCCTTGGGTTTTTTATTATTTTAATTATTTTAATTATTTGACTGCTTTAAGAATTTGTTGTTCCTCTGAGAGGTGAGATAAACCTTGCTAGAATTTTCCTTTGGAAAAGAGAGGGGAAAAAATTGAATTATTGAGCACAGAATCCCAGAATGGTTTGGGATCTTAAATCTCCTTCAGTTCCAACTCTGGGACACCTTTCCCTACCCCAGGACACTCCCAAGGATCCAGGGACAGCCTGGAATTCCATCCCAGGGCCTCTGCACCCTCCCAGAGAAGGATTTCTCCCAAATGTCCCCTAACTCCATCACCTTTCAGTCCAAAAGCAGTTTTCCAATGATTTTTCTTATCCCAGAAAACTCCCTGGTGCTGGGGGGTCACACACAAAAAAAAAAAAAAAAAACAACACAAGAAACTAAAAAGGTTTGAATCTTCTGGGCAGAACATTTGACTTTTCACAGCAGTGACAGCTCCTGTTTCCCAAATCCCAGGTAATTCCAGGTGGAACAGCCTTTCCTAAAATTCTCACCTGACCCTTTTTGCAGTGTTCTCTTTACTTTCAGAGGGCCCTGCCACCCTGCTGCTGTCACTTGTGGAGAGTGACAAGGTCCCCCCTGAGCCTCCTTTTCTCCAGGCTGAGCCCCTTTCCCAGCTCCTCTCCTGCTGCTCCAGCCCCTTCCCAGCCCTGCATCCAGCCAGCTCTGGGAGCCAGGGGGCACTGGGGACATTGGCAACAGCAGTCCCAGCAGCTCAGGGAGCTGCTCCTGCCCCTCTGAGCACATCTGGAATGACCCTGTCCCTCTGAGGCACATCTGGAGTGATCCTGTCTCTCTGGAATGATCCTGTCCCTCTGAGGCACATCTGGAGTGATCCTGTCCCTCTGAGCACATCTGGGGTGACCCTGTCCCTCTGAGGCACATCTGGAGTGATCCTGTCTCTCTGGAATGACCCTGTCCCTCTGAGGCACATCTGGAGTGATCCTCCCCTGGAGGCACATCTGGAGTGATCCTGTCCCTCTGAGGCACATCTGGAGTGATCCTGCCCCTCTGGAGTGACCCTGTCCCTCTGAGGCACATCTGGAGTGATCCTCCCCTGGAGGCAAATCTGGAGTGATCCTGTCCCTCTGAGGCACATCTGGAGTGATCCTGTCCCTCTGAGGCACATCTGGAGTGATCCTGTTCCTCTGAGGCACATCTGGAATAATCCTGTTCCTCTGAGGCACATCTGGAATAATCCTGTCCCTCTGAGGCACATCTGGAGTGATCCTGTCCCTCTGGAGCACATCTGGAGTGATCCTGTCCCTCT
Source organism: Muscicapa striata striata (assembly GCA_030060385.1). Taxonomy (NCBI): domain Eukaryota; kingdom Metazoa; phylum Chordata; class Aves; order Passeriformes; family Muscicapidae; genus Muscicapa; species Muscicapa striata. Next base: position 869,963 of record JAREIS010000351.1, read on the forward strand.
GGAGTGACTCTGTCCCTCTGAGGCACATCTGGAGTGACCCTGTCCCTCTGAGGCACATCTGGGCTGCTGTGCCCAGCCCTGGCTCCCCAGCACAGCAGGGCCAGGAGCTCCTGGAGCATCTCAGTGCCCAGGGGAGGCTGAGGGAGCTGGGGGGGCTCAGCCTGGAGAGGAGCCCCAGAGAGAGGGGCTCAGCCCTGGGTGTCCCTGTCTGTCCCTGTCTGTCCCTGGGTGTCCCAGCGTGTCCCTGTCTGTATCTGCCTGTCCCTGTGTCCCTGTCTGTCCCTGTTTGCAGAGAAGTCTCTAATCAAGACCCAGCAATGGCACCAGAGGAACAGACACGGACTGACCCATGAAGTTCCAGCCGGACGAGAGAAAGAACTTCCTCACACGAGTGACAGCTGCCCAGAGAGCTTCTGGCTTCTCCCTCACACAACCCCGTACCCCGGGACGCCCATCCCACCCAACGCCGCAGGGAGGCGGGACCCGCCGGCAGCTCGTGCACTCACCATGAGGGAGCCGCGGTCGACAGCGCCGGGCCGCATGGCGGGGCTGAGCAGGAGCCCCCGCAGCGGCCCAGGAGGCGCCCGCGCAGCGGCGGCCGCGGCGCCGCGGGCCCGAAGGGCAGCAGCGGCTCGGGCTCGCCGCGGGCGGGAGCAGCGGCGCCAGCAGGCTGACGGGCTTCCCCGCCGGCCAATCGGGGCGCGCCGCCAGCCGCGCGCTCTTCGGCGATTGGTCGGCGCTCGAGCCCACCGGCCGCACGGCGTCGCCCGGCGTCAGCTGCATGAGGGGCGGCGGCTTGGGCAGAGAGAAAGGCAGCGGCTGCGGGGATGCGGCGGCGGCCGCGGCCGTGGAGTCCCCGCCGGACATGGCGGCTGGCGGGCGGCGCGGCCCCGCCGCGCGCTTGGCTGGGGCGGCTTTCCGGGAGCGCTCCGGCGCAGAGCGAAGCGGCGGCTGCGGCGGCCGAGCGCGGGGCACGCCGGGAAACCGCTCACGTGGGAGCGGGGGCGGTGCGCGATGCGCCGGGAGGGACCAAGATCGCCGGAAGGAGGGGGGATTCCGCGCTCCACCTAGTTCAGCTCGGCATTCAAGCTGAGTAGATCTCCCCTCAGCCGTGCTGCGCGTGGTACGCGCTGGGTTCGTGCTCCCCCCCATGGCTGTGCTGGTGGTACGGGCCAGAGCGCGGCAGGTGCCCGGCTCCCCCCGCGCCGCGCGCTGTGGTTGGTGCCGTGAGGGGAGCGGCCGCCATGGCGGGCGGGGAGAGCCCGGTGGGAACGGGGAATGTCCCGGTGATAACGGGGAATGTCCCGGTGATAACGGGGAATATCCCGCTGGAAAGGCACCCACAGGATCAGCCCGCGCCACTCCTGCACCTGCACAGCCCCGCAGTGACCCCCTGGGCCTGGGAGCTCCTCCAGGCGCTGCCGGAGCTCTGGCAGCCCTCAGGCCTTGGACACTCCCAGCGATCCGGGGCCTCCTCTGGGAATTCCATCCCAACCCTCCCGGGCAGGAATTCCTTCCCAAAATCCCCAAATCCCAAATCCCAACATCCATCCCAGCCCCTCCTCACCCTCCCAGGCAGGAATTCCTTCCGAAAATCCCCAAATCCCAAATCCCAACATCCATCCCAGCCCCTCCTCACCCTCCCAGGCAGGAATTCCTTCCCAAAATCCCCAAATCCCAACATCCATCCCAGCCCCTCCTCACCCTCCCAGGCAGGAATTCCTTCCCAAAATCCCAAATCCCAAATCCCAACATCCATCCCAACCCCTTCTCACCCTCCCAGGCAGGAATTCCTTCCCAAAATCCCAAATCCCAAATCCCAACATCCATCCCAACCCCTCCTCACCCTCCCAGGCAGGAATTCCTTCCCAAAATCCCAAATCCCAAATCCCAACATCCATCCCAGCCCCTCCTCACCCTCCCAGGCAGGAATTCCTTCCCCAAATCCCCAAATCCCAACATCCATCCCAACCCCTCCTCACCCTCCCAGCATCCCAAAAATCCCCAAATCCCAACATCCATCCCAACCCCTCCTCACCCTCCCAGGCAGGAATTCCTTCCCCAAATCCCAACATCCATCCCAGCCCCTCCCCACCCTCCCAGGCAGTAATTCCATCCCAAAATTCCCAAAATTCCCAAATCCCAGCATCCATCCCACCAATGACAGGAAATTCCTTCCCCAAATCCCAACATCCATCCCAGCCCCTCCCCATTTAATGAATAAATCAGGGTAAAATTGTGTATGATATAAATTACTACCCGTCAATCAAATCACTGGGAGAGATGTTTGATGTATTTGATGATCTTGGTTTAATATCAAAAATCCACCTGAATAAAGTGGGAGAAGGGCTGGGAAAGTTGGGGAAAAAATTCCCAATAATTTAGAATTTGGTTATTTTTTTTTTATTTTTTTTATTTTTATTTTTATTTTTATTTTTATTTTTATTTTTATTTTTATTTTTATTTTTTATTTTTATTTTTATTTTTTTTTTATTTTATTTTTTTTTTTTATTTTTTATTTTTATTTTATTTTTATTTTTATTTTTATTTTTTATTTTATTTATTTTTATTTTTATTTTTATTTTTATTTTTATTTTTATTTTTATTTTTATTTTTATTTTATTTCTTCATTATTTATTTTATTTATAATATATTTTGCATACTTAGAAATTATATTTAGAAATATATATTTATTTATTTCTAAAGGATTCTCTAAAGCTACACAATAAGGCTCTGATTCATTAGATCCTTCTGCCACGAACAAGCAACGAAATTAAAATTTAAATTGATTTTTAATTAAATTTTGAAATCTTATTTCAATCTCAGTGAGCAGAGCTCAGTGGGGCACAGCTGCTTTTGGCAGCCTGAGGTGTAACTTTATACTTTCATTATTTTAATTTATTTATAAGCACAACTGCCTAAAATCAGTCTAAATCAAGTGAATTTATTTAAATTTGTTCTGATTTTTTTAAAACTGTTTTTGTGGTTTTTACAGAAATTTTGGTAGAGCATCCAATCCTTCTTCCTGATCCTGGAGGAAACTCCTGGTTTTAAATCTTGATTTTCAAACAGAATTTGTAGGAAATACAGAGTTCAAAATTAAAAAAAAAAAAAAAAAAAAGATATACTCTGAAATAGAGAATTTTGAAATAAAAATTCTGAAATACAAATTCTGAAGTGGGGATTCTGAAATTAAAATTCTGAAATTAAAATTCTGAGCTGAATATTCTGAAATAGAGAATTTTGAAATACGAAGTCGGAAGCAGAGAATTCTGAAATAAAAATTCTGAATTAGAAATTCTGAAATAAAATTTCTGAGCTAAAAATACCAAAACAGAGAATTTTGAACTGCAAATTCTGAGCTGTAAATTCCAAAATAGAGAATTTTGAAATAGAAATTTAGAAATAAAACCCTGAGACACAAATTCTGAAAGACAAATTCAGGAATATATATTCTGAAATAAAAACCTTGAAATAAAAAATCTGAAATACAAATTCTGACATAAAAATTTGGGAATATGAATTCTGGAATGTAACTTCTGAAATGAGGAATTTTGGAACACAGATATTTAGGACAATGAATTGGAATTGGAATTCCTTTTCCATGGAATTTTAATTTTCGCTGGAATACATTTTAACGTTCTTGTTTCTTTTAGAAAAACTCTTTTATTTCCTAGAAACTCGCTATAAAATCGCTCTCGGGCACCGAGGGGTGGATGGATGGATTTTTGGGAAGGCAGAATTCCAAGGGAATTCCTGGAGCGGCCAGCAGGGAGAGACCTTGCACACGGAACCGGGACAGGGAATCCAGTTTGTCCCGGGATTTATCCCGGGATTTATCCCGGGATTCCCGAGCCGACAGGGGCTGGGAAAGGACAAAGAGATTCGGAATTTCCAATCCAGACCTGGACAAGGACAAAAATATTTTAAATTTTCAATCCAGAGATAGGTGAGGACAAAAATATTTTGAATTTCCAATCTGGAGCTGGACAAGGACAAACCTTAAAAGAGATTTTAAATTTTTAATCTGGACCTGGGTGAGGACAAAAATATTTTGAATTTTCAATCCAGAGCTGGACAAGGACAAACTTTTCAGAAAAGATTCTGAATTTTCAATCTGGAGCTGGGTAAGGACGAAAAAATTTTGAATTTTCAATCCAGAGCTGGGAAAGGACAAAGAGATTTTGAATTTCCGGTCCAGAGCTGGGTAAAGACAAAAAGATTTTGAATTTCCAATCTGGAGCTGGACAAGGACAAACCTTTCAAAAATATTTTAAATTTTTAATCTGGAACTGGGTAAGAAAAAAATATTTTGAATTTCCAATACACAGCTGGGAAAGGACAAAGAGATTTTGAATTTTCAATCAAGAGCTGGACGAGGACAAACTTTTCAAAAAGATTCTGAATTTTCAATCTGGAGCTGGGTAAGGACAAAAATATTTTAAATTTTTAATCCAGAGCTGGGTGAGGACAAAAATATTTTGAATTTCTAATCCAGAGATAGGTGAGGAGAAAAAGAGTTTGAATTTTCAATCTGGAGCTGGATAAGGACAAACCTTTAAAAGAGATTTTAAATTTTTAATCTGGAGCTGGGTAAGGACAAAAATATTTTGAATTTCCAATCCAGAGCTGGGAAAGGACAAAGAGATTTTGAATTTTCAATCCAGAGCTGGACAAGGACAAAAAGATTTTGAATTTCCAGTCCAGAGCTGGGAAAGGACAAAGAGATTTTGAATTTTCAATCCAGAGCTGGACAAGGACAAAAAGATTTTGAATTTCCAATCCAGAGCTGGGCAAGAACAAACCTTTTTTAGAGGAATGTTGGATTTATCTTTAGAAATGAGCTGTGGGTAGATAAAACCAGCCCTGAGAAAAAGAAAAAATGGGAAGGATTCCACTGATTGATAAATGGAAAAAAAAATATTTTCCTTTACAAACAAACTGTAGGTTTGCTGAGAAATGAAATTGGATATTGAGAGATGAAAGAAGCAATGGGGAAAAACCATGAATTCTGTAAGGATTGAAAATGAAAAGGGAGATTTTGAATTTTCAATCCAGAGCTGGGTAAGGACAAACCTTCCAAAGAGATTTGGAGTTTCCAATCCATTTGGAATCCTGGGATTCCCAGGAAAACCCAGTTTGGTTCCTTGGAGCTGGGGGTCCATGGGTGGGTTTGGTAAACACACACCCAGGGCTGGGAGCTGCTGGGGCTGTGCCACACCCAGCTGGGATCTAAAACCTGAATCTAAAACTGGAATAGAAAACTGGAATAGAAAACTGGAATCTAAAACTGGAATCTAAAACTGGAATCTTAAATTGGAATCTAAAACTGGAATCTAAATTTGGAATCTAAAACTGGAATCTAAAACCTGAATCTAAAACTGGAATAGAAAACTGAACTCTAAAACTGGAATCTAAAACTGGAATGTAAAACTGGAATGTAAAACTGGAATACAAAACTGGAATCTTAAACTGGAATAGAAAACTGGAATCTAAAACAAATCTAAAACTGTAATCTTAAATTGGAATCTAAAACTGTAATCTTAAATTGGAATCTAAAACTGGAATACAAAACTGGAATCTAAAACTGGAATATAAAACTGGAATGTAAAACTGGAATCTAAAACTGGAATCTAAAACTTGAATATAAAACTGGAATACAAAACTGGAATCTAAAACTGGAGTCTAAAACTGGAATACAAAACTGAACTCTAAAACTGGAATAGAAAACTGGAATGTAAAACTGGAATGTAAAACTGGAATCTAAAACTTGAATATAAAACTGGAATACAAAACTGGAATGTAAAACTGGAGTCTAAAACTGGAATGTAAAACTGGAGTCTAAAACTGGAGTCTAAAACTGGAATCTAAAACTGGAATCCAAAACCCTTCCCCACCTTATCCAATCCACTTTCTCACTTAAGGCATGTTCTTTCTTACAACTATAGAAACACAATTTTTCTGCTTAATATCTGTGTACTTCTATTTTTATATCAGTCCAAGCTTTTTCCAAGGCTGCAAATCAAACCCTGCAGTGTCTGTGGGAGTTTTTTATCCTTCTGTTTCTCACTGAGGACAGTTCAGCTCCACAAGTGCAAGGAGGCTTTAAACCAGCCAGGGGAATGGGAAAAGGGGCATGGACACACCCTGAAACTGCATCCAGTCACAAGATCATGACATGTTTCATTTATAAGGAAATTCCAAATTAATAAAGAAAATACACTGCTGGAAAAATTGATTTTCGTGGGCTAAGGAATGAAAAAAGAAGTTTGTGAGATGAAGAAATGACAGCAAAAATACTTGAGGGATGAGGGGAAAAGCTCCCAAACATGGATTCAGAAGGAAAACAGAGCCCCACCCTCCCCACAGCCCCAGATAAAACCCCAAATCACTGCAATTCTTAAATAAATTATGAGCTCTAATGGAAAAAAAAAAAAAAAATAAAAACCAGCTCAATCTGCTGGGGGTGGAGCTGCCGGGAAAAACCATCCAAGGAAAGGCAGCTGCAGGTTCCTGCTGGATCCCTTTGGAGAGAATCTCATTCCTGGGGTTGGGAATGCCCACAGGGAGGTTTGACCTGGAGCTTTTCACCCCACAGAACATCAGGCCACAGCTGGATTGTCACCAGCTCAAAAAGTAAAAAAAAAAAAAAAGTAAAAAGATTAAATCCAACTTGTTTTTTTCTTGGAAAAAAATAGTCTGACTCTGAGGGTTGATAATTCCTAGGGAATGTTTCATGGGATGGAAACAGTGGGAATTCCTCTGGAAATGAGGTGTCAGCTCGGGAATGTCCCTGGAGCAGCTTGAGCATGGAGATGTCCATTCCCTGAGATCCACTGGAGGGAATTTGGGAGCCTGGAAAACTCAGGATCTGGGGAATTCTTATTTTTTTTACCAGCTCAGGAAGGTGGGAATTTGAGGGATGGGCACCATGAGGGGCAGCACATCCCAAATGCAGCAGCAGAGCAAGGATGGGAAGCAGCTGCAGCAAAATGCAAAGGAAAAGATGTGAGAATTCCAAAAATCCCTGGACATTCCCTTTGGATACCTCCTGGCTTACAGGAATTCTCACTGCAAGAGGGATAATTTGGGCTTTGTGTGCTAAATGTCAGACTTTCCCCACCTGATTTGCCCTCCAGGAGAATCCCAGTTAAACCCTGCTGCACCTCTCGTGCCTAATCCCGGATTTTGCTGGTTAACAAGGGATTGGATCCTAAAGAATTGCAGCTCCCACCTTATTGTTTCCATCTGCTTGTTGTTTTCCATAAAAATCCCAGCCTGGAGCAGAGATCAGTCATATTTCTGCCTTGATCCTGCATAGCTGATGAATTCATGGATTTAGGACAAATAATCCTGATTTCATTGCTAGAAATAAAAACGGGCTCTGGACTATTGGTGGAAAAAACAAATCCCGGAGTTGTAAGAGAGGATTAAAATTGGAAAGATAAAAAATCTCTCCAGAGAAATGTTCAAAAGGCAGGAGAGTGCTGGCAGCTGCTTCCCAGAATCCAGCTCTGCAGAGGCACTTGGGAGCCTTTGGATGTGGGAAATAAAAGTGGGGAAGAGGTGGGGGAGCAGGGCAAGGAGAAATCCCAGTAAAACTGCTCTGGATGAGCTGGAATTGTTGTTTTCCCAGTTTGGAGCTGACTGGGATGTGCCTGAGGAGGCTGAAGGTGAAAGGGTGGGGATAAAGCTGAAAAGGAGCAGGCCTGCAGTTAATTCCCAAGCCCTGGGAAAAGAAATGGGATAATGGCCATTCCCTGTTGCTGGGAATGGGATTATTCCCAGCAGGATGGGAAAACAAAGGTGTTTATTTTCCAGGGGATATCCAGAGGAGTGGAATAATGGTCATTCCCTGTTCCTGGGAACAGGATCTTCCCCAACAGGAATGAAAAAGAAAGGTGTTTATTTTCCAGGGAATCTCCAGAGGAGTGGGATAATGGCCATTCCCTGCTCCTGGGAATGGGATGACTCCCAGCAGGAGGGGAAAACAGAAGTGGCCTCTCCAGGGAATGTCAAGTGGGATGGAGAAGTTGGGATGAGCACCCTGAGGGGGGATATTTGGGAATAGCTGTGGGCAGCAGGTCCGTGTCCATCCAGATCCAGGTGTGGCCTCTCCCTCAGGAGGGCAAATCCTTAGTGATTAATCCTCTGGAATGCTTTTTCCCCATCCTTGTTCTTTATTATCTTTTTTTTTTTTTTTTCCCCTTTCTTTTTCTTCTTCTACTAATACATCTCATGTACCTTATCCCAGTTCTGGAGTTCATTCCACAGAATCCCAGACTGGTTTGGGCTGGATGAGACCTTAAATCCCATCCCAGTGCACCCCTGCCATGGCAGGGACACCTCCCACTGTCCCAGGTTATTCCAGCCTGGCCTGGGACATTCCAGGGATCCAGGGGCAGCCACAGCTTCTCTGGGAATTCCATCCCAGCCAGGAATTCCCAATATCCCAATATCCATCCCTGCCATTCCCTGTGTCCTGTCCCTCCATCCCTTACCCAAAGTCAGCTCACGGGCACAGGCACTGCCAGGATGCAAACACAACGTGCTGTAATTGCATTTTGCATCCAAATTAAAAAATCCAATTACATCCAATGCCTTTAAACGTGGTTAATGAATTGAAAACTTCCTCAGGAACTCGGCCTAGAGGAGAGGAGCTTGGAGGTGACTGAAATGTGACCTGCCAGGACCTGAAGGGGAGCTGGGGAGGGATTTGGGGACAAGGGATGGAGGGACAGGACGCAGGGAATGGCTCCCACTGCCAGAGGGCAGCAATGGATATTGGGATATTGGGATATTGGGATATTGGGATATTGGGATACTGGGATATTGGGATATTGGGATATTGGGATGTTGGGATATTGGGAAATGGGATATTGGGATATTGGAATATTGGGCTATTGGGCAATTGGGCTATTGGGCCATTGGGATATTGGGATATTGAGATATTGGGATATTGGGATATTGAGATATTGGGATATTGGGGTACTGGGATGTTGGGATATTGGGATATTGGGCCATTGGGATATTGGGAATTGGGATATTGGGATATTGGGATATTGGGCCATTGGGATATTGGGATATTGGGAATTGGGATGTTGGGATATTGGGATATTGGTATATTGGGATATTGGTATATTGGGATATTGGGAATTGGAATATTGGAATATTGATATATTGGGAATTGGGCTATTGGGCCATTGGGATATTGGGATATTGGGATATTGGGAATTGGGAATTCCTGGCTGGGCTGGAATTCCCAGAGCAGCTGTGGCTGCCCCTGGATCCCTGGCAGTGCCCAAGGCCAGGCTGCAGCAGCCTGGGACAGTGGGAGGTCACAAACACAAAACTGGAATATTTATCTTCCACACAACAAATCCCAACAAACCCTTGGGGTATTTTCTGATTTTCTTGATATTATTTTCATGCTGGTTTGGAGATGCAGGGAAAAGCAGACAAAACCAATTTGCAATTAAACCATGATGAAATCCAGTAATTTTTCCTCGCTTCTCCTGTTTAACTTGCACCTGATACAAATCAGCAATTTTGGGTTGCTATATTCAAATCCTTGGGCTCAGTGATATTTGTACAGCACTGTTTTATTTTCTAACCCCACAGGGAATGAGTTATTTAAGAATTTTTATTGGATTCAGTGAAAACAGGATTGCTCTTCTATCTGATTTTAGGAGTTTCTCTTCCCTGTGGTTTTGATAAATCCTGGAGCTGTAATTCCATGCCAGACATTTACAGCCAGGAGTGAATTCCAAAATTAATTGCACCAAGGATACAAAATGTCTGTTTGGACAAACAGACAAAGGCTAAAATTGCTGCTTTGTTATTGTACATTTAAATTTTATGTATTTTAGCATTGTTTAGAATTTAGTTGCAGATTTAGAGACTAGATAATTGCAGAAGGAATTATTAGGGGAGGTTTTGTCTTTATTAATGATACAAACCCACTTTTCCTGCAGTATTTTTCCCAGGAAAATCAAGCATCTAGTCGAGTGTGGGATTTCATTTGTCTCACCTAATTTCCTTCCTATAAATCATCAGGGGGAAAAAAGTGTGGCTTTGAGAAATAAAAAGGGGTTGTGTGTCAGGATTAAATTGTGGAGGAGCATTCCCTGTAAGAAATGCAGGATTTTAAGGAATTATTTATCCAGGGGAGCCTGGGAACGAGCTGTTCTCTTAGAAACCACAGCAAGTGTTTGTGTGACTGGCAGCCCCTATTAAAAATGTATATAAATACATTTTAATTCTTCTAAAAATGCCTTTTATTCAGGCAGGTGATGTCTGGAGGAGAGCTCAGCAGGTTCTCTGCTCAAACCAGGCCTGTCCCCTTCCTCCTCCAGCTGTTGGTGTCAAAAGAGCAGCAAAACAAATTCCTGCTCTCCCTTCAAGTCTCTTCACCATCAGGATTTGAGGAATTTCAAATAAATGGATTTAAAAGTCGAGGGGAGTCTGCAGAGCCTGTTTTGGGTATTGAAATAATTCAATAAAATATTTAGATTGGCAGCTCAGCTGTTGCCACCCAGCGGGGCAGAGCTGAGGGGCAAAGTGAGGATGGAGCTGGAATTCCTGCACCTGGGATGGAGCTGGAATTTCCTCCTGTGTGCCAGGGTTGGGGCCTTTCCCATTTCCCTCAGGAATTCTCCATCCATTTCCCTCAGGAATTCTCCATCCATTTCCCTCAGGAATTCTCCAGCCCCTTTCCCATTTCCCTCAGGAATTCTCCAACCTTTTCCCATTTCCCTCAGGAATTCTCCAGCCCTTTCCCATTTCCCATTTCCCATTTCCCATTTCCCATTTCCCTCAGGAATTCTCCAGCCCCTTCCCATTTCCCTCAGGAATTCTCCATCCATTTCCCTCAGAAATTCTCCAGCCCCTTTCCCATTTCCCTCAGGAATTCTCCAGCCCCTTTCCCATTTCCCATTTCCCATTTCCCTCAGGAATTCTCCAGCCCTTCCCATTTCCCTCAGGAATTCTCCAGCCCCTTTCCCATTTCCCTCAGGAATTCTCCAGCCCCTTCCCATTTCCCTCAGGAATTCTCCAGCCCTTTCCCATTTCCCTCAGGAATTCTCCAGCCCCTTCCCATTTCCCTCAGGAATTCTCCAGCCCCTTTCCCATTTCCCTCAGGAATTCTCCAGCCCCTTTCCCATTTCCCTCAGGAATTCTCCAGCCCTTTCCCAGCTCTGTTCCCTCCCTGGCCACGCTCCAGCCCCTCAATGTCCTTCTTGTCCTGAGGGTCCAGAACTGGACCCAGCCCTGGAGGAGCCTCCCAAGTGTCAAATCTTGGCCTGTTCTTGATGGACAAACCCATCCCTGACCCAGACTTCCACCCTTTCCACGAGCAGGATCAGATTTTCCCGAGTTTTCCGATTTCTCTCACCACTGGCTGGCTGGAATGGCAGGGCAGGATCCGATTCCGTGGCACTGAGTGAGTGTTGAGAGTTGCCACAGTTGTGCTCAGGTGGCCTCATCCCTTCTCCTCCTTTTTTTCCTGCTGTGTGGATTGAAACCTGACCCTGCAGCCCTCGTCATTCCCAGCAGCTTCATCCCCCTGGATGGCTCCCAAAAACCTTCCCCCTGCTGAGCTGATTCACAATTTTTTTATTGTGAATCCCCAAGCACACCCAGCAACCCGAGGGGATTCTTTTTCAAAGTTTATTTTTAGCTTGCCCAAATAATTCCCAGATTTGGATTAAATTTCTCGCCGTGGCCGTGGGTTTGTGCTCGACGTCTGTGACCTACAAAAGGCAGTGATGATATCCCAAGGATGAATTATTCAGCTGCTCTCACGCTCTGGGCATCCAGGAGAGGCTCTGGAAATCCACCCTGAGCCTTTGATCCCATCCTTCCTCCCCTTCTGCCACTTGGCCTCAGCTGCCTTTGGGGAAAGGGCTGCTGGAGGGGGAGGGAAACCACGGAGAAGGGACAGAGATGGAAGGAATGATGCTCGGGGATAAAATTGTGGAATGTTCTACTGGAAAAGTTCTCTGAGATCTTTGAGTCCAACCCTTGCCAGCACTGTCCCTGTCCCCAGTGCCACATCCCCAGGGTTTTACATCCCTGCAGGGATGGATGGGGACTCCACCTGAGCACCTTTTCCATGAAGGAATTGTCCCAAAATCCACCCTGCCCTCCCCTGGGCCAGCCTGGGGCCGTTCCCTCTCCTCCTGTCCCTGTTCCCTGGAGCAGATCCCAAATCCCCCCGGCTGTGCCCTCCTGGCAGGGAATTCCAGAGAGGGAAAAGATCCCTCGGGATCCTCCTTTGCTCCAGCCTGAGCCCCTTCCCATTTCCCTCAGGAATTCTCCATCCCTTCCCATTTCCCTCAGGAATTCTCCAGCCCTTTCCATTTCCCTCAGGAATTCTCCAGCCCTTTCCCATTTCCCTCAGGAATTCTCCATCCCTTCCCATTTCCCTCAGGAATTCTCCAGCCCTTTCCATTTCCCTCAGGAATTCTCCAGCCCTTTCCCATTTCCCTCAGGAATTCTCCAGCCCCTTCCCATTTCCCTCAGGAATTCTCCAGCCCTTTCCATTTCCCTCAGGAATTCTCCAGCCCTTTCCCATTTCCCTCAGGAATTCTCCAACCCCTTTCCCATTTCCCTCAGGAATTCTCCAGCCCCTTCCCATTTCCCTCAGCAATTCTCCAGCCCCTTCCCATTTCCCTCAGGAATTCTCCATCCATTTCCCATTTCCCTCAGGAATTCTCCAATCCCTTCCCATTTCCCTCAGGAATTCTCCAGCCCTTTCCCATTTCCCTCAGGAATTCTCCAGCCCCTTCCCATTTCCCTCAGGAATTTTGCAGCCCCTTTCCCATTTCCCTCAGGAATTCTCCAGGCCTTTCCCAGCTTTGTTGCTGCACACAGAGTTATCCTGGATCTCAGAAAGAAGGGTTTTTGGAAAGGAATACAAGAACATCAATGGGAAAAGGGAAAACAGCAGCACCATTGATAACTACAGGTTTGCAGAAATCCTAAAATCTAAATTCCATGAAAACTGCTGCCATGGACTGGGATCAAGCTTGATGCTTTGTTGTCAGTCAGTGATGGACCCTGTGGAAAGAACCAAGTGTGGGAGCAAAACAAAGGATTTCCCAGGAAAATATTCCTTTTACTCTGTTATCTGTAATGAACAATTCCTTTAGGTTCTGTAACATTCCTAAAACTCACCTTTTTTTTTTTTTTTCCTTTTGGATACAGAACCTGGGGCCTGTTTTAATTCCCTTTTTTGGGTTAATTTCTGACAACAAACGAATTGTCTTGGAAAGCTGCAGTTTATGCAAAGGATGCTATTTTAGTTAATTTATTCATCAACACAACTCTGCAAACGAGCTGAGAATTCCGTGTTCCTTCAGCTTTTCTGAGGGCTGGCCCCTGTTCCCACTTCCAGCCCTGAAATGTTGTGGGGGTTTGTTTAGAGACACTCACTGAGTCATTTTGGAGGCAATAAAGGAAATGCCAGTGCAAAATCCTGGATAAAAGCAGGGAATTGGGGAAGTGCTGGGGGACAGGTGGAAATCTTATCCTTGTCCCAACAGGTGGATGCAGGTGCACAGCAGCAGGAAAACCTTTGGCTTTTGGGAGAAAATAAATGGAATTGATGTTGTTGGTGCAGGGATCCAGGCTGGGAGAGCTGGGAATGTTCCCCTGGAGAAGGGAAGGATCCAGGGAGAGCTTCCAGCACATTCCAGGGCCTGAAGGGGCTCCAGGAGAGCTGGAGAGGGGCTGGGGACAAGGGATGGAGGGACAGGACACAGGGAATGGCTCCCACTGCCAGAGGAATGGGATGGATATTGGGATATTGGAATATTGGGATATTGGGAATTGGGAATTGGGAATTGGGATATTAGGAACTGGGATATTGGGATATTGGGAATTGGGATATTGGGATATTGGGGAATTGGGATATTGGGAATTGGGATATTGGGAATTGGGATATTAGGAATTGGGATATTGGGATATTGGGAATTGGGATATTGGGATATTGGGATATTGGGAATTGGGATATTGAGATATTGGGATATTGGGATATTGGGATATTGGGATAATGGGAATTGGGATATTGGGATATTGATATATTGATATATTGGGGTTTTGGGGTATTGGGATATTGGGAATTGGGATATTGGGATATTGGGATATTGGGATATTGGGAATTGGGATATTGGGATATTGGGATATTGGGATATTGGGAAGGCATTCCTGGCTGGGAGGGTGGGGAGGGGCTGGAATGGAATTCCCAGAGAAGTTCTGGATCCCTGGAAGTGTCCCAGGCACGGTGGGAGCACCCTGGCATAGTGGAAGGCGTTGAGGATGAGCTTTATGTCCCTTCCCACCCAAAAATCCAGGATTCTGGGATGATTCAAGGAACTAATGAGCAAAAAGCAGCTAAAAACCCCCATTAAAATCCTCATTTCTTATCTCTGCAATGCCAGCTCGGCCTGAGTCCCATTGTGAGGCTGAAATTACCCAAAACCCCTTTTCCTCACCAGCTGAAGCGCAATTTTCTGAGCCTTTTGTGCTTTTGGTCTAAATAAATAGAAACTTCTCTTGTTCTGGCCTTTCATCTGCATGAATTACCATAATTAATGTGCAAAGTGATTCATCCTGGCCACAGGCGTTTCACAAACCCGACTCCTGATGTTTTACACCAGCCCTGCTTTGTGTGGGGATTATTTGGGATAAAGGATGTCCTGAGAGCTGCTCCTCATGTGGGAATTTCTTCCTGGGAATGAGGTGGGATTGATGGAACAACAAGAAATCAAGAGATGATTCCTTCTCCGACGTTTATTGGGAAATAACAAAGGGAAATGTTTGGGTTTGCTTCTCTTTGGTGCCCCACAAAAATCCCTTTCTTTGCCAAAGAAGCCACAGCTTTTCTGGGAATTCCATTTCCAGCCAGGAATTCCTTCCCCATATCCCACCTAACCCTGCTTCACCGCAGCATAAACACAGCCCAGCTCCTCTGAGCTCGGCTTTACAAAGCCCAGCTCACGCTTTGCACCCTGCAGCTCAGCCCAGCCCCAGCCCTGCTGAGGAGATTGATCAGGAAAAGGCTCGTGGAGCACAGCCTGAGCTCTCTGGATGCCTCATTTCCAGCAGGAATTATCCCTGCAGCTAATTGGAGGGATCATCATTCCAGGCTTTGATTGTTCTCCGCAGGAATGAGCAGCCTTGAGGAGGAATTTCCATCCCTGTGATGAGTCCCAGCCTGCAGGGAGCAGGGGGAGATGATCCCTCACCAGCTGCTCCTGAAAAATCATCCCAGGCAAAGATCCCAGGGGATGGGATGGAATGAGAGTCCTGGCATCCAGAAAAAACGTCCCAAAAAATTGGGATTGTCAGCCTGGAGAAGAGAAAATTCAGGGGGACTGAACTGTGACCTTCCAGGACCTGGGGGGAGAATTTGGGAAAAGGGATGGAGGGACAGGACACAGGGAATGGATTCCACTGCCAGAGGGCAGGGATGGGTGGGATTTTGGGAATTGGGAATTCCTGGCTGGGCTGGAATTGCCAGAGAAGCTGTGGCTGCCCCTGGATCCCTGGCAGTGTCCCAGGCCAGGCTGGAATAACCTGGAACCATGGGAGGTGTCCCTGCCTTTACATTCATTTTATATTTATATTTATTTATTTATATTTATATTTATATTTATATTTATATTTATATTTATATTTATATTTATATTTATATTTATATTTATATTTATATTTATATTTATATTTATATTTATATTTATACTTATATTTTACTTATATTTATACTTATATTTATACTTATATTTCTATTTTAATGAATTTACATTCATTTTGCATTTCATAATCATATTGATACTACAAGCTTTTTGTAGGAAAACTTGGGAATTTTCTGGAGCAGATGCAGCTGGTGTTTTTTTCCCACCTGCTGGCTCAGTGACAGTCTCCTGCTGGGATCCAGTTGTCCCAGAAATCAAATTTTTAAAATATTTTCTAATAGAAATTAATCATTTTAAATTGGGAATGAGTTGCAAAGTTCCTCATGGATTTGTTCTCCAGCAGGTCTAATGTGATTTGTTGCAGTTAATAAGGCATAAAGGTGATTCCATCCCATAATATCCTAAAATCAAGGAATTATAGAGGTTGGAAAAGCCCTCCAAGGTTATGGAGTCCAATCTGAGACTGATCCCAACCAGCCCAGAGCACTGGGAGCCACACCCAGAAATTCCCAAATTTCCTGGGATCCAGGTGCTCGAGGGCTGTGTGTGCAGGGCTTTGGGGCTGGATGGGGAATTTGGGAATTCTGGGAATCTCCAGCCATGGGAGGTGAGCATGGATCCCCTCCCCAGCCATGGGGAGATCCAGAGCTGGGAGCACCCAAAATTCCCAAATCTCAAGGGTCTGAGATTCCCAAATCCGGATTTGTGGTAGATGGGAAGGGAGGAATTCTCCCACCCTGGGGAGTTTGGGGGCAGGGTGAGTGTTTTTTTGGGATTGTTGTGTCTGATTTCACCTGGAAAGAGGAATTTGCACCTTGGAGAACACTGGGATTCAATCTCCAAGGAATTTTTATTTCCATGGGCTGCAGCTGTGGGAGAAGGAGCTTGGAGAAGGTTCCCAGGTTCCTCCACATCCTGATGTTCAGGAAAACGGCTCCACTGACATCCCTGCAGAATTTTGGGATTCTCTGGGGCATAAACGGGTGCTTGGACAGGGATCCAGCTCTGTGTTTCCCTGGATTTTTCATCCTTGGAGCAGCTCCAGGGACACTGGTGGGAAAGGATTGGGATGTTGGCTCATCCCACCACATTCCTTACTTTTCCTGGAGAGATTTCATCCCTTCTTCCCCCACACTTATTTCCCATCTTCTCCGAGTTCTCAGGAAGACTCTGAGTGTGGAAGAGGTGGATGGAGACATCCCACCCTCAACATTCCCAGGAATGGGCTCTGTGCTCCCTCTGGGAGCTGCTGGGGATTCAGGCAGAGCTGCCAAAGGAGCAGGGGATAATCCTGGCACTGATGAACATCCCGGAATATCCCTCCCAAAGTGCTTTAGCCACAAATTAGGAGCCTCTGCTACCAAGTGAGAGCGCTCCCAGCCAAATCTGGGCTTTACTGGAAGATTATCCGAAGAATCCAACGGATCCTGCCTGGCCTGTGGTTAACAGTTCATGGCAGAGTCACCCAGAGGGCGGGGCTGGGGCTGGAGCATCCCTTTCTGGGCAGCATTTCTGTGGGATTCCCCAAATAAATCCCTGATTTCAGCCAGGAGCAGCAATTCCCAACAACCCCGAGGAGGGTGGGAGCATTTGGGATGAGTTTCCTGGTGCCTTTTCCCACGGAGCAGCTCCAGCAGCAGCAGATCTGTCCCTGCTGCTCCTTCAGCCCCACTCTCAGCTGGCACAAAGGAGCTTTTGGGGACGTTTCCCAAGTTTTCCTCAACTTGAGGAGCAGGGAATTAATGGAAATCCGGGCAGGTTGGAGGGTTTGTGCATCTCAGGGAGATGAAGGTGGGAGAAGAGCGCTGGGCTCTCCACACCCCTGGGATCTGCACATTCCTCTGCACATTCCCATTGCCAGTGCCATTGTCATTGCCATTGCCATTGCCATTGCCATTGCCATTGCCATTGCCATTGTCATTCATTGTCATTGTCATTGCCATTGCCATTGTCATTGCCATTGCCATTGTCATTGCCAGTGCCATTGCCATTGTCATTGCCAGTGCCATTGCCATTGTCATTCCCATTGTCATTCCCATTGCCATCGCCATCGTCATTGTCATTGTCATTTTGTGCTTGAAGAGAATTCCCTGGAATTGCTGTTCCCATTCCCATTCCCATTCCCATTCCCATCCTGTCCTTGAAGACAATTTCCTGGAATTCCCATTCCCATTCCCATTCCCATTCCCCGGAATTCCCATTCCCATTCCCATTCCCACTCCCACCCTGTCCTTGAAGACAATTCCCTGTATTTCCCGCCGTGCCTGCCCCAGGAGCCGTTTCCCAAATCCCGGTGTCGCTGCTGTTCCCGGTGTGGATCCCGGATCCCGGATCCCTGTCCCTCTCCAGGCCGGTTTTCCCTGACCCCGCCGATCCCGTGGCGTTTCTGAGCTGGCAGAGCAAACCCTGCCCAGATGTGCAGTGCCGAGATTTCGGCTGCTGCCAGATGTTGCCGCAGATGCCGGGGGAGCAGCGGCAGCTCCCTGCCCTGGGATGAGCCAGGATCGGGGTCCGGGAGCTGCTCCCATGGGAAAAGGGGATTGGGGATCTCTGCTCCTGGTTTAGAGCAGGACAGACCCCCGGACAATTAGCGCCGGGTGTTAATGAGCCTGGAATCTCTGAGCCTCGAAGGGCAGGAACTCCTCCCTGGACAGGGGAGGCTGTGGGGTTTATCCTGGAGCAGGGAACGGGATCTCAGCCAGTGGGAGTTGTAGGAAAAGGGGCTGGGATGGCAACACTGGGATTTCCTTCCATAATTCCGTCCCTCACCTCCTGTGGAGCAGCAGCAGAGGGACACGGCAGTGACACAGCAATGCTGAGGGGGAAATCAGATTATTGCTATTTTTGGGGAAAAAACTGTCCCCAGCCACGGGAGGAACATTCCTGTTGGGAAGAGGCTCCTCCAGGCAATTCCCGTGGCCTGCAGAGTGCAGGATCCTGCTCAGTGTGGGGTTGGGAGTTGGAGAGCTGGGTCAAACGCGAGATTCCAAAGATCCACAAATCAAACAAGTGCTTGAGGCCACTCTCTGTTGGGTGGTTCATGGAATTAATAATTCAAGGAATGCCAGACTCCCCCATGGGTGGGATCATTCCCAAATATGGGATCATTCCCCATGGGTGGGATCATTCCATTATGGGGTGGGATCATTCCTAATGTGTAGGATCATCCCCATGGGTGGGATCATTCCCAATGAGTGGGATCATTCCCAATGTATGGGATCATTCCCAATGGGTGGGATCTTTCCCAATGGGTGGGATCATCCCCAATGTATGGGATCATTCCCTTATGGGGTGGGATCAATCCCAATGTTTGGGATCATTCCCATTGTTTGGGATCATTCCCAATGTGTGGGATCATTCCCAATGGGTGGGATCATTCCCTTTATGGGATAGGATCATTCCCAATGTTTGGGATAATTCCCTCACTGGATGGGATCATCCCCCATGGGTGGGATCATCCCCAATGTATGGGATCATCCCCAATGGGTGTGATCATTCCCAATGTATGGGATCATTCCCAATGTGTGGGATCATTCCCAATGGGTGGGATCATTCCCTTATGGGATAGGATCATTCCCAATGTTTGGGATAATTCCCTCACCGGATGGGATCATCCCCCATGGGTGGGATCATCCCCAATGGGTGTGATCATCCCCAATGTATGGGATCATTCCCAATGTATGGGATCATCCCCAATGTATGGGATCATCCCCAATGGGTGGGATCATCCTCAATGGATCATCCCCAATGTACGGGATCATTCCCAATGTATGGGATCATTCCCAATGGATCATCCCCAATGAGTGGGATCATTCCCAATGTACGGGATCATCCCCAATGTGTGGGATCATTCCCACTGTGTGGGATCATTCCCAATGGATCATCGCCAATGTGTGGGATCATTCCCACTGTGTGGGATCACCCCACGGGATCCCTGTGGGGCAGGAATGTTTCCCTGCTCTCGGCAGCTCGTGCCCACAGCCAGCGCAGCATTTCCCAACTCCGTGGGATTGCGTCAGAATTTCCTTGATCCCAGACAGGATCTTTGTGCTCGGATCAGCTCAGGGCGGCTCATTTTCCATCTGGGGCCTTTTTCTCTGCGGGGTTAACGAGCTCTTCATTCCTGCCCCTCATTCCTCCTCCTTCCAGGCCCTGCAGAAATCTGGGAATGTGCTGGGAGCAGTGCCCAGCCTGGGCTTGGAGCAGCCTGGGATGGCGGGAGGTGTATTTATAAAATAAATATAATGAAAAGAATAAAAATGAAAATTAATAAAGATAAAACATATAATAGAATCAATATAAATATGAAATAAATATAAATATGAAATAAATATAAATATGAAATAAATATAAAATAAAATAAAATAAAATAAAATAAAATAAAATAAATAAAATAAAATAAAATAAAATAAAATAAAATAAAATAAATAAAAATAATATAATATAATATAATATAATATAATATAATATAATATAATATAAATATAAGGATAAACATAAACAGAAATATAAAAATAAAAATTAAAAATAAAAAAAAAAAATATAAAAATAAAAATAAAAATAAAAATAAAAATAAAAATAAAAATAAAAATAAAAATAAAAATAAAAATAAAAATAAAAATAAATATAAATATAAATATAAATATAAATATAAATATAAATATAATAATGGCGAATATGGTAAATATAATAAAATAATTATGGGAATGAAATAGCAGTAAGAACAATAAAAATAATGAAAATAATGAAAATAAATATAATACATAAATAAATAAATAAATATAAAATAAGAAAATTTTAAAGTAAAGATAAAAATAATAAAATGAACAAAAATTAAAATTAATAAAGATGGAAATGAATATCTTAAAAAGAAATACCAATATAATAAAAGTAAAAATAAATGTAATATAAATAAAATATAAATAAAATAATAAAGCAAAAAAAAATACATATAATTGAAAAATAATACAACTACAATAAAAAGATATTATTTGGATATTTGGATTTGGATAAGATATGGAATAAAAAATAATAAATAATAAAAATTCAAATAAATATAATAAATATATATTGTGAATGCAATAATAATAAAAAAGTAAAACAATGGAAATAAATACAATATATATAACAAATATAATAAAAATAAAATAAAATAGTAAAAAATTAGTATAATAAAAATAAAAGCAATAAATATAAAGAAATTATAATAATAAAGAAATAATAATGAAAAATGAAAATAAAAATGGAAATAAAAATTAAAAAAATAAAATAATATAAAATTAAATTAAATTAAATAAAAATAAAATAAAATAAAATATAAAATAAAATAAATTAAAATAAATAAAATAAAATAAAAATAAAAATAAAATTAAAATAGAATAAAATAAAATAAAATAAAATAAAATAAAATAAATAAAATAAAATAAAATAAAATAAAATAAAATAAAATAAAATAAAATAAATAAAAATAAAAATAAAATAAAAATAAAATAAAATAAAAAAAATAAAATAAAATAAAGTAAAAATAAAATAAAATAAATTAAAATAAAATAAAATAATTTTTTAAAATGGAACCATTTTTCTGCCGTGGCTGTGGCAGGAGCAGCTCTGTTTGTCCTTCCTGCAGAGAGCAAACACAGCCATCGACCCAGAGCTCCCACGGCTTCAGTTCCTCTTCGTTAATGAGCCCTTAATGAACCGCGCTGCTAACGAGCGATCGACTGCCGGGACTGGGGCTGTGCTCTGGGCTGAGAAACGGGGACATGGGGGGGATGCTTTGGGAAGGGGAGAAAATGAGAAGTGGGTAAAATTGATAAAATGTATTGAAATTGATAAAATTGATAAAATTAATAAAATGGATAAAATGGGGGTGATTATTTGGGAAGGGAGAGGAAAATGAGAAGTGGGAGAAATTGATAAAATTTATTAAAATTGGTAGAATGGGGGTGATGCTTTGGGAATGGAGATGGAAAATGAGAAATTGATAAAATTGATAAAATGGATAAAAGGGAGGTGATGCTTTGGGAAGGGAGATGGGAAATGAGAAATTGATAAAATTGGTAAAATTAATAAAATGGATAAAATGGGGCTGATGCTTTGGGAAGGGAGAGAAAAATGAGAAGTGGGGAAAATTGATACAATTTATTAAAATGGATAAAATGGGCGTTATGCTTTGGGAATAGAGATGGAAAGTGATAAATTGATAAAATTGATAAAATTAATAAAATGGATAAAATGGGGGTGATGCTTTTGGAAGGGAGATGGAAAATGAGAAATTGATAAAATTGATAAAATGGATAAAATTAATAAAATGGATAAAATGGATAAAATGGGGGTGATGCTTTGGGAAGGGAGATGGAAAATGAGAAATTGATAAAATTGATAAAATTGATAAAATTGATAAAATTGATAAAATTGATAAAATTGATAAAATTGGGGTGATTCCTTGGGAATGGAGATGGAAAATGAGAAATGGATAAAATTGATAAAATGGATAAAATGGGGGTGATGCTTTGGCAAAGGAAAGAAAAATGAGAAATGGGGAAAATTGATGAAATTGGGGTGATGCTTGGGGAATAAAGATGGAAAATGGATAAATTGGGGTGATCCTTTGGGAAGGGAGATGGAAAATGAGAAATGGATAAAATTGATAAAATTGATAAAATTGATAAAATTGATAAAATTGGGGTGATCCTTTGGAAAGGGAGATGGAAAATGAGAAATGGGTAAAATTGATAAAATTGATAAAATGGATATGATGCTTTGAGAAGGGAGATGGAAAATGGATAAAATGGAGATGGATCCTTTGGGAAGTGAGAGCAAAATGAGAAATGGATAAAATGGATAAAATGGATAAAATGGATAAAATGAGGGGGATGCTTTGGGAGAGGATGATGAGAAATGGGTGAAATGGGGATGGGATCCCATGGAAAATAGATAAAATGGGAAAGGAGATGGAAAATGGGTGAAATTGGGGTGATCCATTGGCACAGGACAAGGAGAAATGGGGGTGATCCTCTTGGGAAAGGAGATGGAAAATGGGGAAAATGGGGGTGATCCCCCATTCCAGGCTCCCTGAGCAGCCCCAAGCTCATTCTCACTCATTTCTCTCCCTGCTCTCATCTCCAGCTTTATCTCCCACCTGCTGCAGCTGAATTTTGGGAGGTTTGGATTCCAAAGGTTCAGCTCTGCTGGATCCCATCTGTGCTGTCACTCACACCCTTAATTAGCTCCCAATTAAAATGACTCAGAGCTTTCAGGGTCCAGAGCCTTCTCCTGTGCAAATCCTGAGCCTGAAGGGCTCTGGTGAGATGTGGGGTTTGGTTTGGGGCTGAATTTGGGGATCTCGGGGCTCTTTTCCAACTCTGATCCTATAAAAATGAAAGATTTGGGATTTCTTTTTAACACTGGGCTCTGTTTGGAGTGCCAGAGCTGGAGTGGGCACTTTTCCTTCAGTTTGCCCAGGAAAAGTGCAATTCCAGGAGCCCAGGGAGGTAAAATGAGGCTCTGGGGTTATCCCAGAAAATCTCAGCCCAGTCCTTACCCTGCCTGCTGGGAATGGGGTTATTTAGGCAGGAATAGCCAGAATATCCCAAGATCCAGGTGCAAGCAGAAGGATTTGACCACTTTGAGCCTCAGGTCAATTAAAAGGATTTGTCTTTTTCACCTCCTCTGTAGGAGCTGGAAAAAACTGGAGAAATTTAGGCAGGAAAATGATTTTTTCTTCCTTAAAATTTGCCTCCAGAGGGAGATGTCCAAATGTTTTCAACAAAACAAATGTTTTCAACACCAGGCATGGGGAGAGACAAATCTGTCCTGGCTGGGATGAAATTTATTTGGGATTTGGATGAGTGGCCAAGCAGTGCCAAAACATCCTGAGCTGGGGGAATCCCAGAGGGAAGAGCTCCAGTGGGAAGAGCAGGAATGGTTTTGTTATCCCAGAAATCCCCCCCAGGCTCTGCTCTGAGCTGGAGCTTTTGGGCTGCTGCTGAATAAATGATATTGGGAATGTTGGAGGCAGGATGGCAAAGGCATTAGTTTTCCTTAGGGAAGATGGATGGGAGGTTTTTAAGGAGCTGCATCCCGGGATCTTTGCAGCTGCTGCAATAATTCCTGCGAGTGATGAGGGAAGAGACAGCAGGGCTGGGGCTTGGCTTGGGAGGAGGCCAAAAAAAAAGGAGAAAATTGGGGCTTCAGGCATCAAATCCATCACTGGGGGTGAAGGGGAGGCAGCAGAGCTCAGAGCTGTGCTCAGGGAACAGCAGGAGAAATCCTGGCTCCCATAAAAAATGAGAATTATCCAGGGCTGCCGGGGGTCCTGGGCTGCTCCCATCCTTAAGGATTCCTTAAAGATTCCTGTAAGATTCCTTAAAGATTCTTAAAAGAAAGATTCCTTAAAGAAAGATTCCTTAAAGAAAGATTCCTTTAAAAAAGATTCCTTTAAAAAAGACTAAAGACCCTTAAAGAAAGATTCCTCAAAGAAAGATTCCTTAAAGAAAGATTCCTTTAAGATTCCTTTCAAAAAGATTCCTTAAAAACTCCTTAAAGAAGGATTCCTTAAAGAAAGATTCCTTTAAGATTCTATAAGATTCCTTAAAGAATGATTCCTTAAAAATTCCTTTAAGAAAAATTCCTTAAAGATTCCTTAAAGAAAAATTCCTTAAAGATTCTTTTAAGAAAGATTCCTTAAAGAAAGATTCCTTTAAGATTCCTTTAAGAAAGATTCCTTAAAGAAAAATTCCTTAAAGATTCTTTTAAAAAAGATTCCTTAAAGATTCCTTAAAGAAAGATTTCTTTAAGATTCCTATAAAATTCCTTAAAGAAAAATTCCTTAAAGATTCCTTTAAGAAAGATTCCTTAAAGATTCTTTTAAAAATCCCTGTTTGGAATGTCACATTCCATCAGAGCCTGTTCCAACAAATCCCATTTTTTCCCCCTCTGTTTTCCCCAAATCCTGGAGTAGCAGATCCTGCTCTGCTCCTGAAGAAAATAAATGATTTTTTTTTTTTTTTAATTCTTTTTCCCACCTGGAAAAAATTTGGAGTGGAAGAAATGGAGCACAAAATATCCCTCAGCAGGTGGCAATGGTGAAATGAGACAAAACACAAAATAACCACGGAGCTGCTGCTGCTTTGCTTGTTTTCCCTTTTTAATTTTTTTTTTCCTTCTTTTCCTTTGCCAGAAGGGGAAAATTATTCACGAGGTAATTTGGGATGGATGCCTGGAGCCTCGCTGGTGTCACTTTTGGATCTGGATCCACCCCCTCAGTGGGGGCCCCCAGCTCTTATTCAGAGATTTTTGGTTTTAATGAGCACATGGAAATCAGCCCAGACCAGCTGGAATCAGGATATTCCCAGATTTTCCCTCCAAACCCTGCTCAGAAGCTGGAAAAATCTGGGTGGAGGTGTCTGCTCAGGGAATTCCTGCTCAGAACTTGGGAACAGGGTGGGAAAGAAGCACTGGGAGCTGTTGGATATTGATAATTAAATCAACCTTGGAATGTTTAGTGTCAATGTCCTTTTCCCAATATTCCAGCTGGCTCTTTCCCTCTGGAATTTGTTTTTCCCTCTCCTTGAGGAACCCTGGGAAACACCCAATGAACCCCTGGGGGTAGGTGAGGAAATGAAATTCCTCCTCTCCCAACAAAACCTCCCAGGATGGAATAAAAATGCTGGGAATTGAGTTGATCCCTGCATGAATTAATCCCAAAATTTAAGCTCTGCCTGGTGCCCTTTGGATTTGAGGCTGAATTTTTTTGGCCAACAGAATCCTGATGGATTTTTTCTGCTGGAGTTCCAGGAATGTTTGGACAGTTCTGCCAGGCAGGGGATGGGATTGTTGGGATATCCTGTGCAGGGCCAGCAGCTGGAAAATGATCCTGGAAAAGCTCCAGGATATTCCATGATTGTAAAATTTGGGTAATTTGGGATGATTTCTTTAGGATTTCTCCAGAATCCTGGAATTAAAGTCTGTAAGGGAATTGGTGAGAAATTTTTGCTTTTATCCTCCTGGTATTGCACAAAACTTGGATTATTACAGAAATTGGGAATAATTTGTTTTAATTAAGCCATCCTTGGTGCCTGCTGGAACTTTTTTTCACCTGGAAATTCCCAGGGATAAACAAACCATGGAAATAAAGGATTGTTCCCGGGTTTCCTGAGTGCAGCTTCCTCCGCAAAAAATCCTGGAGGGAATTGGAATTCTGCAATTCCCAGGAATTCCCAGGAATCCTTTTGGCACTTTTTTTGGAGAAATAAACCAGGATTTGAATCCAAGAAAGAATAAAAGGGACGGGAGCAGCCTTGGGAAGGAGGAGCAGAGCTGCCCTAGGAATTCTGGCTGGGATGGGCTTTTATTGGGATTTTTATTTGATATAAAAACCTGAGGCAGGGATGTCCCTGCTGGGAAATCCCTGCAGGAAAATCCCTGGATGTGGGTCTGGCCAGGGAGAATTTGGTGGGATTGGGGGTGCAGGGAGCAGAGAAAACACTCTGGAAAATTCCAGGAGCAATCCAGGATGGATTTTGTGCTCCATGCACTCCGAGGAGCCTTTGCCACTCCAGCTGCTTTTATTCCCATTTTTCACTTCCATCATCTCCAGTGACAGGAAGTTTCCCAATTTAATTGGATTCTTCAGCAGGTTTTTGGGTATTTTTCCTCAGGGGAAAAAAAAAAAAAAAAAAAAAAAGAAGAAAAAAAGAACAAACTGATCTCTCCTCGTTGCCCTGAAGATGCAAATCTTCAAAATGAATCCGAGGTGGAATTTATTTTATGACAAAACAGGAGATGAAAAACAAATAACAGGAATAGGCCATGCATTTTTCATTGGGAGTGGGAGAGCAGTGGAATATTCCTGATAATCCCCTGGAGCAGCTCAGTGTGGGGATGTGAGGGCTGGAACACTCCTGAATCCCAGGGATTGGTGCTGGAATCCAGGAGCTGTGTCCTAAATTATCATAATTTTGTGGGGATGAGCCCCAGCCCCCAGAATTCCACATTAAATCCAGATTATTGTGCCAAGGCCAGCTTGGAGCAGCCTGGGATAGTGGAAGATGTCAGGGGTGGAATTCTGAGCTTTAATTTCCCAACCATCCCAGAATTCTGGGATCAATAACTCCCCCACCCCTCTCTGTAATGAAATGAATCCTAAATAAAACACTGGGAATGCTGGATCTTTAATTCTGTAATTAAAAGCCTGTTTGGCTGAGATAACAGTAATTAATCCAATTAATATTCTGGAATAGAATCTTCTCAGAGATAAGGAAGTTTAAATGTAAGAAAAGGTTTTTGCACAGAGGGAGGGGAGGATTCCCAGAGAAGCTGAGGCTGCTCCTGGATCCTTGGAAGTGTCCAAGGCCGGGTTGGAGCTCTGGGATAGTGGGAGGGGTGGAATTAATGATCAGAATCATCTCACTCCCATTTTTTCTGTCCCTAATCCCAGGTTTTTATTCCCAGGTGTCTGAGGACATGAAGGAGGGGATGGAGCAGCTCCCTGGGATAAATTGCTGAGCCCTGGGGCTGTTTTATCCTGACCAAACCCAGCCTCTTCTTCCCCTGGGGATCCTGCTGGATCTGATCCCTCTGAAACCCCTGGAAAAATGAAGTATTTGCCCTTGGGTGGGGTGTGGAGTGGGATTTGGGATCATCCCACTGCAAGGCTGCCCCAGCTGCTCTGGGACAACATTTCTGCCTTTCCCTGGATTTTTAAAGCTGCCAGGAACCACAGGGAGTGTCTGCTGAAGGTGGAAGAGGAAGGGAACAGTGCCAGGGAGGTGTTTAAAAACTGGGAGTGACAGGAAGGCAGGGAACAGCTGAAGGCCAGGCAGGCTCTGAAATCATCCCTTGCCAGCTCCAATTTGTGTCCCAAAGGCAGCTCTGGAATTGTTATCCTGGAATCAAGCTGCCTCCTCAGCTCCTGGGTTTTTTTGGGAGCATCTGAGCCCTCAGCAAGACACTGCACCTGAATTATTGGGGTCTGCACCTGAATTCTTGGGGTCTGCACAGGAATTATTGGGGTTTGCACCTGAATTCTTGGGGTCTGCACAGGAATTATTGGGGTTTGCACCTGAATTATTGGGGTCTGCACAGGAATTATTGGGGTCTGCACAGGAATTATTTGGGGTCTGCACCTGAATTATTGGGCTCTGCACCTGAATTATTGGGCTCTGCAGGAATTATTGGGGTTTGCACCAGGAATTATTTGGGGTCTGCACCTGAATTTGGGGTCTGCACCTTTTTGGGGTCTGCATCAGAGACTCATCCCTGCCTCCTTCCCTTCCCTTTCCTGCTCTCTGGGAATGCTGCATTCCCAAAAAGGTTCCCCAGCTGTGGCACAGCCTGGAACCCCCATCCCTGGAGGGATTTCCAGGCTCTGGGAATGGTTCCCAGCTGGGGGGCACAGGGCAATGGCTGGGCTCCATCCTGGATGGATTTTCCAGCTTTGATGATTTTACTTTTGATTCCATGGATGCCATGGAATCCATCCTGTCCTGGTTGCTGGTACCATGGAATCCCGTTCCTTGTCCTGGATTTCTTGTCCTTGTTTTGCTGGCATCATGGAATTCCACTCCATGTCCTGGATTCCTTATCCTGGCTGCTGTCATGCCATGGAATTTCATTCCTTGTCCATGGGATTCCCATTCTTTGTCCATGGACTTACTTCCATTCCTTGTCCTGGTTGCTGCCATGCCATGGAATTCCAGTTCTTGTCCTGAATTCCTTGTCCTGGTTTTGCTGGCACTCCATGGAATTCCATTCCTTGTCCTGGTTGCTGCCATGCCATGGAATTCCATTCCTTGCCCTGGATTCCATGTTCTGGTTTTGCTGGCACTCCATGGAGTTCCTTTCCTTGTCCAATTCCTTTCCTTGTCCATGGAATTCCATTCCTTGTCCTGGATTCCATGTCCTAGTTTTGCTGGCCCCATGGAATTCCATTCCTTGTCCAGGATTCCTTTTCCTGGTTTTGCTGTCATGCCATGGAATTCCATTCCTTGTCCATGCAATTCCATTCCTTGCCCTGGATTCCATGTCCTGGTTTTGCTGGCACTCCATGGAATTCCATTCCTTGTCCTTGTTTTGCTGGCACCATGGAATTCCATTCTTTGCCCTGAATTCCATGTTCTGGTTTTGCTTGCACTCCATGGAGTTCCTTTCCTTGTCCAATTCCTTTCCTTGTCCATGGAATTCCATTCCTTGTCCTGGCTGCTGTCACATCATGGAATTCCATTCCTTGTCCTGGATTCCAAGTCCTGGTTTTGCTGACACACCATGGAATTCCATTCCTTGTCCATGGAATTCCCTGTCCATGGAATTCCATTCCATGGAATTCCATTCCTCGTCCATGGAATTCCGTTCCTTGTCCCTGGATGTTTTTCCCTCCCTTTTCCCTGTTTTCTCCACCGTGCCTGAGGTTTCTCCCGGCCCAGGTTTCTCCTGGCAGCCTGGAGAGCAAACCCCTGAGGCAAACCCACTTCCCTGAGCTGGAAATGCCAAATAATTCTTGGGAATCGTTCCCTGAGCCAATGCTGAGAGGTTTGGAAGGGCTGAGGAAATTCTGGCAAAGAGGAAAAATCCCTGAAGGCTCTGAAGGTGTCAGAGGAGCCAAACCAGGCTTGGATTTGGGTTTAAAGATGTTAAGGTGCCCAAAATTGCTGAAAATCTGGGAAATGGATGCACAACAGAAGCTCAGGGAGGAGTTTTAGTGACATTTCACTGCTGGCTCTGCTGTTTTGGGGTGATTTGTTGGATTTGAAGAGCTCAAGGATCACCCCCTCATTAAAACAGGACAGGGTGGACATTCCATGAGGGGAATGTTTGGGAATGCCAGAGTGGAGCTAATCAAAGGAGATCCCAGCTGGAAAATTTGGCATTGGGAGGAAAATTTGTCCCATTTTGTCTTCAGACATTAGACCCAAGAGGAGCTGGGATGTTCCCATGGAATATTTACAACTCTGTGTTTACAACTCCGTTGGACACAGCTCTGGCTGCAATTCCCAAATCTGCTCAATCCCCTTTTCCTGCTTTTTGGAGCTCTGCCCTGTTCAAACCCACAGGTGGCTGCTCCCAAAAAATCTGGAGGTCACCCTTTGTGCCAGAATCTTCTTTTCCCAAAAACCTTTTGTCCCAAATCCCCCCCAGGAAGGGAAAGGTTCTAAGGTGCATGGTTTGAAACAAATCCATTTTTTAGCAAGAAAAAAAAATCAAATTACAATCCAGAAAACAATCCCTGGTCCTGTTTATTCCCTGCTGAAGCAATAAAGCAGTCAGGATAAAAAGCTGCTTTATCACAGCACCTCCAATCCTGCCCTTCCTGCTCCCAGATGGAAATCCTGGAGTGCCAGGAATAAATCTCCATCCCCAGGTCTCTCCCAGTTCCAAAGGAGCTCTCACAGCACGCTGGGGGTGCTGCTGCTTGCTGCAATATTGAGTTGTATTTACACATTTTTCTCTATTTTCTCAGCAATGAAGCTCCACAATAAATCAAATCCTGGGGGTGCAGTGAGAGCTGCCTGGTTTTATTCCCAGGTTCCTATTCCAGAGCATGTGGAGGAAAATTCATTTCAAATCCAAGCTGTGCTTGCTCTGTCTCATTTGAGAGAGCTGGGAAGGAAATGTGGATTTATCCAAAATAAATGTATTTTTGTGCCCTGTTTTCTCTTTTTGTGCTCTGTTTTCCCTTTTTGTGCTCTGTTTTCCCTTTTTGTGCCCTGTTTTCCCTTTTTGTGCCCTGTTTTCTCCCTGTTTTCTGCAGATCTCTTGGGAAACGCTCCTGGCTTGACTGTGGGTTTGGTTTTGCTGGAAGTGGGAATTCAGGGCAGGAATTCAGCTCTCAGCTGGGGAAAAAGGAGGGATGGGGAACCACCAGTGACTCAAGGTTTGGGTGTCCAGTTCAGGACAGGAATGGGACTGGTCATACTGGTGGGGTCTGCTGGGCACAGAGCTTTTGTAAATCCCAGAATCCCAAATCCTATCTGCCACGAGGAAAAAGTTGGGAATGAGGGCAGAGTTTGTGTGAAAGGAGTGCAGAGAGGCTCTCCCTGCCCTGGAGCCTGGATTTTCCTGGGCCACAAACCCACAGGGAGGGAGGAAAATGTGGGTTTGGACCTGCTGGAATCCCAGGAGAGCTGGGTTGGAAGGTTAAGGATGATCCCATTCCACCCTCCCACTATCCCAACCTGGCCTAGGACACTTCCAGAGGCATCCACAGCTTGTCTGGGACAACAGTTGTGAATATTTAATTAAACATCCCTTTCCCTGAATATTGAAGCTGTAACAATTCCCTTGGTCTGGCTCTTGCTGCTGCTCTGGCTGGAAAACATGGAGAAGTCTGTTCAAGGAGAAGTTTGTGCTCCAAAGCCCTGCTGCCCTCGAGGTGTCATTTCCTTCTTCAGAGGCAGCTCCAACACAGCAAAATTTTCTTGTTATCATCTCCTCCTCCTTCCCCTGTCTGCCCTTTGTGCCTCAGCTGACAGTTTTTAAAGGATTTATTCCAACCTCTGGGAGTGCTGCCAGGTCTGAGCAGGTTTTTGTGGGCAGATGCTTCACCTGTCTGTGTTTTTGGGCAACCTCCTGCTGCTGATCCCAGATTTTTTCCTTGGATTGTAGAATTACAGTGGGAGGGAAGATATTTGAAGTGGTTTTGAAAGCACATCCCAACCCTTTCTCCACGTAAACCTAAGGGGTGGTGTGATTCCTATTTTAGTCCTGGTCTAATGCCCTTCTTCCTCACAAAGCCAGGCTGGATCTTTTATCCCTGAAATCTGATTTGTGCCGTGGGCTGGAAGGCAGGAAAAGCATTTTCCAGAGTTGATTGTGTTTTATGAGGCTGTGGAGCTGTGTAACCCCCAGGCCAATAAAGCCATGGGAGAGAGATGGACACAAATCCCTTTTCCATAGCAAGCCCCAGGACTGGGATGAAATGGAGCAGGAATGGGGGAAAATGTGGGATTGAAGCACATTCCAACACCTTTGGGGCTCTGTCCTGGTTTGAAGGACGGGTGTCTACCAAAAAAGGCAGGAGCCTTTATTTTATTTTATTTTATTTTATTTTATTTTATTTTATTTTATTTTATTTTATTTTATTTTATTTTATTTTATTTTATTTTATTTTATTTTATTGTATTGTATTGTATTGTATTGTATTGTATTGTATTGTATTGAAATGGAGAATGTAAACCCCCTCCCTCCAAATAATTATTATCATTTTGAAATCAAGGGGCTCTCAGGCAAAGAGATGGGAATTAGGAATAACAGTTCTTGACTAGGAAAATTAAAATAGAAATGCAGTATTACAAAGAACAATCCCAAACCCTGCCAGAGTCAGAATCCAAGCTGACACCTGTCAGTCAGTCAGGGTGTTGGCACAGTCCCATTCCATGGTGGCTGCATCCTCCTGCAGTGGCAGATGTGGCTCAGCTGGAGCAGTGCTCCTGGAGAAGGGGCAGTTTCCTCTGAAGGTGCAGGGATGATGTGGCAGGGTCTGGTTTTCCTCTGGGATCCAGTGGCAAAGGCTGCTCTGCTGTTCCAAATGTCAGTTTTTCTCTGGGTAGGAAAGGCTTGGCTCCTGCCCTGGCTGGAGCATCTCCCATGGGATGATGGAATTTTATCAGCCATGCCCTGGGACTCACTGGCCATGAACAGGAGATCTCTCCTGGAGGGAGGATGGGCTGTGGGAGAGATAAAGATGATTGTCCCAGCTGGGTTAAAGCTGCCCATGAGCAGGAGATATCTCCCAACTCCAAAAAACAGGAGGGAAACCTCAAAAAAAGAGGAGGAAAATTCACTCCAAAGAGAGGAGGAAAACTCCCTCCAAAAAGAAAAGTGAAACTCCTAAAAGAGGGAGGAAAACTCCAAAAAGAGCAGGGAAACTCCAAAAAGGAGGAAAACTCCAAAAACTTCAACTGGATCTGAAATCCTGGAGTAAAACAAGTTTTTACCCCAAATGCAAATCCCACTGAATAGGGGGAGGGTGACTTGAACCACAGAGCTTCCCTTTCCCTAAAAATAAACCAGGAACCATTCCCTGCAAATTAAACATTCTGACAGGATGGTTTTGTGAAAAACAAGGATTTCTCTTCAACCCAAAGGTTTTTCTCCAGCACAAAAATTTCCTTTCCAAACAAAGATTTCTCTTCCCATCTGAGGGAGGTTGGGCTCTGCCAAAAATTCCTGGAAGAAAACAGGGATTTGGGGAACCCATCATTTTTCACTCTCTCCTGTTCATTTCCATCAGGATATGAAGGCATGGCTCAATAAAACCTGGAGTGGAGCTGCTCAAATGAGATCCCAGCTGGAAAATTTGGCACTGGGAGGAAAATTTGTCCCATTTTGTCTGCAGACATTAAATCCAAGAGGAGCTGGGATGTTCCCATGGAATATTTACAACCCTGTGTTTACAGCTCCGTGCAGAATGAGCGTCCCTTTCTTATCTGAGCCTTCCTAATTGGACAAAATAATTCCAAAAAGGGATTTATAGGAGTGCTGAGCTGGGAATCTGCACCCAAAGATTCAGGGGTTCCCCAAATCCCTGTTTTCTTCCAGGAGTTTTCGGCAGAGCCTAAACCTCCCTCAGATGGGAAGAGAAATCTTGGTTTGGAAGGGAAATTTTTGTGCTGGAGAAAAATCTTTGGGTTGAATTGGGAGGGAAATTTGTCCCATTTTGTCTGCAGACATTAAACCCAAGAGGAGCTGGGATGTTCCCATGGAATATTTACAACTCTGTGTTTACAACTCTGTTGGACACAGCTCTGGCTGCAATTCCCAAATCTGCTCAATCCCCTTTTCCTGCTTTTTGGAGCTCTGCCCTGTTCAAACCCACAGGTGGCTGCTCCCAAAAAATCTGGAGGTCACCCTTTGTGCCAGAATCCTCTTTTCCCAAAAACCTTTTGTCCCAAATCAGGTGCTTTGATGAAGAGCTTTAACAACTGGGCTTGTTTTCAGGGAAACATCCACCTCCTCCTGGAGAAACGCATCCACTTTCCTCCTGGAATTTTATTTTCCATTGCTGAGAATTTTATTTCAGTCATGGGATTAAATTGAAATTACTCCAAGATAGAATTGAAGCCGTTCCCTTTATTCCAACAGATACTGGGATGACTTAAAGGAGAAAAGGAGGATTTTGGAAAGCTTCTCCTAGAGAAAAATGTTGGCCAGATAAACAGGAGCAATTAGTGCTTAATGAGGACACCGAGTCCCAACAGTTTAAGTCTAAACTCCCACATTTATTTCTCCAACAAAATGCATCCAGAACAAATAAAAGAAAGATCCCAAAATTCATCTGTGCAGGGATTTTTTGCACTCCTAAACCAAGTGAATAATTTACATTTAAATCCATGCATTTTGTTCCTAATTAATTGAAATACTAATTATCCCTCTAATACCTTGTTATTTTTATTATTTAAGTTTTACAGAGATGGTTGCTGGTTTTTTTGGGCTGTTGGACAAGTGGGAGCTGAGGCACTGAGATAAAATCAGAATTTTCTGGCTGTTCCCAGGAGTTTTTGCTGTGGGATCCTCCCACAGTTTGGATGTGCAATTCCAGCTCGGATTTTGCTGCTTGTTATGACAATTGAAATTAAGCCTTCAAAAGAAATTGGCAGGAATTAGATTAAAAATTGGGAAAGTCATCCAAATATTTCCCCAAGTATGATAAGAATTTGGCTTTATTATAAAATGAAATTGGGCTCGAGCTGCAACACAAAAGCTGAGCTTAAAATAACCCCATTTGTTTTCTCCAGCTGCTAAACTCCTGCTCAGGCCCCAATTATTTCCATTAAAAAAATTTTCATGGAGCTGTGTTGTGCTTTAAATTGAATTTTTTCTTGAGGAGAAATTCCAGTAAAATGAGGAAATAGTGATGGGGGAAAGGGAATAGGTGGGGAGTAAAAAAATCAGTAAAAATCAGTAAAAAACTTCCTGGGTTTACATGAACAAACATCTCCCAAATTAGAAATAGAAACAAGAAGAGCCAAGGTTAAATCCTGGTTTATTTTTTATTTCTGGGAATGTTGGAGCTGAGAGCAGCCACCCCTGGAATTCCTTCAGCAACGGCTTTAGAGTTGTTACTGTGTAAATGTAAAAAATTTGTAAAAACACAATTTATTTATGGGTTGGCTTAAATGTCAGAAAAACAGGGAGAGGGGAGATTTCGTGGAATTTTGGGAAGGAATTGTTGCCTGGGAAAGTGCAGCACCTGGCTGGGGTGAGCCTGGAGCCTTTGGCTTGCTTTTTCTGTGGGAGAAATGAAAATAATTCCATTTGAATTTCATTTTTTCCCCAGATTTCTGTCACTGGGTTTTGTGCTGCTGCAGTCCTGGGGTTTGTGTGGGATTACAGCAGTGGGA